>OZ024757.1:21200738-21218238 GCA_964016885.1 Eledone cirrhosa
CACACACACACACACACACAATCATCATCATCATCACCACCACCACCACCACCATCCTCATCATCATTTAACGTCCATCTTCCACGCTAGCATGGGTTAGACGGGAGTTGTCCCACTTGAGGCAAGGCTGGTCGAGTGACCGGGTCTCGCTCATATAAGACTATCTGGCAGGTTTTCTACGGCGAGATGCCCTTCCTACATATATATATATATATATATATATATATGATTTAAAGCGTTATACTAATATATTCCTTCCATATACTGTACCAGATTGTGTTGCTATTTCTGTTTACCTTTTACACACACACACACACATGTATATATATATATATAAATATTTATAAACGATATATTAACAAATGGAAACTATATTTATAAAACCATATTTATTTCATTATACATATTTCAAGGACACCAAGTCAAATTATGGTGCGCTTTCATCAAATAAAATATAATATAGATCAGTTTTATAAATAAATATTGACATACCCTTAAAGAATGCAACCATTTCCATATATATATATATATATACCCATGCGCTTATACTTCATTTACATATCCATCCTAAAGATTTGAAATTTTTCTCTTTTTCTTCAACTATCCAAACTGAACTTGAACCGATAAGATCTGGTTTCTGAGGTATGTCACTATTTATAAAACAAATTTTGTATTTTATCTGATGAGCACGTACCAAAGTTTTTTTGGTACCCTTGAAATATATATAATAAAATAAATATGGTTTTATAAATATAGTTTCCATTTATTAATATCATTGAATATTATACTCCAGGAAACTTGTTGAGTGCTTCGAATTTGTTATAAGTAAATTTGTTGAATAACCAACAAATTAAATATCTCTTTGCTTATATATATATATGTATATATATATATATATATGTATATATATATATATATGTATGTATATATATATATATATATACGTTATTCCGGGTTGAATCGGAGGTAACCACAGTAAGTAAGGTGCTCAATACATAGCAGAGTATAAAAGTTTTAATATAGATGAGATTCTACAGGACTAGAACTGTTTCATTCTTTAGAAATCATCAGGAATCTGGCTTTCCAAAAATAAATGTTGTGGTATTTATATCTTTTCAGGTGGTCGGAGAGGGTGGGGAGTGGGATGGGTGGAGGTCATTGGTTGAAAGAAAAGGGAATTCAATTTTATTGAAACAATTCTAGTCCTGTAGAATCTCATCTTTATTAAAACTTATACATATATATATATATCATCATCATCATCATCATTTTACGTCCGCTTTTCCCTGCTTGCAAGGGTGGGACGGGAACTGATTCTGGCTTGATTTCTACAGCTGGATGCCCTTCCTAACACCAACCTCATTTACAGTGAGTGCTGGATGCTTTTTTGCCGTGGCACCTCCACGTCCACTTTACAGTGTGGGCTGGGTGCTTTTTTGCCGTGGTACCTCCACGACCACTTTGCAGTGTGGGCTGGGTGCTTTTTTGCTGTGGCACCTCCATGTCCACTTTACAGTGAGTGCTGGGTGCTTTTTTGCCGTGGCACCTCCATGTCCACTTTGCAGTGGAATGATAGGGACCCCAGTCCCTATCATCTCATTTCTACAGCTGATTAAACTGGAGCAATGTGAAATAAAGTGTCTTGCTCAAGGAAACAACACATCACCCGGTCTGAGAATTGAACTCCACAACCTTTCGATTGCAAGGCCAATGCTCTAACCATTAAGCCATGTGCCTCCATATATATATATATATATATATGTTCCACTGTTGTGTTGTCAGCAGTAAATTGGTTTCACCTACACTGACATAACATCAACACACTTTAACAATATTGCAGCTTTCTTTTTAAAGGATAGGATAGGAGGGAGTGGGGGGGGGGGGCTGATGTTTGGTGGTGTGGTGGTGGTATTGGTAGTAATGGTGGTAGTGGTGTAGTGGTGGTAGTGGTGTAGTGGTGGTAGTGGTGGTGGTGATGGTAGTAATGGTGGTAGTGGTGGTGGTGATGGTAGTAGTGGTGTAGTGGTGGTAGTGGTAGTGGTGATGGTGGATAGTGGTGGTGGTGATGGTAGTAATGGTGGTAGTGGTGGTGGTGATGGTAGTAATGGTGGTAGTGGTGGTGGTGATGGTAGTAGTGGTGTAGTGGTGCTAGTGGTGATGGTGGTAGTGGTGGTGGTGATGGTGGTAGTGGTGTGGTGATAGTGGCTGTTTGTAGTGGTGGTGGTGGTATTAAGGTGTAGTAGTAGTGGTGTTACGGTGTAGTAGTGGTGGTGGTGGTGTTAAGGTGTAGTGGAGGCTGTAGTAGTGTTAAGATGTAGTAAAGGCCGTAGTAGTGTTAAGATGCAGTAAAGGCCGTAGTAGTGTTAAGATGTAGTAGAGGCTGTAGTAGAAGTAGTAGGTTTCTTCTCACAAAGATCAGATGACACAAAATTAAGTCAGAGAAACCAAATCAATAATGTTGGAAAAAGCTATTTTATATTTTATTAACTTTTCATCGATCTTATTTTATGCTATTAGCTTTAGTGACGGAACTGGTCGTCAACGAATTTATGCTATTAGCTTTAGTGACGGAACTGGTCGTCAACGAATTTATGCTATTAGCTTTAGTGACGGAACTGATCGTCAACGAATTTATGCTATTAGATTTAGTGACGGAACTGATAGTCAACGAATTTATGCTATTAGCTTTAGTGACGGAACTGATCGTCAACGAATTTATGCTATTAGCTTTAGTGACGGAACTGATCGTCAACGAATTTATGCTATTAGCTTTAGTGACGGAACTGATCGTCAACGAATTTATGCTATTAGCTTTAGTGACGGAACTGATCGTCAACGAATTTATGCTATTAGCTTTAGTGACGGAACTGATCGTCAACGAATTTATGCTATTAGCTTTAGTGACGGAACTGATCGTCAACGAATTTATGCTATTAGCTTTAGTGACGGAACTGATCGTCAACGAATTTATGATATTAGCTTTAGTGACGGAACTGATCGTCAACGAATTTATGCTATTAGCTTTAGTGACGGAACTGATCGTCAACGAATTTATGCTATTAGCTTTAGTGACGGAACTGATCGTCAACGAATTTATGCTATTAGCTTTAGTGACGGAACTGATCGTCAACGAATTTATGCTATTAGCTTTAGTGACGGAACTGATCGTCAACGAAACCTTCCATTAGTAATGTTATTAGTTTAGGGTTAATAAAGAAATCATTATTATTATTATTATTATTATCACCATCAACTTTTTCAAGATCAACTTGGAAAGGAGGGTGAAGGAAGTGTCGTTGCCCCCACCCAGTACATATTTTATAAGGTGGGGGCGAATATAGTGAGGGTGGCCCCAGTGAATGTAGCGAGGTTGGCCTCAGTGAATGTAGCGAGGGTGACCCCAGTGAATGTAGCGAGGGTGGCCCCAGTGAATGTAGTAACATTGGCCCCAGTGAATGTAGCAAGGTTGGCCCCAGTGAATGTAGTAACATTGGCCCCAGTGAATGTAGCGAGGGTGACCCCAGTGAATGTAGTAACATTGGCCACAGTGAATGAGCGAGGGTGGCCCCAGTGAATGTAGTAACATTGGCCCCAGTGAATGAGCGAGGGTGGCCCCAGTGAATGTAGTAACATTGGCCACAGTGAATGAGCGAGGGTGGCCCCAGTGAATGTAGTAACATTGGCCCCAGTGAATGTAGCGAGGGTGACCCCAGTGAATGTAGTAACATTGGCCACAGTGAATGAGCGAGGGTGGCCCCAGTGAATGTAGTAACATTGGCCCCAGTGAATGAGCGAGGGTGGCCCCAGTGAATGTAGTAACATTGGCCACAGTGAATGAGCGAGGGTGGCCCCAGTGAATGTAGTAACATTGGCCCCAGTGAATGTAGCGAGGGTGACCCCAGTGAATGTAGTAACATTGGCCCCAGTGAATGTAGCGAGGGTGGCCCCAGTGAATGTAGTAACATTGGCCACAGTGAATGAGCGAGGGTGGCCCCAGTGAATGTAGCGAGGGTGACCCCAGTGAATGTAGTAACATTGGCCCCAGTGAATGTAGCGAGGGTGACCCCAGTGAATGTAGTGAGGGTGACCCCAGTGAATGTAGTAACATTGGACACAGTGAATGAGCGAGGGTGGCCCCAGTGAATGTAGTGAGGGTGACCCCAGTGAATGTAGTAACATTGGCCTCAGTGAATGTAGCGAGGGTGACCCCAGTGAATGTAGCGAGGGTGGCCCCAGTGAATGTAGTAACATTGGCCCCAGTGAATGTAGCAAGGTTGGCCCCAGTGAATGTAGTAACATTGGCCCCAGTGAATGTAGCGAGGGTGACCCCAGTGAATGTAGTAACATTGGCCACAGTGAATGAGCGAGGGTGGCCCCAGTGAATGTAGTAACATTGGCCCCAGTGAATGAGCGAGGGTGGCCCCAGTGAATGTAGTAACATTGGCCACAGTGAATGAGCGAGGGTGGCCCCAGTGAATGTAGTAACATTGGCCCCAGTGAATGTAGCGAGGGTGACCCCAGTGAATGTAGTAACATTGGCCCCAGTGAATGTAGCGAGGGTGACCCCAGTGAATGTAGTAACATTGGCCACAGTGAATGAGCGAGGGTGGCCCCAGTGAATGTAGTAACATTGGCCACAGTGAATATAGTGAGGGTGACCCCAGTGAATGTAGTAACATTGGCCACAGTGAATGAGCGAGGGTGGCCCCAGTGAATGTAGTAACATTGGCCCCAGTGAATATAGTGAGGGTGACCCCAGTGAATGTAGTAACATTGGCCACAGTGAATGAGCGAGGGTGGCCCCAGTGAATGTAGTAACATTGGCCACAGTGAATGAGCGAGGGTGGCCCCAGTGAATGTAGTAACATTGGCCACAGTGAATGAGCGAGGGTGGCCCCAGTGAATGTAGTAACATTGGCCACAGTGAATGAGCGAGGGTGGCCCCAGTGAATGTAGTAACATTGGCCACAGTGAATGAGCGAGGGTGGCCCCAGTGAATGTAGCGAGGGTGACCCCAGTGAATGTAGTAACATTGGCCCCAGTGAATGTAGCGAGGGTGACCCCAGTGAATGTAGTAACATTGGCCACAGTGAATGAGCGAGGGTGGCCCCAGTGAATGTAGCGAGGGTGACCCCAGTGAATGTAGTAACATTGGCCCCAGTGAATGTAGCGAGGGTGACCCCAGTGAATGTAGTAACATTGGCCACAGTGAATGAGCGAGGGTGGCCCCAGTGAATGTAGTGAGGGTGAGTCCAGTGAATGTAGTGAGGGTGACCCCAGTGAATGTAGTAACATTGGCCACAGTGAATGAGCGAGGGTGGCCCCAGTGAATGTAGCGAGGTTGCCCCAGTGAATGTAGTGAGGGTGACCCCAGTGAATGTAGTAACATTGGCCACAGTGAATGAGCGAGGGTGGCCCCAGTGAATGTAGCGAGGGTGGCCCCAATGAATGTAGTAACATTGGCTCCAGTGAATGTAGTAACATTGGCCACAGAGAATGTAGCGAGGGTGACCCCAGTGAATGTAGTGAGGTTGGCCCCAATGAATGTAGTAACATTGGCCCCAGTGAATGTAGTAACATTGGCTCCAGTGAATGTAGCGAGGGTGGCCCCAGTGAATGAGCGACGGTGGCCCCAGTGAATGTAGTGAGGTTGGCGCCAATGAATGTAGTGAGGTTGGCTCCAGTGAATGTAGTAACATTGGCTCCAGTGAATGTAGTAACATTGGCCCCAGTGAATGTAGCGAGGGTGGCCCCAGTGAATGTAGTGAGGTGTTGGCCCCAGTGAATGTAGTGAGGTTGGCCCCAATGAATGTAGTGAGGTTGGCTCCAGTGAATGTAGTAACATTGGCCCCAGTGAATGTAGCGAGGGTGGCCCCAGTGAATGTAGTGAGGTTGGCCCCAATGAATGTAGTAACATTGGCCCCAGTGAATGTAGTAACATTGGCCACAGAGAATGTAGTGAGGGTGGCCCCAGTGAATGTAGTGAGGTTGGCCCCAATGAATGTAGTAACATTGGCCACAGAGAATGTAGCGAGGGTGGCCCCAGTGAATGTAGTGAGGGTGACCCCAGTGAATGTAGCGAGGGTGACACCAGTGAATGTAGCGAGGGTGACCCCAGTGAATGTAGTGAGGTTGGCCCCAGTGAATGTAGTAACATTGGCCCCAGTGAATGTAGCGAGGGTGACCCCAGTGAATGTAGTGAGGTTGGCCCCAGTGAATGTAGTAACATTGGCCACAGTGAATGTACCAAGGGTGACCCCAGTGAATGTAGTAACATTGGCCCCAGTGAATGTAGTAACATTGGCCACAGTGAATGTAGCGAGGGTGACCCCAGTGAATGTAGCGAGGGTGACCCCAGTGAATGTAGTAACATTGGCCCCAGTGAATGTAGTAACATTGGCCACAGTGAATGTAGCGAGGGTGACCCCAGTGAATGTAGCGAGGGTGACCCCAGTGAATGTAGTAACATTGGCCCCAGTGAATGTAGCGAGGGTGACCCCAGTGAATGTAGTAACATTGGCCACAGTGAATGAGCGAGGGTGGCCCCAGTGAATGTAGTAACATTGGCCCCAGTGAATGAGCGAGGGTGGCCCCAGTGAATGTAGTAACATTGGCCACAGTGAATGAGCGAGGGTGGCCCCAGTGAATGTAGTAACATTGGCCCCAGTGAATGAGCGAGGGTGGCCCCAGTGAATGTAGTAACATTGGCCACAGTGAATGAGCGAGGGTGGCCCCAGTGAATGTAGTAACATTGGCCCCAGTGAATGTAGCGAGGGTGACCCCAGTGAATGTAGTAACATTGGCCCCAGTGAATGTAGCGAGGGTGGCCCCAGTGAATGTAGTAACATTGGCCACAGTGAATGAGCGAGGGTGGCCCCAGTGAATGTAGCGAGGGTGACCCCAGTGAATGTAGTAACATTGGCCCCAGTGAATGTAGCGAGGGTGACCCCAGTGAATGTAGTGAGGGTGACCCCAGTGAATGTAGTAACATTGGACACAGTGAATGAGCGAGGGTGGCCCCAGTGAATGTAGTGAGGGTGACCCCAGTGAATGTAGTAACATTGGCCTCAGTGAATGTAGCGAGGGTGACCCCAGTGAATGTAGCGAGGGTGGCCCCAGTGAATGTAGTAACATTGGCCCCAGTGAATGTAGCAAGGTTGGCCCCAGTGAATGTAGTAACATTGGCCCCAGTGAATGTAGCGAGGGTGACCCCAGTGAATGTAGTAACATTGGCCACAGTGAATGAGCGAGGGTGGCCCCAGTGAATGTAGTAACATTGGCCCCAGTGAATGAGCGAGGGTGGCCCCAGTGAATGTAGTAACATTGGCCACAGTGAATGAGCGAGGGTGGCCCCAGTGAATGTAGTAACATTGGCCCCAGTGAATGTAGCGAGGGTGACCCCAGTGAATGTAGTAACATTGGCCCCAGTGAATGTAGCGAGGGTGACCCCAGTGAATGTAGTAACATTGGCCACAGTGAATGAGCGAGGGTGGCCCCAGTGAATGTAGTAACATTGGCCACAGTGAATATAGTGAGGGTGACCCCAGTGAATGTAGTAACATTGGCCACAGTGAATGAGCGAGGGTGGCCCCAGTGAATGTAGTAACATTGGCCCCAGTGAATATAGTGAGGGTGACCCCAGTGAATGTAGTAACATTGGCCACAGTGAATGAGCGAGGGTGGCCCCAGTGAATGTAGTAACATTGGCCACAGTGAATGAGCGAGGGTGGCCCCAGTGAATGTAGTAACATTGGCCACAGTGAATGAGCGAGGGTGGCCCCAGTGAATGTAGTAACATTGGCCACAGTGAATGAGCGAGGGTGGCCCCAGTGAATGTAGTAACATTGGCCACAGTGAATGAGCGAGGGTGGCCCCAGTGAATGTAGCGAGGGTGACCCCAGTGAATGTAGTAACATTGGCCCCAGTGAATGTAGCGAGGGTGACCCCAGTGAATGTAGTAACATTGGCCACAGTGAATGAGCGAGGGTGGCCCCAGTGAATGTAGCGAGGGTGACCCCAGTGAATGTAGTAACATTGGCCCCAGTGAATGTAGCGAGGGTGACCCCAGTGAATGTAGTAACATTGGCCACAGTGAATGAGCGAGGGTGGCCCCAGTGAATGTAGTGAGGGTGAGTCCAGTGAATGTAGTGAGGGTGACCCCAGTGAATGTAGTAACATTGGCCACAGTGAATGAGCGAGGGTGGCCCCAGTGAATGTAGCGAGGTTGCCCCAGTGAATGTAGTGAGGGTGACCCCAGTGAATGTAGTAACATTGGCCACAGTGAATGAGCGAGGGTGGCCCCAGTGAATGTAGCGAGGGTGGCCCCAATGAATGTAGTAACATTGGCTCCAGTGAATGTAGTAACATTGGCCACAGAGAATGTAGCGAGGGTGACCCCAGTGAATGTAGTGAGGTTGGCCCCAATGAATGTAGTAACATTGGCCCCAGTGAATGTAGTAACATTGGCTCCAGTGAATGTAGCGAGGGTGGCCCCAGTGAATGAGCGACGGTGGCCCCAGTGAATGTAGTGAGGTTGGCGCCAATGAATGTAGTGAGGTTGGCTCCAGTGAATGTAGTAACATTGGCTCCAGTGAATGTAGTAACATTGGCCCCAGTGAATGTAGCGAGGGTGGCCCCAGTGAATGTAGTGAGGTGTTGGCCCCAGTGAATGTAGTGAGGTTGGCCCCAATGAATGTAGTGAGGTTGGCTCCAGTGAATGTAGTAACATTGGCCCCAGTGAATGTAGCGAGGGTGGCCCCAGTGAATGTAGTGAGGTTGGCCCCAATGAATGTAGTAACATTGGCCCCAGTGAATGTAGTAACATTGGCCACAGAGAATGTAGTGAGGGTGGCCCCAGTGAATGTAGTGAGGTTGGCCCCAATGAATGTAGTAACATTGGCCACAGAGAATGTAGCGAGGGTGGCCCCAGTGAATGTAGTGAGGGTGACCCCAGTGAATGTAGCGAGGGTGACACCAGTGAATGTAGCGAGGGTGACCCCAGTGAATGTAGTGAGGTTGGCCCCAGTGAATGTAGTAACATTGGCCCCAGTGAATGTAGCGAGGGTGACCCCAGTGAATGTAGTGAGGTTGGCCCCAGTGAATGTAGTAACATTGGCCACAGTGAATGTACCAAGGGTGACCCCAGTGAATGTAGTAACATTGGCCCCAGTGAATGTAGTAACATTGGCCACAGTGAATGTAGCGAGGGTGACCCCAGTGAATGTAGCGAGGGTGACCCCAGTGAATGTAGTAACATTGGCCCCAGTGAATGTAGTAACATTGGCCACAGTGAATGTAGCGAGGGTGACCCCAGTGAATGTAGCGAGGGTGACCCCAGTGAATGTAGTAACATTGGCCCCAGTGAATGTAGTAACATTGGCCCCAGTGAATGTAGCGAGGGTGACCCCAGTGAATGTAGCGAGGGTGACCCCAGTGAATGTAGCGAGGGTGACCCCAGTGAATGTAGTAACATTGGCCCCAGTGAATGTAGTAACATTGGCCCCAGTGAATGTAGTAACATTGGCCCCAGTGAATGTAGCGAGGGTGACCCCAGTGAATGTAGCGAGGGTGGCCCCAGTGAATGTAGTAACATTGGCCCCAGTGAATATAGTGAGGGTGACCCCAGTGAATGTAGTAACATTGGCCACAGTGAATGTAGCGAGGTTGCCCCAGTGAATGTAGTGAGGGTGGCCCCAGTGAATGTAGTGAGGTTGGCCCCAGTGAATGTAGTAACATTGGCCCCAGTGAATGTAGTAACATTGGCCACAGTGAATGTAGCGAGGTTGGCCCCAGTGAATGTAGCGAGGGTGGCCCCAGTGAATGTAGTAACATTGGCCCCAGTGAATGTAGCGAGGGTGGCCCCAGTGAATGTAGTAACATTGGCCCCAGTGAATATAGTGAGGGTGACCCCAGTGAATGTAGTAACATTGGCCACAGTGAATGTAGCGAGGTTGCCCCAGTGAATGTAGCGAGGGTGGCCCCAGTGAATGTAGTGAGGTTGGCCCCAGTGAATATAGCGAGGGTGACCCCAGTGAATGTAGTGAGGTTGGCCCCAGTGAATGTAGTAACATTGGCCCCAGTGAATGTAGTGAGGGTGACCCCAGTGAATGTAGCGAGGGTGGCCCCAGTGAATGTAGTAACATTGGCCCCAGTGAATATAGTGAGGGTGACCCCAGTGAATGTAGCGAGGGTGGCCCCAGTGAATGTAGTAACATTGGCCCCAGTGAATATAGTGAGGGTGACCCCAGTGAATGTAGTAACATTGGCCACAGTGAATGTAGCGAGGTTGCCCCAGTGAATGTAGCGAGGGTGGCCCCAGTGAATGTAGTGAGGTTGGCCCCAGTGAATATAGCGAGGGTGACCCCAGTGAATGTAGTGAGGTTGGCCCCAGTGAATGTAGTAACATTGGCCCCAGTGAATGTAGTGAGGGTGACCCCAGTGAATGTAGCGAGGGTGGCCCCAGTGAATGTAGTAACATTGGCCCCAGTGAATATAGTGAGGGTGACCCCAGTGAATGTAGTAACATTGGCCACAGTGAATGTAGCGAGGTTGCCCCAGTGAATGTAGTGAGGGTGACCCCAGTGAATGTAGTAACATTGGCCCCAGTGAATGTAGCGAGGGTGACCCCAGTGAATGTAGTAACATTGGCCACAGTGAATGAGCGAGGGTGGCCCCAGTGAATGTAGTAACATTGGCCCCAGTGAATGAGCGAGGGTGGCCCCAGTGAATGTAGTAACATTGGCCACAGTGAATGAGCGAGGGTGGCCCCAGTGAATGTAGTAACATTGGCCCCAGTGAATGTAGCGAGGGTGACCCCAGTGAATGTAGTAACATTGGCCCCAGTGAATGTAGCGAGGGTGACCCCAGTGAATGTAGTAACATTGGCCACAGTGAATGAGCGAGGGTGGCCCCAGTGAATGTAGTAACATTGGCCACAGTGAATATAGTGAGGGTGACCCCAGTGAATGTAGTAACATTGGCCACAGTGAATGAGCGAGGGTGGCCCCAGTGAATGTAGTAACATTGGCCCCAGTGAATATAGTGAGGGTGACCCCAGTGAATGTAGTAACATTGGCCACAGTGAATGAGCGAGGGTGGCCCCAGTGAATGTAGTAACATTGGCCACAGTGAATGAGCGAGGGTGGCCCCAGTGAATGTAGTAACATTGGCCACAGTGAATGAGCGAGGGTGGCCCCAGTGAATGTAGTAACATTGGCCACAGTGAATGAGCGAGGGTGGCCCCAGTGAATGTAGTAACATTGGCCACAGTGAATGAGCGAGGGTGGCCCCAGTGAATGTAGCGAGGGTGACCCCAGTGAATGTAGTAACATTGGCCCCAGTGAATGTAGCGAGGGTGACCCCAGTGAATGTAGTAACATTGGCCACAGTGAATGAGCGAGGGTGGCCCCAGTGAATGTAGCGAGGGTGACCCCAGTGAATGTAGTAACATTGGCCCCAGTGAATGTAGCGAGGGTGACCCCAGTGAATGTAGTAACATTGGCCACAGTGAATGAGCGAGGGTGGCCCCAGTGAATGTAGTGAGGGTGAGTCCAGTGAATGTAGTGAGGGTGACCCCAGTGAATGTAGTAACATTGGCCACAGTGAATGAGCGAGGGTGGCCCCAGTGAATGTAGCGAGGTTGCCCCAGTGAATGTAGTGAGGGTGACCCCAGTGAATGTAGTAACATTGGCCACAGTGAATGAGCGAGGGTGGCCCCAGTGAATGTAGCGAGGGTGGCCCCAATGAATGTAGTAACATTGGCTCCAGTGAATGTAGTAACATTGGCCACAGAGAATGTAGCGAGGGTGACCCCAGTGAATGTAGTGAGGTTGGCCCCAATGAATGTAGTAACATTGGCCCCAGTGAATGTAGTAACATTGGCTCCAGTGAATGTAGCGAGGGTGGCCCCAGTGAATGAGCGACGGTGGCCCCAGTGAATGTAGTGAGGTTGGCGCCAATGAATGTAGTGAGGTTGGCTCCAGTGAATGTAGTAACATTGGCTCCAGTGAATGTAGTAACATTGGCCCCAGTGAATGTAGCGAGGGTGGCCCCAGTGAATGTAGTGAGGTGTTGGCCCCAGTGAATGTAGTGAGGTTGGCCCCAATGAATGTAGTGAGGTTGGCTCCAGTGAATGTAGTAACATTGGCCCCAGTGAATGTAGCGAGGGTGGCCCCAGTGAATGTAGTGAGGTTGGCCCCAATGAATGTAGTAACATTGGCCCCAGTGAATGTAGTAACATTGGCCACAGAGAATGTAGTGAGGGTGGCCCCAGTGAATGTAGTGAGGTTGGCCCCAATGAATGTAGTAACATTGGCCACAGAGAATGTAGCGAGGGTGGCCCCAGTGAATGTAGTGAGGGTGACCCCAGTGAATGTAGCGAGGGTGACACCAGTGAATGTAGCGAGGGTGACCCCAGTGAATGTAGTGAGGTTGGCCCCAGTGAATGTAGTAACATTGGCCCCAGTGAATGTAGCGAGGGTGACCCCAGTGAATGTAGTGAGGTTGGCCCCAGTGAATGTAGTAACATTGGCCACAGTGAATGTACCAAGGGTGACCCCAGTGAATGTAGTAACATTGGCCCCAGTGAATGTAGTAACATTGGCCACAGTGAATGTAGCGAGGGTGACCCCAGTGAATGTAGCGAGGGTGACCCCAGTGAATGTAGTAACATTGGCCCCAGTGAATGTAGTAACATTGGCCACAGTGAATGTAGCGAGGGTGACCCCAGTGAATGTAGCGAGGGTGACCCCAGTGAATGTAGTAACATTGGCCCCAGTGAATGTAGTAACATTGGCCCCAGTGAATGTAGCGAGGGTGACCCCAGTGAATGTAGCGAGGGTGACCCCAGTGAATGTAGCGAGGGTGACCCCAGTGAATGTAGTAACATTGGCCCCAGTGAATGTAGTAACATTGGCCCCAGTGAATGTAGTAACATTGGCCCCAGTGAATGTAGCGAGGGTGACCCCAGTGAATGTAGCGAGGGTGGCCCCAGTGAATGTAGTAACATTGGCCCCAGTGAATATAGTGAGGGTGACCCCAGTGAATGTAGTAACATTGGCCACAGTGAATGTAGCGAGGTTGCCCCAGTGAATGTAGTGAGGGTGGCCCCAGTGAATGTAGTGAGGTTGGCCCCAGTGAATGTAGTAACATTGGCCCCAGTGAATGTAGTAACATTGGCCACAGTGAATGTAGCGAGGTTGGCCCCAGTGAATGTAGCGAGGGTGGCCCCAGTGAATGTAGTAACATTGGCCCCAGTGAATGTAGCGAGGGTGGCCCCAGTGAATGTAGTAACATTGGCCCCAGTGAATATAGTGAGGGTGACCCCAGTGAATGTAGTAACATTGGCCACAGTGAATGTAGCGAGGTTGCCCCAGTGAATGTAGCGAGGGTGGCCCCAGTGAATGTAGTGAGGTTGGCCCCAGTGAATATAGCGAGGGTGACCCCAGTGAATGTAGTGAGGTTGGCCCCAGTGAATGTAGTAACATTGGCCCCAGTGAATGTAGTGAGGGTGACCCCAGTGAATGTAGCGAGGGTGGCCCCAGTGAATGTAGTAACATTGGCCCCAGTGAATATAGTGAGGGTGACCCCAGTGAATGTAGCGAGGGTGGCCCCAGTGAATGTAGTAACATTGGCCCCAGTGAATATAGTGAGGGTGACCCCAGTGAATGTAGTAACATTGGCCACAGTGAATGTAGCGAGGTTGCCCCAGTGAATGTAGCGAGGGTGGCCCCAGTGAATGTAGTGAGGTTGGCCCCAGTGAATATAGCGAGGGTGACCCCAGTGAATGTAGTGAGGTTGGCCCCAGTGAATGTAGTAACATTGGCCCCAGTGAATGTAGTGAGGGTGACCCCAGTGAATGTAGCGAGGGTGGCCCCAGTGAATGTAGTAACATTGGCCCCAGTGAATATAGTGAGGGTGACCCCAGTGAATGTAGTAACATTGGCCACAGTGAATGTAGCGAGGTTGCCCCAGTGAATGTAGTGAGGGTGGCCCCAGTGAATGTAGTGAGGTTGGCCCCAGTGAATGTAGTAACATTGGCCCCAGTGAATATAGCGAGGGTGACCCCAGTGAATGTAGTAACATTGGCCCTAGTGAATGTAGTAACATTGGCCACAGTGAATGTAGCGAGGTTGCCCCAGTGAATGTAGTGAGGGTGGCCCCAGTGAATATAGTGAGGTTGGCCCCAGTGAATATAGCAAGGTTCGCCACAGTGAATGTAGAGAGGTTGGCCCCAGTGAATGTACCAAGGATGGCCCCTTTGTGAGCATGTGCCTGTAGAGAGGAGCACCACCAATCTTAAATCACGTCTTGGAGATTAGGGTTGTTTAGGATTGGTAGAGTTTCTGTCACTGCTGGGTAGTACTCTCAACACATGGGTAGCACTCACCCCTCCCGGGTAGTACTCACCCCTCCCGGGTAGTACTCACCCCTCCTGGGTAGCACTCACCCCTCCCGGGTAGTACTCACCTCTCCTGGGCAGCACTCACCCCTCCCGGGTAGTACTCACCCCTCCCGGGTAGTACTCACCCCTCCTGGGTAGCACTCACCCCTCCCGAGTAGTACTCACCCCTCCCGGGTAGTACTCACCCATCCTGGGTAGCACTCAGCCCTCCTGGGTAGTACTCCCCACTCCATGGTAGAACTCACCATTATGTAAATATCCACTGTCCTTGTATTGTTTTACCTGTTTCGGCCCAAGTGGCAAATAAAGAAATTATTATTATTATCATTACTCTGTAGGGCAGTGGATTGGCAGAATTGGTAGACACCATGATTGGCAGTATTGGTAGACACCATGATTGGCAGAATTGGTAGACACCATGATTGGCAGAATTGGTAGAGTGTTACCATGATTGGCAGTATTGGTAGACACCATGATTGGCAGAATTGGTAGACACCATGATTGGCAGAATTGGTAGAGTGTTACCATGATTGGCAGTATTGGTAGACACCATGATTGGCAGAATTGGTAGACACCATGATTGGCAGAATTGGTAGAGTGTCACCATGATTGGCAGTATTGGTAGACACCATGATTGGCAGAATTGGTAGAGTGTCACCATGATTGGCAGAATTGGTAGAGTGTCACCATGATTGGCAGTATTGGTAGACACCATGATTGGCAAAATTGGTAGAGTGTCACCATGATTGGCAGTATTGGTAGACACCACGATTGGCAGAATTGGTAGAGTGTCACCACGATTGGCAGTATTGGTAGACACCATGATTGGCAGAATTGGTAGACACCATGATTGGCAGAATTGGTAGAGTGTCACCACGATTGGCAGAATTGGTAGAGTGTCACCACGATTGGCAGAATTGGTAGAGTGTCACCATGATTGGCAGAATTGGTAGAGTGTCACCATGATTGGCAGAATTGGTAGAGTGTCACCACGATTGGCAGAATTGGTAGAGTGTCACCACGATTGGCAGAATTGGTAGACACCATGATTGGCAGAATTGGTAGACACCATGATTGGCAGAATTGGTAGAGTGTCACCACGATTGGCAGAATTGGTAGAGTGTCACCACGATTGGCAGTATTGGTAGAGTGTCACCATGATTGGCAGAATTGGTAGACACCATGATTGGCAGAATTGGTAGAGTGTCACCACGATTGGCAGAATTGGTAGAGAGTCGGACACCATGATTGGCAGAATTGGTAGAGAGTCGGACAAAATGCTTTGCAGCACAGAGTTACGTCCCTTTACGGACTGAGTTCAAATCCCTCCGTGGTTAACTTTGCCTTTCATCCTAAACGGGGTCGATAAAATAAAATAAAGTACCAGTAATACACTGGGGTAATTGCTGGCCTTGTGCCTAAAGTAGAAACCCTTAATATTATTATTGGAAGTATTGCTATGGCGTTGAATAACATGCTTTTAGGCATTTAGTAACGGCTTTCTATTGATAAATTACCAGTGAACCACTCTCTTTTAAATTGCTGGCCTTGTGCCAGACGTAGAAACAATTGTTATTATTATTTACGCTCTGCGCTCAAATCCCGTTAATGTTAGCTTACGGGGTCGATAAAATAAAGTACCAGTAATGCACTGGGGTATTTGCTGGCCTTGTGCCAAAAGTAGAAACAATTATTATAAAAGGTGAATTGGCAGTATCGGTAGAGGGTCGGACGCCATGCTGTCTAGCATAGAGTTACGTCCCTTTACGGTCTGAGTTCAAATCGCGTCGAGGTTAACTTTACCTTTCATCCTTACGGGGTCGATAAAATAAAGTACCAGTAATGCACTGGTGTAATTGCTGGCCTTGTGCCAAAAGTAGAAACAATTATTATAAAAGGTGAATTGGCAGTATCGGTAGAGGGTCGGACGCCATGCTGTCTAGCATAGAGTTACGTCCCTTTACGGTCTGAGTTCAAATCCCGTCGAGGTTAACTTTACCTTTCATCCTTACGGGGTCGATAAAATAAAGTACCAGTAATGCAGTGGGGTAATTGCTGGCCTTGTGCCAAAAGTAGAAACAATTATTTATTTATGTATGTATGTAAACATGTTAATTTATGTGGGTAATAACTAAAAAATATATAAAATATATCAACAATCAAATAAACAAAAATAACAATTAAATTTGTTTTCTCTAAGGGAAAATAAACAAAATTCTATTGTAAACAATTGGGATATAAGGCTACAACAATAACTGTTTCTACTTTAGGCACAAGGCCAGCAAATTACCCAGCACATTACTGGTACTTTATTTTATCGACCCCGTAAAATAAAGTACCAGGCTACAAACAACAATAACAAAACCCTTTGAGAACAATCACGGTGTCACATGACTGTCATATCACATAGTCCAACTAGAGTTACTTCCCTTACAACATTTTACACTCGTCTTTCTCGCTCTCCTTTTCACACGCACGCACACACACACACACACACACTCTCTCGCTCGTGCACTTTTCTATGCACAAGATCTCTTTATCGATCTTTTCAATTTGAGCAATCGATATACATAAGGCCTCATAAATGTCCTCCATAATGTATACTGCTGCGTTTCCGCATTTTCCTCCCCTAACGGTAAGAAAGGCGCTTTGAAAATAGAATTGTTGCTTTCATGTACTGAAAGATCGATTCTCTCTTATTGAAATCGCTGCTCCCCACCAGTTCTCCACCCGCAGATCATGTTGTTGAATAATTCCTGTTGAACGATGAGGGTGTGGATGGGAGGCAATTATTTGAAATTATTTTGCATACCAAACAACCTCCATAAACTGCTACACGGTCCTTCCTCTCTTTCACTTCTTACAATGAAGTTTCAAAAAAAAAAAAAAAATAAAAAATAAAAATAAAAATAAAAATTACATTCACGAATTTACGACGAACGATTTCTATAATTGATATTTCCCTCTCCTACAATTTCACCTAACGAATTCTTAGATAAAAGAGGAGGTTGTTAATAGAGGAAATAACTAATTAATAAATAATAATAATAATAATAATAATAATAATAATAATAATAATAATGAGGAGAAGGGGGAGAA
>OZ024757.1:21233238-21255738 GCA_964016885.1 Eledone cirrhosa
TCTGTGTGTATATATGTGTGTCTCTCATTGTGTATGTCTATGTCTCAATGTCTCTGTGTATATATGTGTCTCTCATTGTGTATGTCTGTGTCTCAATGTCTCTGTGTGTATATATGTGTGTCTCTGTGTGTATATATGTGTGTCTCTCACTATGTATGTCTGTCTCAATGTCTCTGTGTGTATATGTGTGTCTCTCATTGTGTATGTCTGTCTCAATGTCTGTGTGTGTATATACGTGTCTCTCTCATTGTGTATGTCTGTCTCAATGTCTCTGTGTGTATATATGTGTGTCTATGCCTCAATGTCTCTGTGTGTATATATGTGTGTCTCTCTCATTGTGTATGTCTATGTCTCAATGTCTCTGTGTGTATATGTGTGTCTCTCTCATTGTGTATGTCTGTCTCAATGTGTCTGTGTATATGTGTCTCTCTCATTGTGTATGTCTGTCTCAATGTCTCTGTGTGCATATGTGTGTCTCTCATTGTGTATGTCTATGTCTCAATGTCTCTGTGTGTATATGTGTGTCTCTCACTGTGTATGCCTAGGCATAACTATACACAATGTCTAGGCATAGCTATACACAAAAACATATGTAATACTTGTATGTTTGTAGTGTGTGCATACATATATACATACATAGACATACATACATATAATATATATATGTATGTATGTGTGTGTGTGTGTATATGTGTATATATGTATGTACATTCTAGTTTTATAATTTCACAAATCTTTACCAATAGAGAGAGAGCCAGTTTCTAACATAGACACAAGACTCTCATTGAGATTTAAACATCAACTAGGTAGATATGTATACATGTGTGCGTATGTGTACAGGTATATAATAATAATAATAATAATGAAATCATTGTGTACAGTGCTCAGGTGCACTACAACTCGTCAAAGGTGCATGTATAGTACATAGAATAATGTACAAATGTCAGGGAAGTGAATAGTTTATGGATGTTATTGTATGTTTTGAGTTATATGTGTGCATGTGTATATGTTTTGTATCTGTACATGTGTATATGCAGTTATTAGATGCAAAATTTTTGGAATGTTTTACATATTTTTACTGTTCCATTAATGGATTGTATTTGAAATTTCCTAACTAGTTGTGTTCTTTCTGTTCCTGTGAAGCCCACCTTCTCAAGATTATTATTGAGGCAGTTACTAACATACCCCAGTGCCCCAATAATCACAGGTATAAATCTGAAGGTGTAATCAGGGTGGAGTATCTGCAGATTTCTCATCAGTTCTGCATAAATATTCTCCTTTCTGCTAATCTTTAATATTATATTGGCATCTGCTGGGCAGCTAACTTCCACTACTGTGCATGTTTTCTTCTCCCTGTCCCATATCATAATATCTGGTCTGTTATGCCTGCATTTTATTGAAGTTTTGACCGGAACATTCCACCAGTACTCTTTCATATTATGTATGTGTATGTCTTCCACATTGCTGTAATTTTTTATATGTATATTGTCAGAGCTATAATTTCTACGGATTGCATTGTACAGATGCTACTGTGATGACATCTTTGAACAGCTGCTAATGACATGGGTGACATCTTCGATGTTAATTTTGCAGAGTCTGCACTTGTTGTCACATCTAGGTGTTTTGACTGCATCCCTATCTCTTTTGTGAATCAGGTATTTTGTATTGATTTCCTGTTCTTGGATTGCAAAAGCATATTCTTCAAAGTGGGAGCCAATATAGCAGCTGTTGGTCCAAGATAGACTACTTTCCTTATGTATACTCTCACTCTGGAGCTTCTTGGTAACATATCCATGTACGATTTTTTGCTGAGAAGCACGCAGCTTTTCATCCATGGACTGACTGCAGTATTGCTAGGCATTTTCCCTGGGTGTGAGCTTTTGGTTATCAAGGAGTTCCTTCCCAACTCCCATGAAGACAGACTTTCATCAATAATATGCAGGATTTCATTATTTGGTTTCATTCTGTTTAGTACTGTTGTTTTATTATATTCCGCGAGAGAAATATGCATAAAAAAATACATCAACGCCACAAGTTGCACATACTGGCGAGGGAGACTTCATTAAATTTAAGATGAATACTATCTCAAACAGTAATGCCACAACTACCAGCCATATTGAATAACTGGATGTTCTTCGAACTATACCAACTGAAAACACTTTTTATTTGAATACTTAGAGATATCCAACTAAATTCAATTTTACAACGATTTGCTACAAACATGATGGTTGAACACAACACCACCACCACTAGTGGAGTATTGAAGAAAAACAACAACGAGAAAGGTAAACAAAATTTCTTTAGTCGTAGCTACAGAAGGAACCAAAATCATTAATTGCATTTCTCTTACGAGCTTAATAATGATTTATTTAATTGTTATAAAATGACAAAAAAGAATCCCCCCCATTAGGTACATGACTAGAATGTAAGCCTCCCAGGTCGAACATGTAACCAATAAGATGTTCTATAGGTCTATAGGTCACATGCTACTTTCTAGCAGCCAGGCTGAACATAAACAATATAGGAACAGTCCCTTGAAACAACCATACCAGTAAGACATTTGACACCACATGTATCAGCTGATTCTACCTTGACTGTTGTGGAAAACACTGTTAATTATAATTGTTTCTACTTTTGGCACAAGGCCAGCAATTACCCCAGTACATTACTGGTACTTTATATTATCGACCCCAGGGCAAAGTTAACCTTGGCAGGATTTGAACTAATAAGCAAGACACTTTATTTCACATTGCTCCAGTTTACTCAGCTGTAGAAATGAGATGATAGGGACTGGGGTCCTTATCATTCCACTGTAAAGTGGTCGTGGAGGTGCCACGGCAAAAAAGCACCCAGCACTCGCTGTAAAGTGGACGTGGCGGTGCCACGGCAAAAAAGTACCAAGCACTCACTGTAAAGTGGATGTGGAGGTGCTACGGCAAAATAACACCCAGCACTCACTGCAAAGTGGATGTGGAGGTGCCACGGCAAAAAAGCACCCAGCACTCACTGTAAAGTGGACATGGAGGCGCCACGGCAAAAAAGCACCCAGCACTCACTGTAAAGTGGTCGTGGAGGTGCCACGGCAAAAAAGCACCCAGCACTCACTGCAAAGTGGTCTGGAGGTGCCACGGCAAAAAAGCACCCAGCACTCACTGTAAATGAGGTTGGTGTTAGGAAGGGCATCCAGCTGTAGAAATCAAGCCAGAATCAGTTCCCGTCCTACCCTTGCAAGCAGGGAAAAAGCGGACGTAAAATGAAATGAATGAATACATCTACCGCTAGCAGGGAAAATCAAGCGTATAAACAATTGAAATATAACCTCAATGAAACTGTATGTGTATGTGTGTATGTATGCGGGATTGTATCAGTCCATTTACTTATCTGCTTTTTGTCTGTCTCTCTCTCTCTCTCTATATATATATATATATATAAATGAAAATATATATATATATATATATATATATATATATTTATATATATATATAGATATATGCATACTCACAAACATATATATACATATATATATATATATGTGTGTATGGACACGTATATATATTTGAGCGTGTGTGTGTATATCTTCAACTGTTTATTGTCTTTTAATTTATGATGATAATAATAATAATAATAATAATAATAATAATAATAATAATAATAATAATAATGAAAGAAATACACAAAGTCAGAGATGAGGGGGGGTGGAGGGTGGAGGAGGAGGGATGGGGGGGGGAAGCAGTGGATGTAAATAGACAATGTTGGAGTTGGGACCTTGGAAAGTAGGTGTGTCTCAGTAAGTCAACAAAACACCAGTAGTGCTATGTGTGTGTGTGTGTGTGTGTGTGTGTGTGTGTGTGTGTGTGTGTGTGTGTGTGTGTGTGTGTGTGTGTGTGTGTGTGTGTGTGTGTGTGTGTGTGTGTGTGTGTGTGTGTGTGTGTGTGTCATAATATCTGCATGTATGTGTGCATGTAATGTGTACATGTGATAATATGTGTAAGTGTGTGTGTGTGTGTGTGTGTTTTACCCCTTATCACTTAGCTGAAAAGATTTAAGTGGATATGAACATTTTTCCTTATTCCACCCTGACAGTAGGGGGAAAATAAATATAAACACATTTTATCTGATGTGGTTGTGGGGTCGGTGGGTAGAATTAGTTTGACAACGATATGGAGAAAGATAAGCATATATATATATGTATGTATATATATATATATATATATATATATATATATATATATATATATATATATATGTATGCATATATATATATATGTATATATGTATGTATATATATGTATGTATATATATATATATATATGTATATATATGTATGTATATATATGTATATATATGTATGTATATATATATATATGTATATATATACATATACATATATATATATATATACATATATTGGAGGCACATGGCTTAGTGGTTAGAGCATTGGCCTTGCAATCGAAAGGTTGTTAGTTCAATTCTCAGACCGGGTGATGTGTTGTTTCCTTGAGCAAGACACTTTATTTCACATTGCTCCAGTTTACTCAGCTGTAGAAATGAGATGATAGGGACTGGGGTCCCTATCATTCCACTGCAAAGTGGTCGTGGAGGTGCCACGGCAAAAAAAGCACCCAGCACTCACTGTAAATGAGGTTGGTGTTAGGAAGGGCATCCAGCTGTAGAAATCAAGCCAGAATCAGTTCCTGTCCCACCCTTGCAAGCAGGGAAAAGTGGACGTAAAATGATGAGGGTGATGATGATGATGACATATATCATCATCATCATTTAACGTCCATCTTCCACGCTTGCATGGGTATATTATAAAATAACAGGAGGCTGAACTGGTGTAATTCCGTAAAGGTTTATTATACTTGATCATTTCAATGACTGGGTTCAGTATGAATCCGGTGACATCATCAGACATTCAAAATTTAACAAAGGAATATGATAGACACAATCCATGGGGCTGAAAATATATATATATATATATATATATATATATATATATATATATATATACATATATATATATGCAGGTGTCACAACAAAAAGCACCCAGTGCACTCTGTGAAGGGGTTGTGCTGGTGTCACAACAAAAAAGCACCCAGTGCACACTGTGAAGGGGTTGTGCAGGTGTCACAACAAAAAAGCACCCAGTGCACACTGTGCAGGGGTTGTGCAGGTGTCACAACAAAAAGCACCCAGTGCACACTGAAGGGGTTGTGCAGGTGTCAAAACAAAAAGCACCCAGTGCACACTGTGAAGGGGTTATGCAGGTGTCACAACAAAAAAGCACCCAGTGCACACTGTGCAGGGGTTGTGCAGGTGTCACAACAAAAAGCACCCAGTGCACACTGAAGGGGTTGTGCAGGTGTCACAACAAAAAGCACCCAGTGCACACTGTGAAGGGGTTATGCAGGTGTCACAACAAAAAAGCACCCAGTGCACACTGTGCAGGGGTTGTGCAGGTGTCACAACAAAAAGCACCCAGTGCACACTGAAGGGGTTGTGCAGGTGTCACAACAAAAAGCACCCAGTGCACACTGTGAAGGGGTTATGCAGGTGTCACAACAAAAAAGCACCCAGTGCACACTGAAGGGATTGTGCAGGTGTCACAACAAAAAGCACCCAGTGCACACTGAAGGGGTTGTGCAGGTGTCACAACAAAAAGCACCCAGTGCACACTGAAGGGGTTGTGCAGGTGTCACAACAAAAAGCACCCAGTGCACACTGTGAAGGGATTGTGCAGGTGTTACAACAAAAAGCACCCAGTGCACACTGAAGGGGTTGTGCAGGTGTCACAACAAAAAGCACCCAGTGCACACTGTGAAGGGATTGTGCAGGTGTTACAACAAAAAGCACCCAGTGCACACTGTGAAGGGATTGTGCAGGTGTTACAACAAAAAGCACCCAGTGCACACTGAAGGGGTTGTGCAGGTGTCACAACAAAAAGCACCCAGTGCACACTGTGAAGGGATTGTGCAGGTGTTACAACAAAAAGCACCCAGTGCACACTGAAGGGGTTGTGCAGGTGTCACAACAAAAAGCACCCAGTGCACACTGTGAAGGGATTGTGCAGGTGTTACAACAAAAAGCACCCAGTGCACACTGTGAAGGGATTGTGCAGGTGTTACAACAAAAAGCACCCAGTGCACACTGTGAAGGGATTGTGCAGGTGTCACAACAAAAAGCACCCAGTGCACACTGAAGGGGTTGTGCAGGTGTCACACTGTAAATGTGGTTAGTGTTAGGAATGGCATCCAACTGTGGAAACCAAGCCAGAACTGGTCCACTGTGAGTTAGAGGCGGTCATCTGCTCTGGCTTGGCCCACATCTGGACAACTAGTCTAACCCATACTAGCGTGGAACAATAGACATTAAACGGAGATGATGATACATATTAACATAACCTTACAACATCAAAATACATTCATTATAACTAATCCTAAACAACAAGAGACTCAAAATACTTCATCTTATATTCATACAATATACATGATTATAATAAACTACAACGATGTAACCATCCTATCTACATGTCTATATCATTTTCAACCAAGCCATGGTGGATAAATGTCAGTCCTCAGATACTACTTAGCTGTTCTTATCACCAAAATATCATTTCTTATAAAGCCTGTTTACATCAACAAAAAATTACTTAAACAACAACCCATCCTAAACCGCCTGTTTCTATTAAACAGAACCACCCATTTTAAAGGGTTGCTATTTGAATTAAAACCTTCCTTCATAATTTTAGTAAAACCTTCCCAAATTAATTAAAATACTAAGTATTTCATTACAAATATAGTAATGAAAGGATTAACTTTTTTGATAACAACCAATGAAATCCAGCCTCGAAACAAAACTACTCATTTTTAAGGGTTTTTAATTAAATTATAACTTTCCAACTTCATTTTATATAAGAACATTTTGTTAGGTTCCAAATATCATCTTAAAATCATAATTTTAGTAAATCCTTCCAAAATTCTTCATTAATTAAATTAAGATATAATGTATTTCAAATGAAAAGGGATAACTATTTTGAAACAAACTCATCTGGAACTGGCCAAGTGATAAGGGTGTTGAACTTACAATCATTTTGTTGTGGGTTTGATTCCTGGATTGGTTGTGTTGTGTTGCGCCTCATTTCCTGTTGTTCCAGTATACTCAGCTAAAAATGAGTACCAGCTTCTTTGGGACTTTAGAAAAAAAAAGGCTCTAAACACCATTGTTGTGGGTTTGATTCCTGGATTGGTTGTGTGTTGTGTTGCGCCTCATTTCCTGTTGTTCCAGTATACTCAGCTAAAAATGAGTACCAGCTTCTTTGGGACTTTAGAAAAAAAAAGGCTCTAAACACCATTGTTGTGGGTTTGATTCCTGGATTGGTTGTGTGTTGTGTTGCGCCTCATTTCTTGTTGTTCCAGTATACTCAGCTAAAAATGAGTACCAGCTTCTTTGGGACTTTAGAAAAAAAAAGGCTCTAAACACCATTGTTGTGGGTTTGATTCCTGGATTGGTTGTGTGTTGTGTTGCGCCTCATTTCTTGTTGTTCCAGTATACTCAGCTAAAAATGAGTACCAGCTTCTTTGGGACTTTAGAAAAAAAAAGGCTCTAAACACCAACTTACTAGTCATCATCATCATCCTCGTTTAAAGTCTATCTTCCACGCTAACATGGGTTTAGACGGGAATTGTCCCACTTGAGGCAAAATTGGTCGTCTCGCTCGTATAGAACTGTCTGGCAGGTTTTCTACAGTTGGATGCCCTTCCTAACACCAACCACATTTACAGTGTGGGACTGGGAGGTTTTTACTGTGTTACCTACACTACCACATTACAGCGTGGACTGTGTGTTTTTTTTTTTTTGTTGTGACACCTACACGACCTCATTTATTTGGGACTGGATGTTGTGGTACCAACATGACTTTACAAAGAAAGGGGTGGTGTTGGTGGGAGTTGGGGTAGTGGGATGGGGGTGTATATTTGATTAAGAGGTGCCTACTGACTGTAAGTTTCGCTTTATATTCAGAATAAAAGTTATTTTTCTAAATCCCTCCAAATTCTGGTAACAATTTGAATAAATTAAAAAAAAAAACTCAAAGTAATACCAAATAGAAAAGAAACCAAGTTGTTTTGCAGTAATCCTGGGTTGTAATTATCATTGTGTATCTGTTTTCAATGTCAACAGGATGTTTGTAGGGAGGGTCCCTCTATTACTCAAATGTAAGAAAGCTGCTTTCAATTTCAATAGTTCATAAGTTAAAGCTTGGCAATATCTTCTTCAAATATCTGATTGAAAACAAGAAGTTAAGTTTAAACAAATATGACAACGTTCTCTCTCTCTCTCTCTCTATCTATCTATCTATTGCTTTCCCTCAATGTACCTATCTGTATATCTGCTTCTCTCTCACTATCTCACTATCTATATATTTCTCGTTTTCCACCTATCTATCTATCTCATTCTCCTTCTCATATATATATATATATATATGCAAAGGTTATATTTAATTTGTTGGGATTCAACAAGCTTAAAAATGTTTATAACTGATATAAAGCACTCAACAAGTTAGTGGAGTAAATACACAATATATTAATAAATAGAAACTATATTTATAAAACCATATTTATTTTATTATACACTATCCATGAAGCTCCAACCGTTAAGGTTGTCTTTTTTTCAGGGTATATCAATATTTATTTATAAAACAAATCTGTATTTTATCTGATGAAAGCGCACCATAATTTGCCTTGGTTGCCCTTGAAATATGTATGATAGAATAAATATGGTTTTATAAATATAGTTTCCATTTATTAATATATTGTATATATATATATATATATATATATATATAAGTATCACGGAACACCTCCGGGATATTCGCCTCGGCGGGAGTTCCCCGATCGCCCACCACTTTCGCTCCCCTGGACATTCCACCCACCACCTCACAGTCTGTGGCCTACTCCAATGCCATGGAACACCCGCCACCCGCCTTACGGTCAAACAACGCACCATCTTCACCCTCCAGACCCACACGCCCCCCCAGCCTGAACTCCCCACCCTTCCCCCCCACACATTCCCCACTAACACCTCAAACACACTCCCCCTTTTCACCGCCCCACCCCCTTGGCCCATCCCACAACTAACAATACTAATATGTGAGATATTATGTGAGGTAAAGCCTTTACCATGAAAATATAATAGTATATATAGAGTAATGTAAATGTTATGTGAGATATTATGTGAGGTAAAGCCTTTACCATGAAAATACAATAGTATATATAGAGTAATGTGAATGTTATGTGAGATATTATGTGAGGTAAAGCCTTTACCATGAAAATACAATAGTATATATAGAGTAATGTGAATGTTATGTGAGATATTATGTGAGGTAAAGCCTTTACCATGAAAATACAATAGTATATATAGAGTAATGTGAATGTTATGTGAGATATTATGTGAGGTAAAGCCTTTACTGTGAAAATACAATAGTATATATAGAGTAATGTGAATGTTATGTGAGATATTATGTGAGGTAAAGCCTTTACCATGAAAATACAATAGTATATATAGAGTAATGTGAATGTTATGTGAGATATTATGTGAGGTAAAGCCTTTACCATGAAAATATAATAGTATATATAGAGTAATGTGAATGTTATGTGAGATATTATGTGGGGTAAAGCCTTTACCATGAAAATATAATAGTATATATAGAGTAATGTGAATGTTATGTGAGATATTATGTGAGGTAAAGCCTTTACCATGAAAATATAATAGTATCTATAGAGTAATGTGAATGTTATGTGAGATATTATGTGGGGTAAAGCCTTTACCATGAAAATATAATAGTATATATAGAGTAATGTGAATGTTATGTGAGATATTATGTGAGGTAAAGCCTTTACCATGAAAATATAATAGTATATATAGAGTAATGTGAATGTTATGTGAGATATTATGTGAGGTAAAGCCTTTACCATGAAAATATAATAGTATATATATAGAGAAATGTAAATGTTATGTGAGATATTATGTGAGGTAAAGCCTTTACCATGAAAATATAATAGTATATATAGAGTAATGTGAATGTTATGTGAGATAATTATGTGAGGTAAAGCCTTTACCATCCAAATATAATAGTATATATAGAGTAATGTGAATGTTATGTGAGATAATTATGTGAGGTAAAGCCTTTACCATCCAAATATAATAGTATATATAGAGTAATGTGAATGTTATGTGTGATATTATGTGAGGTAAAGCCTTTACCATCCAAATATAATAGTATATATAGAGTAATGTGAATGTTATGTGTGATATTATGTGAGGTAAAGCCTTTACCATCAAAATATAATAGTATATATAGAGTAATGTGAATGTTATGTGAGATAATTATGTGAGGTAAAGCCTTTACCATCAAAATATAATAGTATATATAGAGTAATGTGAATGTTATGTGTGATATTATGTGAGGTAAAGCCTTTACCATGAAAATATAATAATATATATAGAGTAATGTAAATGTTATGTGAGATAATTATGTGAGGTAAAGCCTTTACCATCAAAATTTAATAGTATATATAGAGTAATGTGAATGTTATGTGAGATATTATGTGAGGTAAAGTCTTTACCATGAAAATATAATAGTATCTATAGTAATGTGAATGCTAAAGAGTTAAAATAATATTTTAAAAGAAGCTTATCTCAACTATGGAGACTTGACAGGTTGGTAGTTATCTTGGACAGCACGGCACAGTCCATTGCAGGGTTAAAATTTCGTCCCAAGTGTAAAGGTTCATTAGGCCAGTGCTTATCTTGGTTTTCATTGGCATTAAGTGACAGAGTACAAGACTCCCTTGGACAGGACACCTGTCCATTGCAGGGTTAAAGAAACAAACACTAATCTGGTAGTTGATCAAGAAAAGGCCTCCATTATCTGGTGCTCCTTAAGGAAATCAGGTGTAGAAGAATAGCTTGTGAGAGCAGTGGAAGCCATGTACGTAAGGTCAGTGAGGTGAGAGTAGGAAAAGAGTTTAGCGAGGAATTCGAGGTACAGGTAGGAGTATAATGAACATTAAGGGCCATAACAGAGGAGTTTAAAACTGGCTATCCATGGTAACTATGTAGATGATTTGGCCCTATAGCCGAATCCATAAAAGAACTAGAAAATAAGTTCTGTCTATGGAAACGGAATTTGGAATCAAAAGGGTCTGATGGTAAACTTGGCCAAAACTGAAGTGTTTGTGAGTAGGGAAGTGGCCCTGTTCCATATGTTGAAAAGGAGTAACGTAGTTTATGAAGCTGTGGTCACTTCCAACTGACCAAATCAACCACAGAAGGTCAAATCCTATGTGGGCATGGCCTAGGGCCGATTTAAGGATCGCTTCCTGAACCATCAATCGACCTTTAGGTTCCCGGACAGACGATCATCCATGAAACTCGCGAGCCATGTATGGTCCCTCAAGGACTCAGGTATAGACTACTTCATTCAATGGAAAGCCATCACTAAGTCCAAGTCATACGCAAGGGGCAATCCTTCTTGTAGACTCTGTATTGATGAACGGATGAATATTCTAAGGAGATTATGCAATAGCGATTGCCTCAATTCAAGAAATGAAATCTTCACACGTTGTCCACATGTCTTACATAACTACAAAGCTCCGGATTGAATAACAACAACATTCTAATTTTCTCATCAACTCGAACTACTTTTCGGACTTTCACACGCAGTTATCTCCCTTACACCTTTCGCCCGTGGCATTGTACCGCTTGGGTGAAGTGACTGTTTCTGCGCATGCGCGTTCATATGGTTGTTCTTCCTATTCCGTATAACCATGACCAGTACGAGCTGAGGATCCGCTAAGGTGAAACAATTGTTCTTGGTATGGTGAACTAACTGTTGTGTTACCACTTCTATAATATATATATATATAGCAGTAGTGGTGGTAATGATGGCAGCGGTAATCGCAGTGGTGTTGTTGCTGGTGATGACATGATGATAGTGTTAGTAGTGATGATAATGGTAGGGGGTGATGGCATGTGGAGGTAATGGTGAGGATGATGCTGGTGGTGTTTGTAGTGATGATGATGATGGGGGCTATTGAAGTAGATGGGTGTGGCTAGTGGTGATAGAAGAATGGTGAGAGAAATGAGGGCTAAAAGAACACACCTATTACTGTTGTTTTATTATGAGTTATCACTAAAACAGTTTTACTGCCCTAACTCCAGAAATAATATATCTTATCTAGAAAGATTTTCTTTCAGAAAGGATTAAATTTAGATTATATATATATATATTTTACTGAAGTATGTACACATGTGTTTATATATAAATATACACAAATTATGTCTATAAAACACAGATATATACTCATTAAAAATAACAGAAGGCCGAACTGGAGACTTTCTCTAAAATTCTAATACCACAAACATTTTAAAGAAAGTTTGTTGGTTTTAATGAATATTTAACTCTGTTCCTGACACACACATACATATATGTGTGCGTGTATATATATGTGTGTGTGTGTATATATATATATTATATATATATATACGTAACTAACAACTAACAAGAGGCCATTTGCATGATTGCAAACAAATATTATTATTAATATTCGAAAAACTCATTTCATTACATTATATATATATATATATATATATATATATATATATATATATATATATATATATATATATATATTTCGTTTCTGAATTTGTTTAGCAAGATTCTTTATCTGAAATCGTGTGTTGAAACCGATATTGTTATACTTTGGGAGGGTCATGTTGCCAATAAGAAACACACGCACCAGTTGCTTTCACTTCAATTTATTATAATAAATTTATAATAAATTTATAAATTTATAAATTTCTGGTTGGTTGGTTGGTTCCACAACCAGATAGTTGTTTATATATTGTCATAGTTCTTTCGTCACACACTCTGTGACCTCTTCAGTGACTGGGGATTCCTTTCTTTGTTTTTGTGCATCTCCTTTGTTCTGTCCTACGCCATTTTGTTTCTGTGTGTGTGTTGTGTGCTCAGTCTGCGCATGCGCCACATCCGGGTGTCTGTGTGTGTTTATGTTCATTTATTTATTTGTTTATTTACATGTTACTGGTTGGTTGTTTGTTCTATGTGTGTGTATGTTTTCATTTTGTCCTTAATTGTAAGTTGTGATGTTGCTGTTCCACTCATATTTTCTATTTAATTTTGGTTGTAATTCTTTTATGTTTATTGCCTCACAGAGGAGAAGCTTGTCATCCCCCCCCCCCCCCCCCATACCCCAGCAAACACTAACCTCTGATTTAGCCTCAGAAGGCTTCTTCGTGTTATTGTTGTTGTTGTTGGTGTGGTTTACATGAAACAAACAAAAACAAATAAACCTCCAAAAATTCAATGTTAACAGAAGAATACAAAAAATGTACTAAAAATAGATAACACCATTTTAAATTGGCTGAAAAAAACAAAACAAAAGAATGGTTTCTGAGCTGAAAAAGTCAAATTGGGAGGGAATGTCTCTTAAATAATCCATTATTTCACCAATTTGGGAGGGAATGTCTCTTAAATAATCCATTATTTCACCAATTTTGACATTCAGTGATATATTTAAATGTTGCTGCCCTGTTTCACTATTGATTTACAGACACAGAAAGCAGCAACAGCAGCAGTAGCAACAGCAGCAGCAGCAACAGCAATAGCAACAGCAACAGCATCAGCAGCAACAGCAGCAGTAGCAACAGCAGCAGCAGTAGCAACAGCAGTAGCAATAGCAACAGCTGCAATACCAACAGCAGCAATAGCAATAGCTATAGTAAAGAATTACCACTTCACTTATTTATTATTGTTCATTTTCCAAGATTTCTACAAATTCCCAAATCATTCGATAGAATTTGATTATTTTCTATATTTGTGTTGTTTTAGTGAAATGCAGCCTATTCCCTCAATAAAAACCTTATATTTAACCAAGTATTTACTCTGCAGATAAAATAGGAGCCTAACGGATTTACCAATAATCTATTTGGCACACTGATGAAATTACAGGCAATCTGTTAACTGTGGGACATATAACATATATATATATATATATACATATATATATATATATATATATATATATATATATATATATATATATATATATATATAGTTATGTTGGTGCCACAACAAATGAGACCGTGTAGGTGTCACGACAAAAAAACACACAGTCCACGCTGTAATGTGGCCGTGTAGGCAACACGGTAAAAACCTCCCAGCCCCACACTGTAAATGTGGTTGGTGTTAGGAACGGCATCCAGCTGTAGAAAACCCGCCAGACAGTCCTATGCGAGCAAGTCAACCACTCTTACCTCAAGTGGGAAAACTCCCGTCCAAACCCATGCAAGCGTGGAATATGGACGGTAAACGATGATGATGATGATATAATATTAATTCAAAATATTAACAAAATAGATATTCTTGTGATCAAGTATATTTTATTATACATATTTCAGAGGTACTGAGTTAAGTTCAACAGTACGTCCTCATCAGATAAAATAAGATGATGCATGACATACCCTGACATACTAGATGGTTAAGCTTCAGTCATGACTGAATCTTAACCATCTAGTATGTCAGGACGTACTGTTGAACTTAAATCAGTACCTCTGAAATATGTATAATAAAATATACTTGATCACAAGAATATCTATTTTGTTAATATTTTGAATTAATGTTAATAACTCTGGAAAACCATTTCTGTTGAGTGCTTCCAATCTATTGTAAAACTTATTCTTTGATTTATTCATTGAACCTTGTTTAACTTATATATATATATATATATATATACACATACATACATCATCATCATTTAACGTCTATATTCCACGCTAGCATGGGTTTAGACGGGAATTGTTCCACTTGAGGCAAGATTGGTTGTCTCGCTTGTATGAGACTGTCTGGCAGGTTTTCTACAGCTGGATCCCCTTCCTAACACCAACCTCATCTACAGTGAGTGTTGGGTGCTTTTTTTTCCGTGGCGCCTACACTACCATTTTACAGTGTGGGCTGGGTGGTTTTTTGCCGTGGCACCTCCACTACCACTTTGCAGTGGAATGATAGGGACCCCAGTCCTATCATCTCATTGAACTCACAACCTTTTAATTGCAAGGCCAATGCTCTAACCACTAAGCCATGCTCCTTCATATATATATATATATTAAGTGAAGGCGTGTGGCTGAGTGGTTAGAGTATTGGATTCACAATCGTGAGGTTGTGAGTTCGATTCTTGAACCAGGCGATGCGTTATGTCCTTGAGCAAGACACTTTATTTCACGTTGCTCCTTCTACCTGGAGTTGCGACCGATAGATAGTATTAGCAATTGGAAAGACCAACGGAAACATAGTTTCCTCGGTCCGATTTGACGAAAGTCGATCGACTAGAATAAAATATATATATATATACATATCTACATGTGTATATACATATTTACACGTTTTTGGATGGCCTTCGACTCTTATGAGTTCTTCCACCCTTTGTCAGGTTTTGTTTTTTGTCCTGCAGGGTGTCCAAAATCACCCTCCTCATCAAATAAACTCCGTCGGGTTGCCGGTTTAGTCGCCGACGACAAGACCATGTGACAGGTAACCCAGTACAACCTGACATATACATACATGCATATATAAACACATGCATACTTACACACACACACATACACGTGCATGTATACAAATGCACATATATACATACATGTTTGCATGCATCCTCTAATATAATAGCCGTGTGTATTTGTCCGTCACACACTAGAGATGACTGAGGAAGGAAGGGGGTGTCTAATACACACACATCTATGTGATGACTGAGGAAAGGGGAGGGTGGTATTGATGCTATTGGTGTTGCTGTTGTTGGTGGTGGGGATGAGAGTGGTAGTGGTGGTGGTGTTGGTGTTGGTGGTGGTGGTGGTAGTGTTGTTGGTGGTGGTGGTGTTGTTGGTGGTGATGATAGTGGTAGTGGTGGAGATAGTGGTAGTGTTGTTGGTGGTGGTAGTGGTATTGGTGGTGTCGTTGGTGGTGTTGTTGTTGGTGGTGGTGTTGGTGGTGATGATAGTGGTAGTGGTGGTGGTGTTGGTAGTAGTGGTGCTGTTGCTGATAGTGGTAGTGGTGGTGGCGGTAGTGGTGATAGTGTTAGTGGTGGTGTTGTTGGTGGTGATGATAGTGGTAGTGGTGGTGGTGTTGGTGGTGGTGATGATAGTGGTAGTGGTGGTGGTGTTGGTGGTGGTGATAGTGGTAGTGGTGTTGGTGGTGGTGATAGTGGTAGTGGTGGTGGTGTTGGTGGTGGTGGTAGTGGTGGTGGTGTTGGTGGTGATGATAGTGGTGTTGGTGGTGGTGTTGTTGGCAGTGGTGTTGGTGTTGGAGGTGATGATAGTGGTAGTGGTGGTGGTGTTGGTGGTGATGATAGTGGTAGTGGCGTTGGTGGTGGTGATAGTGGTAGTGGTGTTGGTGTTGGTGGTGGTGATAGTGGTAGGGGTGGTGTTGTTGGTGGTGATGATAGTGGTAGTGGTGTTGGTGTTGGTGGTGGTGATAGTGGCAGTGGTGTTGGTGTTGTTGGCAGTGGTGTTGGAGGTGATGATAATGGTAGTGGTGGTGGTGTTGGTGGTGATGATAGTGGTAGTGGCGTTGGTGGTGGTGATAGTGGTAGGGGTGGTGGTGTTGGTGGTGATGATAGTGGTAGTGGTGGTGGTGTTGGTGGTGATGATAGTGGTAGTGGTGTTGGTGGTGGTGGTGATGATAGTGGTGGTGATGATAGTGGTAGTGGTGGTGTTGTTGGTGGTGGTGATAGTGGTAGTGGTAGTGTTGTTGGTGGTGGTGTTGTTGGTAGTGGTGTTGGTGTTGGTGGTGATGATAGTGGTGGTGGTGTTGGTGGTGATGATAGTGGTAGTGGTGATGATAGTGGTGGTGGTGTTGGTGGTGATGATAGTGGTAGTGGTGGTGTTGTTGGTGGTGGTGATAGTGGTGGTGGTGTTGGTGGTGATGATAGTGGTAGTGGTGATGATAGTGGTGGTGGTGTTGGTGGTGATGATAGTGGTAGTGGTGGTGGTGTTGGTGGTGATGATAGTGGTAGTGGTGTTGGTGGTGGTGGTGATGATAGTGGTGGTGGTGTTGGTGGTGGTGGTGATGATAGTGGTGGTGGTGTTGGTGGTGATGATAGTGGTAGTGGTGGTGTTGTTGGTGGTGGTGATAGTGGTGGTGGTGTTGGTGGTGATGATAGTGGTAGTGGTGATGATAGTGGTGGTGGTGTTGGTGGTGATGATAGTGGTAGTGGTGGTGTTGTTGGTGGTGGTGATAGTGGTAGTGGTGGTGGTGTTGGTGGTGATGATAGTGGTAGTGGTGGTGGTGTTGGTGGTGATGATAGTGGTAGTGGTGGTGGTGGTGATGATAGTGGTGGTGGTGTTGGTGGTGGTGGTGATGATAGTGTTAGTGGTGCTGGTGTTGGTGGTGGTGATAGTGGTAGTGGTGTTGGTGGTGGTGATAGTGGTAGTGGTGTTGGTGTTGGTGGTGGTGTTGTTGGTAGTGGTGGTGGTGTTGGAGGTGATGATAGTGGTAGTGGTGATGATAGTGGTGGTGGTGGTGATAGTGGTGGTGGTGGTGATGGCGGTGGTGGTAGTGGTAGTAGTGGTGGTGGTAGCGGTAGTGGTGGTAGTAGTGAAGATGAAAGGGAGATAACTGTCTGAAACGTGACAGCAGCAGCAGCAGCAGCAGCAACATACAAATATAGTTGTTGTTGTTGTCTTTTCTGTGATTTGTTGTATTGGTGCAGTGACACACACGCACCTTCTGCTGCAGTGCACAGGAGGTGCGTGTGTGTCACTGTGTATGTGTGTGTCTATATATATATATATGTGTGTGTGGGCCTGTATGTGTACACACAGTGTGAATATGTGTCAGGGTGTGTGTATGTGTATGTTAAAGTATGTAGTGTGTGTGTGTGTGTGTATGTGTATGTTAAAGTATGTAGTGTGTGTGTGTGTATGTGTGTATGTGAACGTCTATGTATGTATGTATGTATGTATGTGTGTATGTGTGTATGTATGTGCATGTGTATGTGAAAGTGTATGTATGTATGTATGCACATGTGTATGTCTGTGTGTCTGTGTATGCATGTGTGCACATGTGTGTGTCTGTGTGCGCATGTGTGCACATGTGTGTCTGTGTGTGTCTGGGTATGCATCTGTGCACATGTGTGTGTCTGTGTATGCATGTGTGCACATGTGTGTGTCTGTGTGCGCATGTGTGCACATGTGTGTGTCTGTGTGTGTCTGGGTATGCATGTGTGCGCAGGAGTGTGTCTGTATGTATGTGTATGGATGTGTGTGTGTCTGTATGCATGTGTGCACATGTGTGTGTCTGTGTATGCATGTGTGCACATGTGTGTCTGTCTGTATGCGCATGTGTGCATCTAGAGAGCTGTTGCAGGTTTGCACAGTATGAAACCCTTTGATGTGGAGCTAATTGACAGTACTGTGTTTCTGGCAAGATACCCGATATCTTAAAAGTGAAACTAGTGCAGCAGCAGGTATGATGATGATGATAGGATTTCCTTATTAACCACACAGGGCTCACATTAAGAAAACATTAAAGACGGTACATAATGATACAGTGGGGGTGGGGGGGGGGGGGTGTAAGATAAAATTTATAACAGAGATTAACCCTTTACCATTTACATTACTCTATAGATACTATTATATATTCATGGTAAAGGCTTTACCTCACATAACATTCACATTACTCTATATATACTATTATATATTCATGGTAAAGGCTTTACCTCACATAACATTCACATTACTCTATATATACTATTATATATTCATGGTAAAGGCTTTACCTCACATAACATTCACATTACTCTATATATACTATTATATATTCATGGTAAAGGCTTTACCTCACATAACATTTACATTACTCTATATATACTATTATATGTTCATGGTAAAGGCTTTACCTCACATAATATCTCACATAACATTCACATTACTCTAAATATACTATTGTATTTTCATGGTAAAGGCTTTACCTCACATAATATCTCACATAACATTTACATTACTCTATATATACTATTGTATTTTCATGGTAAAGGCTTTACCTCACATACTATCTCACATAACATTTACATTACTCTATATATACTATTGTATTTTCATGGTAAAGGCTTTACCTCACATAATATCTCACATAACATTTACATTACTCTATATATACTATTGTATTTTCATGGTAAAGGCTTTACCTCACATACTATCTCACATAACATTCACATTACTCTATATATACTATTGTATTTTCATGGTAAAGGCTTTACCTCACATAACATTCACATTACTCTATATATACTATTGTATGTTCATGGTAAAGGCTTTACCTCACATAATATCTCACATAACATTTACATTACTCTATATATACTATTATATATTCATGGTAAAGGCTTTACCTCACATATTATCTCACATAACATTTACATTACTCTATATATACTATTATATATTCATGGTAAAGGCTTTACCTCACATATTATCTCACATAACATTCACATTACTCTATATATACTATTATATTTTCATGGTAAAGGCTTTACCTCACATATTATCTCACATAACATTTACATTACTCTATATATACTATTATATATTCATGGTAAAGGCTTTACCTCACATATTATCTCACATAACATTCACATTACTCTATATATACTATTATATTTTCATGGTAAAGGCTTTACCTCACATATTATCTCACATAACATTTACATTACTCTATATATACTATTATATATTCATGGTAAAGGCTTTACCTCACATATTATCTCACATAACATTCACATTACTCTATATATACTATTATATTTTCATGGTAAAGGCTTTACCTCACATAATATCTCACATAACATTTACATTACTCTATATATACTATTATATTTTCATGGTAAAGGCTTTACCTCACATAATATCTCACATAACATTCACATTACTCTATATATACTATTGTATTTTCATGGTAAAGGCTTTACCTCACATAATATCTCACATAACATTCACATTACTCTATATATACTATTGTATTTTCATGGTAAAGGCTTTACCTCACATAATATCGCACATAACATTCACATTACTCTATATATACTATTGTATTTTCATGGTAAAGGCTTTACTTCACATAATATCTCACATAACATTCACATTACTCTATATATACTATTATATTTTCATGGTAAAGGCTTTACCTCACATAATTATTTCACATAATATCGAATCTATGAGATTTTGAAAGTATTTATTTTGAGAACAATACCTTAACATCAGTATGAGCAACCAGTTACAGCCAGTTTCAACAGAAAGAGGTAGAGAATTCTGGCCAGATTTGGCCGGTTTGGGCCGGTTTGAACATTAAAGGGTTAAGGATATAAACATTTAAAAAAACCAAACATAAATTCCCCGAAAGTGATACCTCCAAGTGTTAGTTGTGGTTACCTTGACTGCTAGGACATGTGCCCGTCCCCAGTTGTCCACCAATTTACAGGTGTATACTCAGGGCAGGCCTTGCCTCTCCCACCCACCTTTTAACAAACTACTCGGAAGGCAACATTTCCCTCTCTATCCTCATTTTCCTCTATGATGATAATAATCTAAACTATAATAAAGTAAGGAGTGTGGGACTGCGTCCAGAATATATTATTTTATCCCGGTTGTAAAATAAGTTGGATTACTTTGAATAAATAATGAATAAATATTACATAATTTATCTACCAACATTTGTTGAGCCCTTTAGCTTAAGGTCACTTAAAGAATTTACTTCTCAGGTGAAATACTTATAAAGTTTCTTCATTTTAACGTACTTTACTGCGATCCTCCCTTTGCTTAATCTGAGGCTTATTCGAGATACTTTTATATTTACAAGCTTCTCTAAATTATATTCAAAGTAATATTATTCATTGAGAAAAAGTGTATTACTGACAAATTTTAAAATATATATACATATATATATATGTGTGCATGTGTGTGTGTATATATATATATATATATATATAATGTATAACAAAGGAGGTGTGGTAAGGAACCAGATGGACCATAACGCACCAGAGTACTCAATACTTAGGGTAGTAGAGTGGGTAATAGGACAATGTTTAACCCCGACAGCAGAGCTCAAGCCGTTTCAACGGCTATTTCTGGACTCAAAAATATACATATCATCATCATCATCATTTTGCAAGGGTAGGACGGGAACTGATTCTGGCTTGATTTCTACAGCTGGATGCCCTTCCTAACACCAACCTCATTTACAGTGAGTGCTGAGTGCTTTTTTGCCGTGGCACCTCCACGACCACTTTGCAGTGGAATGATAGGGACCCCAGTCCCTATCATCTCATTTCTACAGCTGAGTAAACTGGAGCAATGTGAAATAAAGTGTCTTGCTCAAGGAAACAACACATCACCCGGTCTGAGAATTGAACTCACAACCTTTCGATTGCAAGGCCAATGCTCTAACTACTAAGCCATGTGCCTCCATATATATATATATACAAATTTGAAAACATGTCATGCATGGCTAAGATCATACACTGAATAAAAAATTGTTTTGTCTGTTTTTCTGTTGAGGGAGATGTAGAAATATAATAATATATTGAAATAAAAGATAAATAAATTTCTTTCTTTCACATGTTTCAACAATAGAAATAGTGAAAAAACTCACTCAAGCTTCATTATTAATATATGGAGAGATTACAACCTGAATATTGACTCAAGGAATTTGGTATTAAACATTGATTCCACACAATTCTGTGCCATACAGACAGAGTGGGAATTATGTATAAGCTAAACAAGCTATAGCTTAGGGCCCCCACTTTCCGAAAAAATTGAAAAAATTGAAAAAAAATTGAAAAAAAATTGAAAAAAAAAACGGTGTGTACATTTCCAAAATATAAGATAAAAATGAACTTTAATAATGCAATAGTTTTAAACAGTTTTCTGCTTTAATATTGAACGTTTTGCTGTTTTTATAACATTTTTTATAACATATAAAGGGCCCCATTATCTCAAATAGCTTAGGGCCTCGTCAAATCTAAATCCGTCTCTGCATACAGACACACACACATTGACACATATATAGGCACGTGCACACACACAGACACACACACACATTGACACGTGCACACACATTGACACATACATAGGCACGTGCACACTTACAGACACACACACATTGACACATACGCACACACACACACATTCACAGACACACACACATTGACACATACATAGGCACATGCACACACACATACAGACACACACACACACATTGACACATACATAGGCACATGCATACACACATACACACACACATTCACAGACACACACACACATTGACACATACATAGGCACATGCATACACACACACACATTCACATTTTCAGACACACAGACAGATGTCATTTCAGGAGTCATCATTTTTTAAGCACAGTCAGTCCTTCCCCT
>OZ024757.1:21260738-21265738 GCA_964016885.1 Eledone cirrhosa
AAAGCACCCAGCCCACACTGTAAAGTGGACGTGTAGGCACCATGGAAAAAAAGCACCCCGCACTCACTGTAAAGTGGACGTGTAGGCGCCACGGAAAAAAAGCACCCAGCCCACACTGTAAAGTGGTTGTGTAGGGGCCACGGAAAAAAAGCACCCAGCCCACACTGTAAAGTGGACGTGTAGGCTCCACGGAAAAAAAGCACCCAGCCCACACTGTAAAGTGGTCGTGGAGGTGCCACGGAAACAAAAGCACCCAGCCCACACTGTAAAGTGGTCGTGGAGGTGCCACGGAAACAAAAGCACCCAGCCCACACTGTAAAGTGGACGTGTAGGCGCCACGGAAAAAAAGCACCCAGCCCACACTGTAAAGTGGTTGTGTAGGCGCCACGGAAAAAAAGCACCCAGCCCACACTGTAAAGTGGTCGTGGAGGTGCCACGGAAACAAAAGCACCCAGCCCACACTGTAAAGTGGTTGTGTAGGAGCCACGGAAACAAAAGCACCCAGCCCACACTGTAAAGTGGACGTGTAGGCGCCACGGAAAAAAAGCACCCAGCCCACACTGTAAAGTGGTTGTGTAGGAGCCACGGAAAAAAAGCACCCAGCCCACACTGTAAAGTGGCTGTGTAGGAGCCACGGAAACAAAAACACCCAGCACTCACTGTAAATGAGGTTGGTGTTAGGAAGGGCATCCAGCTGTAGAAATCAAGCCAGAATCAGTTCCCATCCCGCCCTTGCAAGCAGGGAAAAGCGGACGTATGATGATGATGATGATGATGTTTAGAACATAACACAAGAAAGGTTTTTATGTAAAATTATGATGGATGGGTTTTAGATAGATGTAAACACTTTAAAACAAACAGCTTTGTACCACAGAACCAGGGATGGTTTAAGGTGGTTTGGTATTAAAAAGGGGGTTAAACTGAAGAGCAAAGGTAAAGGGAGATAAATAACTCAGTTATGATTGCTTCACTTTGCCTGACTGATTTATAAGGGGGTTTTAATCCCTACTTAACTTTATGCTTCAGTAGTTAGTGTCAGAAAGGCAACAAGCTGTAAAATCAATTGCTCAATGCACATATTGATAAATGGTAAAGATTAAAAGAAAAAGAAAGAAAATAAGAAGAGAAAGAAGCAAAAGTAAAGGAATTTATAACTGTGAACATATTGAACATTTTACACTTGACATTTTTATGCAAGAAAATCATATGATTAATTTTATGATCAATTAAAAATAAATTTTATATTTTAAAACCTTCAATAAGCTTTTTGCTCATAAAGAGCTGAGCAAAACAAACAAATAAAATAAACAATGATGTGGGAGCCTCTACAATGTCAATTAATATGCTAAAAGTGGCAGCTAAATCTCTCTAAATTCACAGCCATTTGTCCAAATAGAAAATGACACATTCGATAATGTAGTTTCTGGTATGTATGTATGTATATTCCTTTCTCGTAATTTCGAGTACATTTTTGACTGGCCACTTTCCTGGTGGCAAGGTTATTAAAGAAAAGAAATTGTCTTCCCTTGAATTGCAAGAATGTTTTGCAAATTTTGAAGGTGCCAGCTATCGCAGCCATTTGTAGTCTATGAATTAGGGAGCTGCGCTCTTTGTCCACAAGATCAAGTTATACTTTGGTCCAAAGCGGGTTGGAATATAAACTGTAGCTCCAATAATGATGGTTATGAAGATGAAGGTGTATTTTGGTTACTGAATCTGCAAACTCCCCATCAATGGTCTGTAGATTTCCTCTTCCTAGAGTGGCACATCTAGAGTGACACATCTAGAGTGGCACATGTAGAGTGGCACATCTAGAGTGGCACATCTAGAGTGGCACATCTAGAGTGGCACATCTAGAGTGGCATATCTAGAGTGACACATCTAGAGTGGCACATCTAGAGTGACACATCTAGAGTGGCACATCTAGAGTGGCATATCTAGAGTGGCACATCTAGAGTGGCGGATCTAGAGTGGCGGATCTAGAGTGGCGGATCTAGAGTGGCAGATCTAGAGTGGCAGATCTAGAGTGGCACATCTAGAGTGGCACATCTAGAGTGGCAGATCTAGAGTGACACATGTAGAGTGGCACATCTAGAGTGACACATGTAGAGTGGCAGATCTAGAGTGGCGGATCTAGAGTGGCACATGTAGAGTGGCACATCTAGAGTGGCACATCTAGAGTGGCAGATCTAGAGTGGCAGATCTATAGTGGCACATCTAGAGTGACACAAACTCAAATATCTTTGGTTAGCTACATTACCAAAAAAAAAAGAAGAAAAAACACGAATCACAAAGCTTTTGTTTGTTTGTGTATATATCTGTTAGACACGAAGTGACTAACAACAGAATGTTTTAGTCACTTTAGTGTTCTAACATATATGTGTAGATCGTCAATTTTTTTTTCAAGGTCTGGCCGTGGCCGTGGTGATTACATGCCATTGGTTAATTTTCAACCAATCAGAGTAAGTGTTGCTCAAAAGCATCCGCCATGTTTTTTTGTTTGTTTTCCTAGTTCATTATTTTTGTTATTTCGTCGTTATATGATTTTTTAAAATTTATATTAACTATTTTTAAAACAAATATATTGACGTTAGGGTTAGGGTTAGGCGGTCAATACATAAGATGAAAGTCTATCGTAAAGGTTTGTACAAATATTTTTAAATTTGTCGTTTGTACAAAACGATTCTAAATTTTTGTTTGTAAAAAATGTTTAAACACTTCAAAATAGCGTATATTCATGTTCTGTAATGTCCCATTTTGTGCGCCCTTGTGCCAAATAAAGAAATATATCTTTGTATCTTGTTCCTCTTTATATATTGCAATCGAGTATAGGCAGAGTTCCGATTGTAATACAAACTGCACTTTGTTTGTAAATATTTGTAAAAGTAATTTTTCTAAAAACATTGTAAAAATTTGTGTCACACGCTTTTAAAAATCTTTGATATGTATATATATATATACAAAACTGAGGTTGTCTGTCTGTCTCTCTACTAAAACGGTCGCCACACATCTAAACTTATAGATTAAGCTCCAGCGGAGAGATCGGTAAAAAAAAAATTCAAATCGAATGTGTAATATTGATGTTTCAGTTAAAATGTATAAATACAGTTGAGAGACGAGTTATTTCCCTTTAATGCAACGTGAGCAGACGATAAATTATTGAAAAGGCGCAAATTTTTACTATTACACATTTGCATTATTGTCAGTATTAACTTTGCCTTTCATCCTTACGGAGTCGATAAAATAAAGTACCAGTAATACACTGTCACTATAAGTAGATGCCCATTCACAAACAGTATTGAAAATATGTTCTTCGACAAATAAAAATGTTTTGTTCATACTATTTCGACTAGCGCTCGTTGTTCTACTCCACGCACGACCACCACAAATTGGTGACCAGCTCAACACAAGTATTGGTAGAGCGTCAGACACCATGCTTTGCAGCATTGTTATGGCCCTTTGCGTTCTAAGTTCAAATCCCGCCGAGGTTAACTTTGCCTTTCATCCTTACGGGGGTTGATAAAATAAAGTACCAGTAATGGACTGCGGTAATGGCTTTGTGCCGAAAAATAGAAACACTATTAATGTGCAATAAGAGCAAAATCTCACGACATTGCTCAATTATTTTATCTAATGTTGCAACAATACAGGGAAATGTAGTTTGTGTATTTTTTTTAATATTTGCTCATAGTCTTTTCCAATTTCGCTCAGCCAACAACTATTAAAAAGATAGTTGCTTAAGATAACAATTTAATCACAAAATGTTGTTTTCTTTTAATACACTCCACAAAGTCATCAAATTATGTGCAATAAGAACAAATCTCATTAATTTGCTCAGGGAATAAAGAAAATTTATATAGACTGATAATTGCAATTGTATGTAGATATTTTATTTTTATATTGTTTATTTATTTTATGCTTTCTATTATGTATAATATATTGATTTAATATTGTTTTTGTTGTTGTTTATATTAAAAGTCTGAAAATATTTTTATACATCTTACACTAATATTTATAAGATCATTTATAATAAGAATTATATAATCTAATTACATTACAACGATCATTTATTATTAATATATATCATGTTTAACTAGAGTTATTACAAGCGTTGCTTTAAAAAAAAATTAAACTAGACATGAAAAATGCGCAGCTCAAAAGAGCCACAGAATGTTATAATAAACCTTCAAAAGTGTGGGACTAGAGTTGTTGCTAAGAAATATTGTAATCATTATCTATCGTACATTCTGTGGAATCCTTTATAAAAATATAACAATAAATACATCTATCATCATCATCATCATCACCGTTTTACGTCCGTTCTTCCACGCTAGCATGGGTTAGACGGGTTGTCCTGTTGTGGGCAGTGTCTGGTCGGCTGACCATGCCTTGCTCATACAGGAACTGATCTGGCTTGATTTCTCCAGCTGGATGCCCTTCCTAACACCAACCTCATTTACAGTGAGTGCTGGGCGCTTTTTCGTGGTGCCTACACGTCCACTTTACAGTGTGGGCTGGGTGCTTTTTTGCCGTGGCACCTCCACGACCACCTTGCGGTGGGGTGTGTGGGGGCATATTGTCTATATGCTTCAGCTTGTACCCATGGGAGGTCGGGTACTCTGTATTACTGCGTGACGCCAGAAGTCACGGTCGCGCGTCATTGTCTTTGAGAGGTGTAATCTATGTTTAATGTAATAACAGCTAAAAATAATTGGGTAATATTTCTGAGTTCAAATCCCGCCGAGGTCAACTTTGCCTTTCATCCTTCCGGGGTCGATAAAATAAAGTACCAGTAATGCACTGGGTAATTGCTGGCCTTGTGCCAAAAGTAGAAACAATTATTAAACATAGATGTATTTATTGTGATATTTTTATAAAGGATGCCACAGAATGTACGATAGATAATGATTACAATATTTTTGAGTAACAACTCTAGTCCCACACTTTTGAAGGTTTATTATAACATTCTGTGGCTCTTTTGAGCTTGCGCATTTTTCATG
>OZ024757.1:21270738-21278238 GCA_964016885.1 Eledone cirrhosa
ACACATACATACATACATACATACATATATATATATATATATATATATATATATATATAGTTGTTATATAGTAAGGTGCATTGGTTGTGTAAAATGGTCCAATAACTTTATGTTAGCAATATTAATGTTCTCCACGCTTTTGTATCGTGATTAAATGATTGGAATTTTACTGTGCCTTCGGATTTTCATTTTGATATATATATATATATATATATATAATATATAAGATCAAAAGATGGTTAAATGAGTTCCATGTATTTTATTATGCGCATTTCAAAAACAAATATCATCATGCAATAACATTTGTGTTTTCATCAGATAAAATAGGAGGACATGATATGAAGGTTAAAAACACTTGTTTTAAATCAACATATTATGTTGATTTAAAACTGCACTATCCACAAGTGTTTTTTAACCTTCATATCATGTCCTCCTATTTTATCTGATGAAAACACAAATGTTATTGCATGATGATATTTGTTTTTGAAATGCGCATAATAAAATACATGGAACTCATTTAACCATCTTTTGATCTTATATATTATGTATAGTCCAGTCCTACAAACTGTAGAGTGCTTCTTATCCGATATCTGCATTGCTTTATTGTACTACAATAAAACTCACCTCCTACATATATATCTATATATATATACACCTATATATACACACACACACCTATATATATATATAGGTGTGTGTGTGTGTGTATCTCAACAAATGAATGACATGAGAGAAACAGGTAAAAAGAAATTGAGATAATATATGAGATTGCCCCCCACTCCCTCTCTATGGGCCCCCTCACCTCCTCCTACACACCCAAAATAAAAGATTAATTAGGAAAGAAGAAAGAAAAGAGATGACACAAAATAATTAGAGTTTCATGAGGATTAAACTGTTTCTTCCGTTATCAAGGTATTAAGATTGGTAGAACTGGTGGAGGGTTGGACATGATGCATTGCAGTCTTGTTTGTCTTTACAGCCCTTTTTATGTTCTGAGTTAAAATCCCGCCCAAGTCAGCTTAGCCTTTCATCCTTGCGGGGGTTGATAAAATAAAGTACCAGTAATGCACTGGGTAATTGCTGGCCTTGTGCCCAAGGTAGAAACAATTAATATGATTAAAGTTGAACTTGTCATTGAGTGACTTTCCGTTATTCCTGACATTAAAGCAGGAGGCCTATGTTCTTTCTACAATATTGACATATTTTAATTATTGGTATTCAATTATTGCTATTTGAATTATTGCTCATATGGGATATCAGAAGTTTTTTCCTTTACTGTGCTTGCATCTTTGGTAATGAAATTACTGAACATTGACCACTGGCTATACACAATGATGGTTCAATTAGACACAACGGGTTGCAATAGAATAACCAATACACAAGAGAGTAGAGTTTACAAGAATAACCAACACACAAGAGGGTAGAGCTTACAAGAATAATCATCATCATCATCATTTTACGTCCGCTTTTCCCTGCTTGCAAGGGTGGGACGGGAACTGATTCTGGCTTGATTTCTACAGCTGGATGCCCTTCCTAACTCATTTACAGTGAGTGCTGGGTGCTTTTTTGCCATGGTGCCTACACGTCCACTTTACAGTGGAATGATAGGGACCTCAGTCCCTATCATCTCATTTCTACAGCTGAGTAAACTGGAGCAATGTGAAATAAAGTGTCTTGCTCAAGGAAACAACACATCACCCGGTCTGAGAATTGAACTCACAACCTTTTGATTGCAAGGCCAATGCTCTAACCACTAAGCCATGTGCCTCCATATAATACATGAGAATAACTAATACATAAGAAGGGTTATTGTAGGATAATAACACTTAAACAAGTAGGTTGATTATATGAGAATAACAAGGGATTTTGTATACAAGAATAACCAATACGCAATAAATATATAAACATATAAAGGAAGGTATAAACCTGACCACAACTCAGTAGTTTTGGCTTATATGGGTCAAACCTTCTTGATATGTATGTATATCAGGTCGCTCTTCAGTGCTACTGGTAACATGTAACCCAATACAACCTGTGCATTGTTGGGTCATAGGCGACTAAACTGGCAACCCCACTAACCTAGCTTGGCGAGGAGGGTGATTTTGGACACCCTGTAGGATGAAAATGAAACCTGTTAACCCTTTAGCATTCACATTACTCTATATATACTATTATATTTTCATGGTAAAGGCTTTACCTCGCATAATATCTCACATAATATCGAATCTATGAGATTTTGAAAGTATTTATTTTGAGAACAATACCTTAACATCAGTTTGAGTGACCAGTTACAGCCAGTTTCAACAGAAAGAGGTAGAGAATTCTGGCCGGTTTTGGCTGGTTTGAACATTAAAGGGTTAAAGGGCAGAATAACTCAGTTTTTTTGTTTTCTCATGGATCGAAAGACACCTAGTCTTCATTAAGACATCTCTCTAGGAGAAAGTCACTTTGATATAAATCCTGCGACTTTGTTTGCATCCAATGATGTAGTCCAGTTCTTCTTTTTGGGTAAACGCATTTCATGTTCAGAGAGTAGGATTGGCCCCATGCAAAGATTTTCCTTACTTAAAAAAAGCTTTAAGCACAGGCATCTGTTGATATCTGACATTTTCTGCTATGTATAGTATTGCTGGCCATAGGCAAGTCCCTAGCAGGACTAAAAAGCCACGTCTGTGAAGCTCATGTTTCAGTATCAAGTGATGGCATTACTTGAAATTGAGATGCAACCACCATCATCATCATCATGTGTGTATGTATGTATGTATGTATGTTTATGTCAGGTCACCAGTTGGTGCTACTGGTAACATGTATCCCAGTACAACCTGTCTCATGGTCGGGTCGTTGGCGACTAAACTGGCAACCCCACCAAGGTTTCTTGGTGAGGAGGGTGACTTTGGACATCCTGCAGGACTAAAAACAAAACCTGTCAAAGGGCAAGGGAGCTCTTAAGAGTCAATAGCCATCCAAAATCACCGGGAGAGATGACCCCTTAGCCTTTGTCAAGGCAGAATTCTAGGAGAAGGAAAACTCTGATATAACACCTGCAACCCTGATGGTATCCAATGATGTTGACTTGTTCTTCTTTTTGGTAAATATCATCTTGGTTAAGAGAGTGGGACTGGCTTTGTGCAGTGCCTTTGCTCACTATAAAAGCTTCACAGCACAGGCATTGCTTTATATCTGGAGATCTCTCTGCACTTGTCATCACATGGTACCATGGGCCCTGCACTATGTGTCAATAATGGTCACAAGTGTAGTCTTTGTACCAGAGTTTTCAAGTCGCTGGCTGGACTAAAAAGTCACATTCGTTCAGCGCATCGGTAGGGGTTCTCCTACATGGATATAAAGTAGTGGCCGTACTCGAAAACGAGTTGGCAGCCACCATGTATGTATGTATGTATGTATGTGTGTACGTATGTATGTATGTATGTTATCTCTTTATCTTAATTTTGAGTATATTTTTTTGACCGGCCACCTTCCTGTTGGCAAGGTTGTAAAAGAAAAGAAATTGTCGTCCCTTGAATCGCAACAATGTTTTGCAAATTTTGAAGGAGCCAGCTATCGCAGCCATTTGTAGACTATGAATTAGGGAGCTGCGCTCTTTGTCCGCAAATCCAAGTTCAGTCATACCTTGGTCCAAGCGGGTTGGTATATAACCCGTAGCTCCAATAATGATGGGTATGAAGCTAAAGGTGCATCTTGGATACTGGATTTGTAAGCTCCTCATCAATGGTCCGTAGATGTCCTCCTTCTCCTGTATTTTTCTGACAACGTTTACATCAAGTGGGCAGCTGATCTCCACAACAGAACACGTTTTCAATGTGTGATACCAAACTCCTTCTCCTGCATTTTTCTGACATGTATGTATGTATGTATGTATGTATGTATGTATGTATGAGTGTGTGTATGTATGTGTCTATGTATGTATGTATGTATGTATGTGTCTATGTATGTATGTATGTATGTGTGTATGTTCAGCAAGTGGGAAATATCACTGTAGAGATATACATCATACATGGCTATAGATACTGCATATTAATATATGAAGTTTTTATGTCTAATATTATATATAATTTAATATATATATCACTATATAGACACAACAGATACACTGCTGTACATACTACATACACACACATATATACATATATATATATGTGTGCGTGTGTGTGAAAATGTTATGTTCAATATCATATATAATTTAATATACATATCACTATATAGGCAAACAGTGTATATATATATATATATATATATATATATATATATATATATATACCGTCTAACCCATGCTAGCATGGAAGATGGACGTTAAATGAAGATGATGATATATATATAACTATATACATATATATATATATATATAAATTATACATCATATTCTATATAACTATACATATATATATATATATATATATATATAGTTATATAGAATATGATGTATAATTTAATTTCCAAATCCTGGATTACATTGTGTTAAATCATGCAGTGGAACTATTTCTGGGAGAAATAATACAATATGTTTGGAAAATCATGTTTAATATATGTGTGTATGTATGTGTATATGTATGTGTATGTGCACCAATGTATATATATATATATATGTGTGTGATGTGTGTATGTGTGTGAGTGTGTGCTAATGTATATATATGTGTGTGTGTATGTGTGCCAATGTATATATATATGTGTGTGTATGTGTGCCAATGTATATATATATATATGTGTATGTGTGCCAATGTATATATATATATATATATATGTATGTGTGTATCTGTGAATGTGTGCTAATGTATATATATGTGTGTGTGTGTATCTGTGAGTGTGTGCTAATGTATATATATGTGTGTGTGTGTGTATCTGTGAGTGTGTGCTAATGTATATATGTATGTGTGCCAATGTATATATATATATATGTGTGTGTATGTGTGAGTGTGTGCTAATGTATATTTATATGTGTATGTGTGAGTGTGTGCTAATGTATATATATATATGTATGTGTATGTGTGAGTGTGTGCTAATGTATATATATATATGTGTGTGTGTGTATGCCAATGTATATATATATATAATGTATGTATGTGTGTTGTGTGTGTGTGTGTGTATATAATGTATGTATGTATGTGTGTGTGTGTGTGTGTGTGTGTGTGTGTGTGTCTTCAAGTGGAAAGTTTCGCAACAGTGGAACTAAAAGGCAGAAATGGTTATAGTTGCTGATGTAATGAATGTTATTTATTTTAGTGGTGGTGGTGTTGTGGTGGTTGTGGTGGTGGTGGTGTTGTGGTGGTGGTGGTGTTGTGGTGGTTGTGGTGGTATTGGTGGTAGTGGTGGTGGTGGTAGTGTGGTGTTGGTGGTGGTAGTGGTGATGGCGTGGTGGTGGTAGTGGTGGTTGTGGTGGTGGTTATGGTTGTGGAGGTAGTGGTGGTAGTGTGGTGGTGGTGGTGGTGATGGCGTGGTGCTGGTGGTAGTGGTGGTAGTGGTGGTTGTGATGGCGTGGTGGTGGTGGTAGTGGTGATGGCGTGGTGGTGGTAGAGATGGTGTGGTGGTAGTGGTGGTAGTGGTGGTGGTGGTGGTCGTGGTCGTCGTCGTTGTTGTATTAATGGTGGTGAAGGTTGTGGCAGTGTCAATCGCTGTTGTCGTAGTAGTAATGATGAAGGTGGTGGTGTTGCTGGTGGAAGTGGTGATAGTAGTAGTAGAAGTAGTAGTAGTAGTGGTGGTAGTAGTAGTAGCAGTGGTGGTAGTAGTAGTAGTAGTGGTGGTGGTAGTAATGGTAGTAGTGGTAGTAGTAGTAGTAGCAGTAATAGCATTAGTAGTAGCAGCAGCAGCAGTAGTAGTAGTAGCAGCAGCAGCAGTAGTAGGAGTAGCAGCAGAAGTAGTAGGAGTAGTAGTAGTAGTAGTAGTAGGTGGATATTTTGTAAAGGTGTAAAAGAATGCATGTATGTGACTGCCAGAGATAAAACAGAAATCTGCAACTGGACAGAGGAAGAAGAAGAAAAGAAAGGGGTCCAGAATGATAGAGAGATGAAGGGATGGTTGGATAGGTAAAGTAGGGAGCCAGGGAACGATGGGTTCATTGTTAAGGTACATAGGTGGGGTGGAAAGAATAGATGGTATGATGAAAGAGAATATTTGCCCGGGGAAAGAGGATATTTCTATATAACAGCTATAGACACAGTGTTTCCAATGAAAACTGTTATTCGGGCAAAACCCTGGATGTAAGAAATGCTAAGGTGGTGATTTATGAGGTCAATAGTTTAGACTGATACAAACAGAATTAGGACTCCCCCCCCCAAAAAAAAGTTAGCTCTAAAATGTTGAGGTTCTTTCTTATGAAAAAGATTCTCCACTGCAGTCCTCATTTAGTAAGGGTTTTAGAAGGGTTCATATTTATGTCTATATGATTAAAACCTCCTCCTCATCATCATCATTTTATGTCCGCTTTTCACTGCTTGCAAGGGTGGGACGGGAACTGATTCTGGCTTGATTTCTACAGCTGGATGCCCTTCCTAACACCAACCGCATTTACAGTGAGTGCCGGGTGCTTTTTTTTTTCTGTGGCACCTCCACGTCCACTTTACAGTGTGGGCTGGGTGCTTTTTTTGCTGTGAAACCTCCACGACCACTTTACAGTGTGGGCTGGGTGCTTTTTTGCCGTGGTGCCTCCACGACCACTTTGCAGTGTGGGCTGGGTGCTTTTTTGCCGTGGCGCATCCACGACCACTTTGCAGTGTGGGCTGGGTGCTTTTTTGCCGTGGCGCCTCCACGACCACTTTGCAGTGTGGGCTGGGTGCTTTTTTGCCGTGGCACCTCCACAACCACTTTGCAGTGGAATGATAAGGACCCCAGTCCCTATCATCTCATTTCTACAGCTGAGTAAACTGGAGCAATGTGAAATAAAGTGTCTTGCTCAAGGAAACAACACATCACCTGGTCTGAGAATTGAACTCACAACCTTTCGATTGCAAGCCCAATGCTCTAACCACTAAGCCATGCGCCTTCATGAAACATTTTGCTCAGAGTTACTGAAGCATGGAACAAACTACTTGCATTGGTTGTTAGCTGTCGGGACACTGCATCCTTTGAAACTTCCATGCTTCCCGAAATTCTCCAACACTCCGCCTGATATTCCCCCTCCATACACACGCACACATGTATCTGTGTGTATATCATGACTCATACTCTGTCCCCTTTCCTGGCATTTGTTCATTATTCTATGTACTATACATGCACCTTTGATGAATGGTAGTGCACCTGAGCACTGTACACAATAATTTCATTATTATTGGCAGTATCGGTAGAGGTTCGGACGCCATGCTTTGCAGCATAGAGTTACGGCTCTTTCCATTCTGAGTTCAAATCCCGGCGAGGTTAACTTTGCCTTTCATCCTTACGGGGGGGGGGGGGGGGGTCGATAAAATAAAATAAAGTACCAGTAATACACTGGGGTAATTGCTGGCCTTGTGCCTAAAGTAGAACCAATTAGTAGTATCATCATCATCATCA
>OZ024757.1:21288238-21310738 GCA_964016885.1 Eledone cirrhosa
CATCTCATTTGGTCATTCCATGAGAGTATCTTGGTCAGCCTATGAACATGTCAGCTGACCTTCACAAAACTGGAGTGGTGAGATAATCTTTACCCACTCTATATATACTATTGTATTTTCATGGTATCTCACATAACATTTACATTACTCTATATATACTATTGTATTTTCATGGTATCTCACATAACATTTACATTACTCTATATATACTATTGTATTTTCACAGTAAACACTTTACCTCACATAACATTTACATTACTCTATATATACTATTGTATTTTCACAGTAAACACTTTACCTCACATAATATCTCACATACCATTTACGTTACTCTATATATACTATTATATTTTCACAGTAAAGTCTTTACTTCACATAATATCTCACATAAAATTTACATTACTCTATATATACTTTATCTAACATAATATCGAATCTAGGAGATTTTGATATTATTTATTTTGAGAACAATACCTTAACATCAGTGTGATCAGCCAGTTACAGACAGTTTGAACAGAAAGAGGTGAGAGAATTCTGGTTGGATATAGCCAGTTGAAATGCTAATTTTGAAGTGAATAAGGATTTTTTAAAAACATGAAGTGGTTTTCAAAAAATAGATGCAATATAATTTTTCCTTGTTAATGTTTCTCGTTTTAATATTCTAGATAAAACTAAAACTATTGGAAACCTCAACAGTTTTTTAAAACTACAAATTTTGAAATGCATAATTTTTTAACTAGGCAAGGGATACATTTTTGTTGATATGTACAAAATAAATTTTAAAAAAAGGGGTAATAGAGATGTTTTAAAAATGTATTTAAAAATGAAATTTAGAAATATGTCATGAATTTTTAAAAATGGATTAGATAAAAGGTTTTATTTATTATTTATTTCTTTAATTTACAATATTAAACTAAAAGAATTCTTTAGCATTTCTTTTAAATTAATACAATTTTCTGAAATTAATAAAATTTTCTTTTTCTTCTTCTCTTATGGAGTTGATAAAATAAATTACCAGTAATGCACTGGGATAATTGCTGGCCTTGTGCCAAAAGAAGAAACAATTATTTATTTATTCATTTGAGAATGGTAAAGTGGAAGAATTGGTAGAGTGTCAGATAAAATGTCATTGTGACATTTGTTCTGGCTCTTTATGATTTCATCCTTCCGAGGTTGATCAAATAAAGTACCAGTAATGTACTGAGTGGATGTGACTGTCCCCTTCACCACAAATTGCTGGCCTGGTACCTCTAAATTTAGAATTACCTTTGACTCTGAGAAAGGAAAAGGAGCACAACTAATTGTAGGTATATATCCCTAACCCCTGCTTTCAAAACCTGTAGTCTTTACACTAACTCCCTCTCCCTCTGGATTAAAGAAAGCCCCATTAACAACAAGATGGTGACACATGTCTCTCTTTCCTTAGTCATAGGATTACTACTTTGTTGTCATTATGGAAGGAGAGAAGGAAGTGACTTGTTGCCATAGTGATCCATCATAGAATAAATAGCTAAATCCCCTAGGTAACCTGACTTGCCTATCTGTTTCAGATTATAGGAGCTGCTTGGTAAATTGAGAAAAGTCGACACTGGCATAAGGAAAGACAAGGCCATACTAAGCTGTTTAGAGGCCCTAAATACTTAAAATATTACAGAACACATCCATCTGCCCCCACCCCACCTCACCCCTAAACCCCTACCCACCCACACTATATATAAAGTCTGCAAATATGATTTTTATAGATATGTGACAAATACATCTCAAAAAATGGTTTCTGATTTAGGTACCAGGCCAACAATTTGGGGCAAGGAGAAAGTCAGTTACATCAACCCCACTACATTACTGGTACTTTATTTTATTGACTTCGTAAGGATGAAAGGCAAAGCTAACCTTGGCGGCAGCTCTATGCTGAAAAGCATGCCTGACGCTCTACCGATTCTGCCAATCCACCACCCTAATAATGGTTTCTCCTATAGGCACAAGGCCAATATTTTTAGGGGAGGGGAATAGTCGATTAGATCAACCCCATTATATAATTGGTACTTTATTTTATTGACCTTGGAAGGATGAAAAGCAACCTGTAAAGTGGTAGTGCTGGTGCCACAATAAAAATCACCCAGTACATTCTGTAAAGTGGTTGGAAGGGCATCCAGCCGGAGAAAAACCAGGCCCAAAATATACCATATGAACAAGGCATGATCATCTGACTTGTCTCACCCCAACTGCGGTCACCCCATAGTGTCAAACTAACTACAGAGTTTGAAGTAATCCAACAAAGCTACACCAAGAGGATTGCCACGATGAAGGAGATGAGCTACTGGGAGAGGCTGTCTCACCCCAACTGCGGTCACCCCATAGTGTCAAACTAACTATAGAGTTTGAAGTAATCCAACAAAGCTACACCAAGAGGATTGCCACGATGAAGGAGATGAGCTACTGGGAGAGGCTGTCTCACCCCAACTGCGGTCACCCCATAGTGTCAAACTAACTACAGAGTTTGAAGTAATCCAACAAAGCTACACCAAGAGGATTGCCATGATGAAGGAGATAAGCTACTGGTAGAGGCTAAAAGAACTAAAACTCTATTCCTTGGAAATGCTGGCATGAAGTACATAGTGATATACGTATGGAAGATCCTGGAAGGACTAGCACCAATGTTTGGCATTGAGAGCTCGACCAACCCTCAAACAGGATGTCACTGTGTAGTGCCAAATGTCCCATCTTTCACATCTGGAATAAGGAGCAGATATTGCAATAGCCTGGAGTTTAAAGGGCCTCACCTCTTTAATAAGCTGCCAAGTAATTTGAGAGATTTGTATAGTGAGGACGTGGATATTTTCAAGAAACATCTTGACACTCAGCTATCCAGGATCCCAGATGAGCCCACAGCATGGAACGAAGTTAATCTAAGGGCAGCAGCAATGAACTCCCTCCTATATCAATGGCCAGCCAACACAGGCTGGGTATAGAAAGTGAGGCAACAAGGGCGGTGCCCCAGCATGGCCTCAACAGGTAAAAGGTTATATATATGTCTTTACAAATTATCCCCTGTGATTGTTTCATATGTTTATTATATATATATATATATATCAATCGATTTCTAGTGGATATATATATATATATATACACACACACACACATTATATATATATATTTACACACATATATAATGTATATCATCATCATCATTGTTTAACAGATATTTTATATATATATATATGCATGGGTTTGGACGGGGGTTTTCCCACTTGAGGCAAGAGTGGTTGTCTTGCTCGCATAGACAGTCCTATGCGAGCAAGACAACCACTCTTGCCTCAAGTGGGAAAACCCCCGTCCAAACCCATGCAAGCGTGGAACAGGGACGTTAAACGATGATGATGATGATGATATATATATATATATATATAATTGCTTCTACTCTTGGCACAAGACCAGCAACTATCCCAGTGTATTACTGGTACCTTATTTTATCGACCCCGTAAGGATGAAAGGCAAAGTTAACCTCGGTGGGGTTTGAACTCAGACCATAAAGGGCCGTAACTCTATGCTGCAAAGCATGGTGTCAGACCATCGACCAATACTGCCAATCCACCGCCAGTATATATATATATATATATATATATATATATATATATATATATATATAATTATTTCTACTTTAGGCACAAGACCAGCAATTACACCAGTGCATTACTGGTACTTTATTTTATCGACCCCCGTAAAGATGAAAGGCAAAGTTAACCTCGGCGGGATTTGAACTCAGAATGGAAAGGGCCGTAACTCTATGCGTCATGCTGGCTAAACGTATATTATGACACTGAACATGGCATTGAGAGGAAAAATGAGAAATATATTTTATCGACCCCGTAAGGATGAAAGGCAAAGTTAACCTCGGCGGGATTTGAACTCAGATCATAAAGGGACGTAACTCTTTGCTGCAAAGCATGGTGTCCGACCATCGACCGATACTGCCAATCCATCGCAAGACAGGGTGAATGATGGGAGAACCAGTGTATGGAGTAGAAGGGGAGAGCTGTGACAGCTGTATGTTTAGTGGTGATTAAGAAAAGAGATGAGTGATTGTGATGGGAGAAGAAGGGTTGGTCTGTCCTTATATATATGTGTGCGTGTGTGTGTGTGTACATGAGTATGTTTCTGTGTTTGTGTGTGTACATGAGTGTGCAAGTATGTGTGTACATGTGTGCATGTGTCTGTATGTGTGTATGTACGCGTGTGTGTGTGTGTGTGTGTGTGTGTGTGTGTACATGTGTCAGTATGTAACTGTTTGTATGTGTGTGCATGTGTGCATGTGTCTGTATGTGTGTATGTATGCATGTGTGTGTGTGTGTGTACATGTGTCAGTATGTAAGTGTTTGTATGTGTGTGCATGTGTGTGTGCATGTGTGTGCATGTGTGTGTGCATGTGTGTGTGTGTACAGATGTGTAGATAAGTGTGCATGTGTTAGTATGTAACTGTTTGTATGTGTGTGCATGTGTGTGTGTACATATGTGTAGATAAGTGTGCATGTGTAAGTATGTAACTGTTTGTATGTGTGTGCATGTGTGTGTGTACATATGTGTAGATAAGTGTGCATGTGTAAGTATGTAACCGTACGTGTGTGTATGTGTGTCGCTACTCTATATTTCATCTTCACAGCTATTTGCTTTACATTCGATTAGATTACATTTTCTGTCTAAATTCAGCATCTAAAAAGAATCCCTGAGAAGGGCAAAGGTGTACAAAATAGAATGAAATAGAACAGAAATTAATTATTTCTTTCACTTCCTGGTGCAATCCGATATCAGATTGGCCAAACAACATTGATTATCTTCAGATATTGAACCACAGAGCAACACTGACGCATAAAATATTGAAAAATAAAAAAAATAATAACTTTCTTTTTCTCATTTAAAAAAATTCCAACTTTAATTTTTTCATCTTTTATGAATTCTGTTTTTATTGAATAAGCAATAACCAGCTGCTATTTCTTTCCTCGACAATGTCAAGGAAATTATTAAATAAAAGGCGGTGAATTGGCAGTATCGGTAGAGGGTTGGACGCCATGCTTTCTAGCATAGTTACGTCCCTTTACGGTCTGAGTTCAAATCCCGCCAAGGTTAACTTTGCCTTTCATCCTTACGGGGTCGATAAAATAAAGTACCAGTAATGTACTGGATAATTGATGGCCTTGTGCCTAAAGTAGAAACAATTATTAAATAAATATTTTTGTTTGTTTTAGACAAAGGTGTGGTCGAAGGGTTAGGATGTCTGACACATGATTGTCACAGGTTCAATTCCTGGACAAAGTGTTGTGTTGAGTTCTTGAGCAAAATACTTAAATTCATGTTGTACCTTCAGCCAGGAGTTATGACTGGCAGGCAATATCAACAACAAAAAGACCAAGGGGAAGCATTGTTTCCTTGGTCTGATCAGCTCAGTTCTTTTGCCATGAATTGTGACTGGCAGATAGTATCAATAATGGAAAGACCAATGGAAGTATTATTTCCCTACTTTAATCTGACAATCAGATACTTTCCTTTACATATTTTTCCAGACGAAACCAATGAAACTCAAAACCAAATTTGCTCACTCAAAATGAACCGCTAATGACCTTATTATAGAACCACACCATTTATGTCTTTAAAATAGGTTTTCTTTAAAATCATAATCCTTTTTGTATCATCATCATCATCATCATCGTTTAACGTCCATGTTCCACGCTTGCATGGGTTTGGACGGGAGTTTTCCCACTTGAGGCAAGAGTGGTTGTCTTGCTCGCATAGGACTGTCTGGCAGGTTTTCTACGGCTGGATGCCATTCCTAACACCAACCACATTTACAGTGTGGAATGGGAGGTTTTTACCGTGTTGCCTACACGGCCACATTACAGCGTGGACTGTGTGTTTTTTTTTTGTCGTGACACCTACACAACCTCATTTGTTTCGGCCTGGATGTTGTGGTACCAACATAACTTTACATTGGAAGGGGCGGTGTGGATGGGGTGGGGGTAGTGAGACGGGGGTGTATTTTGTTAGAGGTGCCTACTGACTGTAGTAGGTTTCGCTTTGTATGTATATATATATATATATATATAACGTACCTTTACAAACCTGAAACCCACCTGGATTCTACCCACCTCCGACGCTACTAGACTTGTAAACCCACCCCACACATACACCTCTACATACAACCATGCAATACACACCAACAACCACACACCTGTCACACACACACATACACCGGCTCACACACATGTACAAACACACACCAACAACACACTCAACATCCACACAAGTGCAAACACATCGTAATGTGCACCCCATGTACACCCACTTCATGTCTGCCACCTTCACCCTGCACCAGACTTCACACCCTCCCCCCTTCTTTATATTTTTGTTTTTGTATTTTCTGTGTGTGTCCATGTATGTATGCACTCATATGTGTATGTATGTATATGTAAATGTGTTTGTGCATGCCTGAATGTATATATGTTTGCTTGTATATGCTTATGTATATATGCATGTATGTGCAAGTGTGTGTGTGTGTGTGCCTGTGTGCCTATACACATATGAATGCATACATACATGGACACACACACACATAAGTGCATACATACACGGACACACACACACACACACACACACACAGAGATAACGAGAGAGAGCAACACATATATATATATATACATATGTGATCATACAGCAGTATATATTTCTCATTTTTCAACTCAACGCCATATTCAGTGTCATAATATACGTTTAGCCAGCATGACGCATAGAGTTACGGCCCTTGCCATTCTGAGTTCAAATCCCGCCGAGGTTAACTTTGCCTTTCATCCTTACGGGGTCGATAAAATAAAGTACCAGTAATGTACTGGGTAATTGCTGGCTTTGTGTCAAATGTAGAAACAATTATTGGCCCTTGCCATTCTGAGTTCAAATCCCACCGAGGTTAACTTTGCCTTTCATACGTACGGGGTCGATAAAATAAAGTACCAGTAATGTACTGGGTAATTGCTGGCTTTGTGTCAAATGTAGAAACAATTATTGGCCCTTGCCATTCTGAGTTCAAATCCCACCGAGGTTAACTTTGCCTTTCATACGTACGGGGTCGATAAAATAAAGTACCAGTAATGTACTGGGTAATTGCTGGCTTTGTGTCAAATGTAGAAACAATTATTGGCCCTTGCCATTCTGAGTTCAAATCCCACCGAGGTTAACTTTGCCTTTCATACGTACGGGGTCGATAAAATAAAGTACCAGTAATGTACTGGGTAATTGCTGGCTTTGTGTCAAATGTAGAAACAATTATTGGCCCTTGCCATTCTGAGTTCAAATCCCACCGAGGTTAACTTTGCCTTTCATCCTCACGGGGTCGATAAAATAAAGTACCAGTAATGTACTGGTTAATTGCTGGCCTTGTGTCAAAAGTAGAAACAATTATTATTATTATTAACACTGCTTATTAAAGATATTGACAACAGTGTGACACCAATTGTACAATACCACATCAGCAACTGGACAAACTTAGGCATTGAATGTTCAAACTGGTGAACCAATAATTGTTTTTACATTTGGAACAAGGCCAGCATTTATCCCAGTGTATTACTGGTACTTTATTTTATCGACTCCGCAAGGATGAAAGGCAAAGTTAAGCTCGGCAGAATAACCTACAGTTACAAACAAAAAAAAAAATATATATAACTATATATATATAAATATATATATATATATATATGAATAAAGTTAGTCCTTCATCAGTGATCTTCCAACCATCATTGGTATTTCATCACTTTAAAGACCATATACCTCCGGTTGGTGCGAGCAACGGCTAAAAAAAGGGGACACGAGAGTGTAAGCAAACAAAGATGGTGAAGCAACGATATATATATATATATATGTCATGGAAACACCAAATCAACAAACAAGAGGGTACAATAACATGAAGTGTATTAGTTTCATGCTTTGAGGAAGAAGAGTGAGTTATCAAAGGAAAAATAACAAATAAAATAATGTTAGAGAAAGAAAAATACAAAAACAAAAATATAAAGAAGGGGGGGGGTGCGTTGTCTGGTGCAGGGTGAAGGTGGCAGACATGAAGTGGGTGTACATGGGGTGCACATTACGATGTGTTTGCACTTGTGTGGATGTTAAGTGTGTTGTTGGTGTGTGTTTGTACATATGTGTGAGCCGGCCAGTGTATGTGTGTGTGACAGGTGTGTGGTTGTTGGTGTGTATTGCATGGTTGTATGTATAGGTGTATGTGTGGGGTGGGTTTACAAGTCTAGTAGCGTCAGAGGTGGGTAGAATCCAGGTAGGTTTCAGGTTTGTAAAGGTACGTTATATATATATATATATATACAAAAAGGATTATGATTTTAAAGAAAACCATTTTTAAAGACATAAATGGTGTGGCTATATAAAAAGGTCATTAGAGGTGTGTATGCATGTATGTGGTTATGTATATATGAATGTATTTGCAAGTATATACATACATAAATACATACATATATATACATACATTCATACATATATATACATACTTACATATATATGTATTTGCAAGTATATACATACATAAATACATACATATATATACATACATTCATACATATATATACATACTTACATATATATGTATTTGCAAGTATATACATACATAAATACATACATATATATACATACATTCATACATATATATACATACTTACATATATATGTATTTGCAAGTATATACATACATAAATACATACATATATATAAATACATTCATACATATATATACATACTTACATATATATGTATTTGCAAGTATATATACATACATAAATACATACATATATATACATACATTCATACATATATATACATACTTACATATATATGTATTTGCAAGTATATACATACATAAATACATACATATATATATACATACATTCATACATATATATACATACTTACATATATATGTATTTGCAAGTATATACATACATAAATACATACATATATATACATACATTCATACATATATATACATACTTACATATATATGTATTTGCAAGTATATACATACATAAATACATACATATATATACATACATTCATACATATATATACATACTTACATATATATGTATTTGCAAGTATATACATACATAAATACATACATATATATACATACATTCATACATATATATACATACTTACATATATATGTATTTGCAAGTATATACATACATAAATACATACATATATATACATACATTCATACATATATATACATACTTACATATATATGTATTTGCAAGTATATACATACATAAATACATACATATATATACATACATTCATACATATATATACATACTTACATATATATGTATTTGCAAGTATATACATACATAAATACATACATATATATACATACATTCATACATATATATACATACTTACATATATATGTATTTGCAAGTATATACATACATAAATACATACATATATATACATACATTCATACATATATATATATACATACTTACATATATATGTATTTGCAAGTATATACATACATAAATACATACATATATATAAATACATTCATACATATATATATATATACATACTTACATATATATGTATTTGCAAGTATATACATACATAAATACATACATATATATACATACATTCATATATATATATACATACTTACATATATATGTATTTGCAAGTATATACATACATAAATACATACATATATATACATACATTCATACATATATATACATACTTACATATATATGTATTTGCAAGTATATACATACATAAATACATACATATATATACATACATTCATACATATATATATATACATACTTACATATACATACATATATATATATATGTATATGTATGTTGAAGCCTACAACAATGGTGAACACCAAGTCAGTAAAGTATATCATTATATTCATATATTCATGTAATATGCCATGTGTATGTGATATTATTATACAAACAGTGGATACAACACTGGCTATTGAATTAATATAGTGTCAGGAATAACTACAGATTATCTGTCTTATAGAGACAGCAATGTAAACTGGAGCAATGTGAAATAAAGTGTCTTGCTCACGGAAACAACACATCACCCGGTCTGAGAACTGAACTCACAACCTTTCGATTGCAAGGGCAATGCTCTAATCACTAAGCCATGTGGCTCCATCATTATATATATGTGGTGGATTGGCAGTATCGGTAGAGGGTCGGACGCCATGCTTTCCAGCATAGTTACGTCCCTTTACGATCTGAGTTCAAATCCCGCCGAGGTTGACTTTGCCTTTCATCCTTACGGGGTCGATAAAATAAAGTACCAGTAATGCACTGGGTAATTGCTGGCCTTGTGCCTAAAGTAGAAACAATTATATATATGTGGAGGCATATGGCTTAGTGGTTAGAGCATTGGCCTTGCAATCGAAAGGTTGTGAGTTCAATTCTCAGCAGACCAAGTGATGTGTTGTTTCCTTGAGCAAGACACTTTATTTCACATTGCTCCAGTTTACTCAGCTGTAGAAATGAGATGATAGGGACTGGGGTCCCTATCATTCCACTGTAAAGTGGACGTGTAGGCGCCACGGAAAAAAAGCACCCAGCACTCACTGTAAATGAGGTTGGTGTTAGGAAGGGCATCCAGCTGTAGAAATCAAGCCAGAATCAGTTCCCGTCCCACCCTTGCAAGCAGGGAAAAGCGGACGTAAAATGAAATGATGATGATGAATGATGATATATATACATACTTACACACATGTGTATGCGTTAGTATGTATATATATATGTGTGTATATGAGGTTTGTCATAAAAGTATCTGACTTGTCATAAAAGTATCTGACGTTAGGGGCACAACAAGTTTTCTAATGTCCTGTGTGATGCTGGTGGAGCTGTCAACACTGGTACCACATACATTGCATGGGCAAACACATCGAGAGACATATGGACATGGTAACGGATGTATTATACAAAGAAATGTCTAATAGCTAATGGCTAATGAATTGTGGTGATGAATTATGATATAAATAGTGAGAGTTTTATCTCCACCAGTTCAGGTAATTTATCACCCTGGTCAGTGGTCAGTGGTCAGTGGCCATGTCTGACAGGCTGAGGTGTGATAGGGGAATCTCATTTGTCAGCAGTTGACTTTGCCTTTCATCCTTATGGGGGTCGATAAAATAAAGTACCAGTAATGTACTGAGTAATTGCTGGCCTTGTGCCTAAAGTAGAAACAAATATGTAGGTATGTATTCACATATCTATTTATCTATTTTTACTGTATTTTCCCTCTTCCCCTGCTGCTGTCCCTTCCTGTCCCTCCTTAAAATGTTTGTTCCTACTTTTGGCACAAGGCCAGCAATTATCCCAGTGTATTAACTGATAAAATAAAGTACCAGTAATACACTGGAATAATTGCTGGCCTTGTGCCGAAAGTAGAAACAAATATTTTAAAGAGGGACAGGAAGGGACAGCAGCAGGGGAAGAGGGAAAAAATACAGTAGAAATATATATGTGAATATATACCTACACTGACCAACATACATACACACACACTGACACACACGCACACTGACACACACATACACACACTGACCAACACACTGACACACACACACAGACTAACACACTGACACATACACACACACACACACACACTGACTGACACACACCGACACACACACACACACACTGATACATACAGACACACACCCACACACACACACACACACACACACACTGACACACACATACACACACTGACACACTGACACACACACAGACTAACACACACACACACTGACTGACACACACCGACACACACACACACACACAGATACATACAGACACACACTGATACACACACACACACACACACACTGATACATACAGACACACACACTGATACATACAGGCACACTGCCACACTCACATATACATGCACACACACTGACTGACACACACACTGACACATTCACACACACACAAAAGACACATTCACTCACAATCACACACACACATACAACAAAAGGGTACGCTTGTGTGTGTGTGTGTGTGAAGTACTTTTCCACTGTAATACATGGTGGGCTGTATTTGTAATCTAAAGGGCCTTGTCACACACTGCTTACTACTGAATCTCCCTGAGAACTACATTAAATGTTTCTCTGGAATGCTCAGTCACTTACACGCTAATTACATGAACAGGCTGTTCAGTTGATTGACCAACTGGAAACTCATCCTGGAAACTAACCAGCCCCCTTCTCATTCCACCCCCTGCACAGACCCTAAATTGCCACCCTTATAAAAGTGAAGACCCCCCCCCCCGGCAGACCACACCCATCTCTACCCCAGCCACCTACCCTACTAACGGGAGGAGCAGGGAGGGTCCATTCATCTATTCACTGTCAAACAACAGTCAGTTCTTACTCAGATTGCCCCCCCCCCCTGCCTGCGCGAAGTAAAAGATTAGTGGGTGGGGGGGGGGGCACATTAGATAATGTATTCCTACGTAGACTTAGCACATGATGTATGTGATGATAATGTGAAGAAGAATGTCTTTGATCATACTGCTGCCTGATCACAGCTGACCTGGGGTCAAACAATAGAATGGCAACAACAACAACAACAACAACGATATCAATAATTGTTTTTACTTTGGCACAAGACCGACAATTTGGGGGAGGAGAGTCGATGCCATCGACCTCAGTATGTTACTGGTACTTTATTTTATTGAACCCATAAGGGTGAAAGGCAAAGCTAACCTAGGTGGGATTTGAACTCAGTCTGTAAAGACCCAAAACCAACACTACTACTACTAATAATAATAATTATTTCTACTTTAGGCACAAGGCCAGCAAAATACCCCAGTGCATTACTGGCACTTTTATTTTATCGACCCCCGTAAGGATGAAAGGCAAAGTCAACCTCTACTAATAATAATAATAACGGTTTCTTATTTAGGCACAAGGCCAGCAATTTGGGGAGGAGGGGAAAGTCGATGAAATTGACCCCAGCACGTTACTGGTACTTTATTTTATCGACCCCGTAAGGATGAAAGGCAAAGTTAACCTCGGTGGGATTTGAACTCTGATCATAAAGGGCCGTAACTCTGTGCTGCAAAATGGTGTCCGACCCTCTACCGATCCATCACCCTTATATATAATAATAATAATAATAATAATAATAATAATAATAATAATAATTGTTTCTACTTTAGTCACAAGGCCAGCAATTACCCAGTGCATTACTGGTACTTTATTTTATCGACCCCCGTAAGGATGAAAGGCAAAGTCAACCTCGGCGGGATTTGAACTCAGATCGTAAAGGGATGTAACTACACTGGAAAGCATGGCGTCCGACCCTCTACCGATGCTGCCATAATAATAATAATAATAATAATAATAATAGCAAAAATTATGAAGATAATGATGAAGGGGATGATGATGGTGATGATGATGGTGATGATGATGGTGATGATTCCTTCCTTTTATTAGCTAGAAATGAGCCAAGATGTTGGGGACAGTACAAGGATGACTAAGAAATAAAAATAATGATGACAACCATGATGATTTCTGTAATAATAATAATAATAATAAATATAATATAAACGAGACATTAAAACTATACCCAAGAGTTGGGGGACGACCCATTCTAACCCCCCCCCCCCCCCCCCTCCGTCTCTGCACCAACAAACAATCAACAAACACTCAAGAAAAAAAATACGTTTTATTACTAAACAAAAGAATTCTTTTACCAAATTCCTTCGGAAGTTAAAATATTTTACATGTATGTGTATATATATATATATATATATATATTGTCGATTTAATGACAGCTATATATATATATATATATATATCCTTGCTAGCAGAGGAAGCCGACATTAAAATATATATGTATATGTATATATATATATGTATAAATATATATATGTGTGTGTGTATATATATATATATATATATATATATACACACATTTATTTGTTTATGCAACAAAATACTGTTTCCTTTCATAAAAGGGGACAAACCCCCATAAAAAGTAACCCTTTACATTCAACAGCAGCCACTGTGTCCCATGTCCACCCCACCGCTGAAGCAAAACCATCAGCCAAATACAACCAAACATAGTGACACTCCTCTTTAAACAATGAGTCAGGAAGAGAGAAGCTCATAAAGTGGTGTGAGATATAAAGATGAAGGAATCTCCTATTTTACCCTAGCAACATGCTGGTGCAGCAACATGTTGGCATTCTAATACATGGCAACCACATGTTAGATGCATGACAACAAAATGACAGCAATGCACATACCACAGCATGCTTGACCTTCGTTGTGTATATGTGTGTATGGCTATGTATGGATACGTATTTATGGGCATGTGTGTACGCATGTGTTCTATGTATATATGCATTCGTGTGTGTGTGTATATATACATATATATATACAGAAATATCCATGGTTAGTTGTGGGTATGTGTGTATGCATGTATTCTATGTATTTATGCATTTGTGTGTGTCTGTGTATATATATATTTGTTTAGCAAGGTTTTTGATATGTGTTTTATTATTTATTTCTGACAATATTATAACAATTTGACACTTCCCAAATATAACAATATATATATATATATACATATGTATATATATATATATATATATATATATATATATATATATAAATATATACATATATAACCAAAGATTAATATGGTTCATTGATTTATTCAACGAATACAATTTTACAATAGATTAGAAGCACTCAAAACGGAATTTTCCTGGAGTATTTAATATTATTCAAAATATTTATATCACCAACTTTACAGAGTGTGTGTGTGTATATATATATATATATATATCATCATCATTTTATGTCCGCTTTTCCCTGCTTGCAAGGGTGGGACGGGAACTGATTCTGGCTTGATTTCTACAGCTGGATGCCCTTCCTAACACCAACCTCATTTACAGTGAGTGCTGGATGCTTTTTTGCCGTGGCACCTCCGCGTCCACTATACAGTGTGGGCTGGGTGCCTTTTTGCCGTGGCACCTCCACGACCACTTTACAGTGTGGGCTGGGTGCTTTTTTGCCGTGGCACTTCCACGTCGACTATACAGTGTCGGCTGGGTGCTTTTTGCCACGGCACCTCCACGACCACTTTACAGTGGGTGCTGGGTGCTTTTTTGCCGTGGCACCTCCACGACCACTTTACAGTGGAAGGATAGGGACCCCAGTCCCTATCATCTCATTTCTACAGCTGAGTAAACTGGAGCAATGTGAAATAAAGTGTCTTGCTCAAGGAGACAACACAGAGAGTGATAGAGAGAGAGTGTAAGAAGGAGATACAGAGACAGAGACAGAGAGGAAATAAAGAGGAGAGATAGAGGAAGAATTGACACCAGTAGTTGACTGGTACTTTTTTGTATATCAACCTCGAAGGGGGTGAAAGGTAAAGCTGACCTCAGTGGGATTTGAACTCAAGAGAACAGGAAGCCACAACAAATACTGCAAGGCATTCATACAATCCGACGCTCTACCGACTCTGCCAATTCACAACAGACATTGTTATTTTACTGACTATATATATATATATATATAGGAAAATGTTTAACCCCGTTTCGATAGCTATTTCTGGACTAGCAATAGCCGTTGAAAAGGCTTGAGCTCTGCCGTCGGGGTCTAACATTTTCCTATTACCCACTCTACTACCCTAAGAATTGAGTACTCTGGTGCGTGATGGTCGATCTGGTTCCTTACCACAATTCCTTCGTTTTATATATATATATATATATATATATATAAAAAGTCTAAAGTCTGTCTTAAGCCAGAAGGCTCATTTGGCGTAGCTTATCCCGGTTTCATGGCGTGAAGCGACTGAGGGTACAAGACTCCCCCTGGACAGGACGCCAGTCCATCGCAGCGTTAAACCCCCAGCTATTGCTGGTACTCATTTTCAGCTGAGTATACTGGAGCAATGGGGAAATGAAGTGTTTTGCTCAAGAACACAACACGCAACCCAGCCCAGGAATCAAACCCACGACATTATGATCTTGAGGGCGGTGGATTGGCAGTATCGGTAAAGGGTCGGACGCCATGCTTTCCAGCATAGTTACGTCCCTTTACGATCTGAGTTCAAATCCCGCCGAGGTTGACTTTACCTTTTATCCTTACGGGGTCGATAGAATAAAGTACCAGTAATGTACTGGGTAATTGCTGGCCTTGTGCCTAAAGTAGAAACAATTATGATCGTAAGTCCAACACTCTTACCACTAGGCCACGTGCCTCCACTATATATATATATATATACACTAGGTATATTTTGTGTTAGTTAATCAAGCAACACTAGTGTATGCAGGAGGGAGCACTCAACGGTGTATACATGTAGGTATGTCTGCTCTAGAGTATACACAATCACTGTGTAACAAATAAAGGAGATAATTCCTAACCACTTGACTTCATTGCTGTATATAAGTATATACATGGTATACATATGTCTATGTAAATATACACATGCATACCTGTATATACATACATAAATATATATGCACACATTAACATACACACACACACACATATATATATATACACATATATATGCACACATATACATACATGCACCTATATATATATATATATGCATACACATACACACACACATATATATATATATATATATATGTAGATAAAACTACCAAGAGTTTACGGTAGTGTCCAATCCGTATGAAGAACTCAATGTAGTCCGGATATCATGGAAAGAAGAGATGCAATGAAAAATCACTTTCGGTGAAAGATAAACGGAATACAGAGTCAAGATAAAATATTAAAAAAATAATGAATAAAACAATGAAACAGTGTGTTTGGTATGTATATTTAATCTTGATAGTTTGTATAATTTTGTATAATTTTGTACATAGATCTGTTGAATATGCATGCCAATTCTAACACATATATATCCTAGAAACGATCGTTAAATAATGAACTTTTTTTGTTTAATATAAGGAACTGTTTCATTGTTTTATTCATTATTTTTTTAATATTTTATATATATATATATATATATATATATATATATATATAGTAATTGTTTCTACTTTAGGCACAAGGCCAGCAATTACCCAGTGCATTACTGGTACTTTATTTTATCGACCCCGTAAGGATGAAAGGCAAAGTCAACCTTGGCGGGATTTGAACTCAGATCGTAAAGGGACGTAACTATGCTGGAAAGCATGGCGTCCGACCCTCTACCGATACTGCCAATCCACCGCCCTTATTACTATATATATATATAGTAATAATAATAAATTTGAAGACTAAAATTCAAAGAGGGCTCGATAAGGATAAAGATTGACTTTGTTAGTTTCAGAAGATCCCGTTAAGGGTGAAAGCTGCGATTCTTTGCTTAAACTTTAATCTGTTATTTTAATTTTAATAAATATATATATATATGTAGGAGGTGAGTTTTATTGTAGTACAATAAAGCAATGCAGATATCGGATAAGAAGCACTCTACAGTTTGTGGGACTGGAGTATACATAATATATAAGAACAAAAGATGGTTAAAGGAGTTCCATGTATTTTATTATGCGCATTTCAAAAACAAATATCATCATGCAATAATATTTGTGTTTTCATCAGATAAAACAGGAGGACATGATATGAAGGCTAAAAAACACTTGTGGATAGTTCAGTTTTAAATCAACATATATCTTATATATTATATATATATATATACACACATGTATATGTAAATATACACATGCATACATATATAAACACATGCACACATGCACATATATATATATATACACATACACATGGATATGTAAATACACACATGCATACATATATATACGTATATAAATATATATGCACACATACACACAAATATATATATATATACACATGCATATGTATATAAATATATATGCACAGACACACATACACACACATACACATATATATACATAAATACACACACATACACATAAATACACATAAATACATCCATACAGATGTAGTTAAAGAAATGAGTATATACCTGTGTACATACAAATGTGTGTGTTTGGTGGGGGGGGGGGGGGGGGGGCTATCCTTATAAAATAAATTAAAATATTGACGAACAAGTACAGAAATGTTCTTTAATGTCAAAATATAATTAGTGAGTACCCTCACTTCATTTCACACAACCTCCTTTTCCCCCCATCCAGGGGCATATCTTCTCAGATCCTCTCACCCATTCTAAAACCTCTACACTTACAACATGTAGCAATGACTGCAGTTGGTACCAATACTCTTTTATTTCATGCTTCATTGAACCGCTTCTAACACTTGAGGCCTACATCACTCCCTCTCTCGACCTCACACACACACACATATGTATACACATACACATACATATAGTATAGACATATATGATTTTTATATATACACACAAACATATTTCTCTCTCTCTCTCTATATATATATATATATATATATATGATCACTTTTACAGTAATTTTTCTATACTGGGTAGGATGGGACTTTCTGAAGCAATGTTTTAAAGCTGGGAGCATTTTCTGACACACACACACATATACATCATCATCATCATCATTTTACATCCACGTTTCCCTGCTTGCAAGGGTGGGACGGGAACTGATTCTGGCTCGATTTCTACAGCTGGATGCCCTTCCTAACACCAACCTCATTTACAGTGAGTGCTGGGTGCTTTTTTCCCGTGGCACCTCCACGACCACTTTGCAGTGGAATGATATGGACCCCTATCATCTCATTTCTACAGCTGAGTAAACTGGAGCAATGTGAAATAAAGTGTCTTGCTCAAGGAAACAACACATCACCCGGTCTGAGAATTGAACTCACAGCCTTTCGATTGCAAGGCCAATGCTCTAACCACTAAGCCATGTGTATATATATAAATATATATATGTATATATATACATTTGGCAGTGTTGTGACAAGGAGGAGCAAGACACCAAGATTAAAAATATTTCAAAGGTTTATTTTTTTTTTTAGCTTGTGTTACGTCTTTTTATACAGAAAATCCCCCCACTGTAGGGTCCTGTACTTTCTTTAAGGTTTTCTTAATGTCAGCCCTGTATTATTATTATTACAATTATTATTAGAGGCAGTGGATTGGCAGTATCAGTAGAGTGTCGGACGCTGTGCTTTCCGGCACAGAGTTACGGCCCTTTGCGTTCTCAGTTATCCTACGGAGATTAGTTTTGCCTTTCATCCTTAAGAATAACAATAATAACAAAGGTAGCAAAGGAAATAATAAAACTTATCAATTTATAAGTTGTTTTATTTTAATCTTATTTTGTTTGTGGAAGTGCTGCATGTGTGTGTGTGTGTGTGAGAGAGGGGGGAGAATGGGAGAGGGAGAGAGAGAGAGAGAGAGAGAGAGAGAGAGAGAGAGAGAGAGAGAGACATGGGTTGAGGGAGAGATAGGGGGGGGGGTTATTGTGTGTGTGGGGGGGGGTGAGATAAGGTAAGAGAGAATGTTTCATAAACTTGTTCTTGGCATTGATGTGGAAACTAAGTGGGGAGGTTAACAACAACAACAACACCACCACCACCACCAATGACATCACCACCAACACCACGACCAATACCACTAACACCACCAACACCACCAATACCACCACCAATACCAACACCAACAACACCACCAATACCACCACCACCAACACCACCAACCACCAATACCACCACCGCCACCACCACCACCAGCACCAACAATAATAGCACCACCACCACCACCACCAATACCACCACCGCCACCACCACCAGCACCAACAATAATAGCACCACCACCACCACCAATACCACCACCACCGCCATCAATACCACAACCAACAACAAATTAATTGAAAAAAAAAAAAGCAAGCCAAAACAAAATATAAAATGGAATATTGTAAGAATTGTGTTAGAATTCAGTTGATGAAGTATATTGTGTTTGATGATAAACACAAAGAAATATTGAACGAGGGAACCTTCAAGTTAATCTTCACCAACAAATATTGCAAAAGGGCTTCTCAAAGATGAAAAGAAATTTTAAAAAAAAAAAAAAAAAAAACTTTAAAGGATGCAGGGAGAAAAAAAAAATAGAAAAAAAAAATTGGAAGGAAAAAGATCCCGCAGAAAATAATGTGAATTTCTGTATGTTTGAGGAGGGGTTACATTCCTGAGAATTAAAATTCAGCACATACACACCCACCCCCACTCTACCTTACCCCTTAAATTCAACACCCATACACACCCACCCCCACTCTACCTTACCCCTCAAATGCAACATCCATACACACCCACCCCCACTCTACCTTACCCCTCAAATTCAACATCCATACAGCCCCAACCCCACTCTACCTTACCCCTCAAATTCAACATCCATACACACCCACCCTCCACTCTACCTTACCCCTCAAATTCAACATCCATACACACCCACCCCCACTCTACCTTACCCCTCAAATTCAACATCCATACACACCCACCCCCACTCTACCTTACCCCTCAAATTCAACACCCATACACCCCCACCCACCTTACCCCTCAAATTCAACATCTATACACCCCCACCCCCACTCTACCTTACCCCTCAATAAAACAAGCAATACAGGTGTTGAAGTTAATCTAGTAACAAGGTGATAAACAAGTGGCTTTGTAGAGGTTTACAGGAGATAAATAGTAACAATTGTTTCTACTTTTGGCACAAGGCCAGCAATTACTCCAGTGTATTACTGGTACTTTATTTTCTCGACCCCCCGTAAGGATGAAAAGCAAAGTTAACCTCAACGGGATTTGAACTCAGATCATAAAGGGACGTAACTCTTTGCTGCAAAGCATGGCGTCTGACCCTCTACTGATACTGCCATACGTTTGGCACAAGGCCAGCAATTACCCCAGTGTATTACTGGTACTTTATTTTCTCGACCCCCCGTAAGGATGAAAGGCAAAGTTAACTTCAACGGGATTTGAACTCAGATCACAAAGGGACGTCAAAGCATGGCGTCTGACCCTCTACTGATACTGCCATACTTTTGGCACAAGGCCAGCAATTACCCCAGTGTATTACTGGTAATTTATTTTATCGACCCCCGTAAGGATGAAAGGCAAAGTTAACCTTGGCAGGATATGAACCCAGACCGTAAAGGGCCGTAACTCTAAGCATAGTGTCCGACCCTCTACCGAGATAAGTAATGGAAATGGTTTCTTTATTCACCACAAGGGTTAACATTAAGAAAACATAGGGACCACATAGGACAAAAACAGAGAGTGTATCAGTGTGTGTGTGTCAGCGTGTGTGTGTGTCAGCGTGTGTGTGTGTCAGCATGCGTGTGTGTGTGGCAGTGTGTGTGCGTCAGTGTGTGTATGTGGGTTTTGCAAGTAATAATAATAATAAATATATAAAATAACAATAAAGAAAGACAAAGAAAATAGTAGAGGAATAAAAAGAAAAGGCAAACAAAGAAAAAAATATTTAGAAAATAACTGTAATAATGATGAAAAAATATATTTAAAAACTAAATGAAATAAAAAGAAAATGGAGGAAAAGTGAAAATATTGGAAAAGGTAGCGAGGTTAGGATGAAAAGAACAAACAATTTGTTGCGGAAACTTTTCTGTTAATATCCTAAAATTTTAATAATATTCCAAAATTTGATTTGTTTCAAGGTCCCTTCAACAACAATCATAAAATAATAATTGTTTCGACTTTTGGCACAAGGCCAGCAATTACTCAGTGCATTACTGGTACTTTATTTTATCGACCCCATGAGGATGAAATGCAAAGTTAATTAACCTCGGCAGGATTTGAACTGAGACCATACAGGGCCGTAACTCTTTGCTGCAAAGCATGGCGTCCGACCCTCTACCGATACTGCCAATCCACCATAAAATAAATAATAATTGTTTCTGATTTAGGCACAAGGCCAGCAATTTTGGTTAAATCAACTCCAGTGCATTACTGGTACTTTATTTTATTGACTCTATAAGGAGGGAAGGCAAAGCTAACCTTGGTGGGATTTGAACACAGAAGGGGCTGTAAATATATGCCACAAAGCATGGTGTCTGATGCTCTACCAACACTGCTCTTGATAATGGTTTTTGTGGGAGGAAAGAGAGGAAAGATGATTATATCAACCCCAATGCATTACTGGTACTTTATTTTAATTCATTGATCCCCCATAAGGATGAAAGGTAAAGTTAACCTTGGTGGGATTTGAACATAGACTGTAAAATACCATAACTATATGCTCCATTAGAGCATGTTATCTGACACTCTAACGATTTTACCAACCTCAAAATTATAATAAATATAATACTACTAAATGATTTCTACTATAGGCACAAGGCCAGCAATTTTGGGGGAAGGGAAAGTCGATTAAATCGACCCCAGTGCGTGCGTGACTGGTACTTTATTTTATCGACCCCGTAAGGATGAAAGGCAAAGTTAACCTCGGTGGGAT
>OZ024757.1:21318238-21335738 GCA_964016885.1 Eledone cirrhosa
GACAAACATACACAGACAGACAGATACAGACAGACAGACATAGATACAGACAGACAGACAGAGACAGACAGATACAGACACATACAGACATACGGACAGACACAGATACATACAGACAGACAGACATACATACAGTCATACAGACACAAACATACACACAGACAGATACAGATAGATACAGACATACAGACAGACACAGATACACAGACAGACATAAACAGACAAACATACACAGACAGACAGATACAGACAGACAGACATAAATACAGACAGATACAGACATACGGACAGACAGACAGACAGACACATATACACACAGACAGATACAGACACATATACATACACACAGACAGACAGACATATAGACAGACAGACAGACACAGACACATACAGACATACGGACAGACACAGATACACAGACAGACAGACAGACACACATACAGAGAGACAGACAGACACAGACAGACACACATACAAACACAAACAGACATACGGACAGACACAGATACACAGACAGACACAAACAGACAAACATACACAGACATACATACATACAGACAGACAGATACACACTCAGACAGACAGACAGATACATACAGACAGACAGACATACTCAGACAGACATATACATACCGACAGACAGACAGACAGACAGATAGACAGACAGACATACACACACATACAGACATATACATACACAGACATACACAGACAGACACACACAGACAGACAGACATACACACAGACAGACATATACATACACACACAGACAGACAGACACAGACAGATACACACAGACAGACATACATACACAGACAGACAGACACACAGATTCAGACATACAGACAGACAAGCAATAGAACCCTACCAAAATGGAAGATATGAGCAAGACATTGGAGAGTCTGACAACTGTTTACATTCTGTACTAGTGACCACATATACTTTAATATAAGTCAACCCCCTATTGTAGTCACTCCTCCACCTATTTCAGCCCCCCCCCCCCCCTATTTTAGTCACCCCCCCACTATTTCAGTCAACCCTACCTATTTCAGTTAACCCCCCATTTCAGTCTCCCCTCCTATTCAGTCACCCCCCTATTTCAGCCCCCCCCCCCCATACTATTTCATCAATTACACCAGTGCATTACTGGTTCTTTATTTTATCGACTCCGTAAGGATGAAAGGCAAAGTTAACCTCGGTGGGTTTTGAACTCAGAATGGAAAGGGCCATAACTCTGTGCTGCAAAGCACAGCGTCCGACCCTCTACCAATACTGCCAATTCACCAATAATAATAATAATAATGAGGATGATGATGATGGTAATAATCATTTCTAATCTCGGCCCAGGGTTTGCAATTTATGGGGAGGGAAAAGTCAACATAAAAAGAGAAGGTCAGGAATGAGTTACAACGACAAGATCATCAACAACAATGATGACAATTTTTTAATATTTGGAGATTATACTATATAGTTCAGCTGATGATCCCAAACAAGGTCGAAATGTCACCAGTTATCTCCCTTACTCTTTACTGATATAAAAAGATAAAATTTGTCATCCAGAGGTATTTTAAAATTTGCTCCACATTTTAGATGTTGTCATCCTTAATGTTTTTATGAAATGTTGCAAATATTAATAACACTTTCCCCACCCAAGAGAGAGAGAGAGAATAAGGGGAACAGAGAGGGGGAGCGAGAGAGTAGGGTGAACAGAGAGGGGGGAGCGAGGGAGTAGGGGAACAGAGAGAGGGAGATAGAGAGTAGGGGAACAGAGAGAGAAAGATAAACAGTCAGAGAAATGTTGTACACATTCAAACACACACACACACATAAGACACTTTGACACATAAACACACTAACACACACATACACATATTCACACACCAACAGACACTAACATACTTTCACACACCAACAGACACTAACACAATACAAACATACAAACACACACATAACCACAAACATACACAAACACACACATTCACAAACACACACATACACACAACGAAACACACACACAATACACACAAACACACACACAAACACACACACACACACAAACGCACAAACACACAAACACACACAAACACCCACAAACACAAACACCCACACACAAACACAAACACCCACACACAAACAAACACCCACACACCCACACACAAATACACACACAAACACACAGAAACACACACACAAACACCCACACACCCAAACACACAAACACCCGCACACAAACACAAACAAACACAAACACACACACACAAACACCCACACACACAAACACACACACACAAACCCACACAAACACACACAAACCCACACAAACACCCACACAAACTGAGTTTGTGAAGGAATAAGTGAAAGTATGAAATTGCTGCTCCAATTCCCTGGCAAGAGATGTCCCCACAACAAAGAAGAAGAAAAAGAAGATAACTGTTTAGAATCTCCTTAACCTGAGGGATCAGTGTTAACATTTATTATAAGGATCATATATTATATGGGGTGTGGGGGGTTGGGGTATGAAGGTGGGGGTAGGGTGGTGACGGTGGGTGGATATGGGGGTTGTGGATATGGTGGGCGGGGTGGAGATGGTGGGGTGGGGGTGGATGTGGGGGTTGTGGATATGGTGGGTGGGGCGGAGATGGTGGTGGGGTGGAGATGGTGGGTGTTGGTGGAGATGGTGGGTGGGGTGGAGATGGTGGGTGTTGGTGGAGATGGTGGGGTGGGGGGTGGATATGGGGTGGGTGGGTGTGTGTGAGGGGGTATTGGGATGTGTGAGGTGGAATGAGGGTGGGTGAGGTGGGGGGGGGATATGGAGTGTTGTAGAGTGGGGGTGCGGTGTGGATGGTGGGGGTAGATGGTGGGGGTTGGATGTGGGGTCGATATATAGATGAAGGTGTGGTAGATATGGAGGTAGAGGTGGCACTCAGGGTGGTGAGGGGCCAGAGTGGTGAGGTGGCACTCAGGGTGGTGAGGTGGCACTCAGGGTGGTGAGGTGCAACTCAGGGTTGTGAGGTGCAACTCAGAGTGGTGAGGTGCAACTCAGGGTGGTGAGGTGCAACTCAGGGTGGTGAGGTGGCAGTCAAGGTGGTGAGGTGGCACTCAGGGTGGTGAGGTGGCACTCAGGGTGGTGAGGTGGCACTCAGGGTGGTGAGGTGGCAGGGTGGTGAAGAGGTAAGGTGGTGAGGGGCCAGGGTGGTGAGGTGCCAGGGTGGTGAGGGGCCAGGGTGGTGAGGTGCCAGGGTGGTGAGGGGCCAGGGTGGTGAGGTGCCAGGGTGGTGAGATGGCACCCAGGTTGGTGAGGTGGCAGGGTGGTGAGGTGCCAGGGTGGTGAGGTGCCAGGGTGGTGAGGTGCCAGGGTGGTGAAGGGGAAGCATGGTGAGGTGCCAGGGTGGTGAAGGGGAAGCATGGTGAGGTGCCAGGGTGGTGAGATGGCACCCAGGTTGGTGAGGTGCCAGGGTGGTGAGATGGCACCCAGGTTGGTGAGGTGGCAGGGTGGTGAGGTGCCAGGGTGGTGAGGTGCCAGGGTGGTGAGGGGCCAGGGTGGTGAAGGGGAAGCATGGTGAGGTGCCAGGGTGGTGAGATGGCACCCAGGTTGGTGAGGTGGCAGGGTGGTGAGGGGCCAGGGTGGTGAGGGGCCACTCAATCTGGTGAGGGACCAGGGTGAACTCTCTTTAATGTTATATCACATAGAAACTGTAAAATAGATAACACACTTTTTGATATTTGTATTTATTATATTACATGTACTCACACAGATAGATGTACACACACACACAAACACACACACATGTACTAACACACACATGTACTCACACAGATAGATGTACACACACACACACACACACACACATGTACTAACACACACATGTACTCACACAGATAGATGTACACACACACACAAACACACACACATGTACTAACACACACATGTACTCACACAGAGATATATATACACACACTCACAAACACTATAACATATACATGCACATACTTACACATTCACAAAGACACGCACTTACACAGATACAGATCAGCACTCACACCACAGTGTGTGTGTGTGTGTCTATAGATATATATATATGTCTGTCTGATGGTAGCTAAGATGCTTCCATAGGTGGTATGCCGGTTGAGTACTCTATGCTCTTACAGAGCAGAGTATGGTAGAATAGAAAACGAAAAATCAGTGATGCATCTGAACTCAATTTATTGTGTGTTACAATTGTTTCGCCGGCAGACAGCTCGAGGCGCGATCATTGTGTGGATCTGTCTGATTCTGGACCCGCAGGTTCGACGGACATGTCTAATGATTTTGGAGCATATTCTCCGAAATCATTAGACGTGTCCGTCGAACCTGCGGGTCCAGAATCAGACAGATCCACACAATGATCGCGCCTCGAGCTGTCTGCCGGCGAAACAATTGTAACACACAATAAATTGAGTTCAGATGCATCACTGATTTTTCGTTTTATATTATATATATATATATATATATATATATATATATATATATATATATATTTCGTTTCTGAATTTGTTTAGCAAGATTCTTTATCTGAAATCGTGTGTTGAAACCGATATTGTTATACTTTGGGAGGGTCATGTTGCCAATAAGAAACACACGCACCAGTTGCTTTCACTTCAATTTATTATATATTTATAAATTTATAAATCTACAAATCTACAAATTTATAAATTTCTGGTTGGTTGGTTGGTTCCACAACCAGATAGTTGTTTATATATAGTCATAGTCCTTTCGTCACACACTCTGTGACCTCTTCAGTGACTGGGGATTCCTTTCTTTGTCTCTGTGCCTTTCCTTTCTTCTGTCCTACGCCATTTTGTTTCTGTGTGTGTGTTGTGTGCTCATTTTGCGCATGCGCCACATCCGGGTGTCTGTGTGTGTTTGTGTTCATTTATCTATTTGTTTATTTATTTATTTACATGTTGTTGGTTGGTTGTTTGTTCTATGTGTGTGTGTGTTTTCATTTTGTCCTTAATTGTAAGTTGTGATGTTGCTGTTCCACTCATATTTTCTATTTAATTTTGGTTGTAATTCTTTTATGTTTACTGCCTCTGTAATTTGTCTAAACATTGCATCTTTTCTGGAGTGGTTAGAGAATTGGATTCACAATCTTGAGGTTGTGAGTTCGATTCCTGGACCGGGCGATGCGTTATGTCCTTGAGCAAGACACTTTATTTCACGTTGCTCCTTCTACCTGGAGTTGCGACTAATAGATAGTACTAGCAACTGGAAAGACTAACGGAAACATTGTTTCCTCGGTCTGATTTGATGAAAGTCGATCGATATCTACACACACACACACATATATATAGATATTATCATCCCTTAATGTCCATTTGTCTACGCTTGCATGGGTTAGACAGGTTGTCATGTTATGAGACAAGTCATGGTCTGGAAACCACATCATGCTCATATGTGTATATATGAGAGAGGGAGAGAGAGAGAGAGAGAGAGAGAGTCTTCTCTCATGTTTATATTTTCTTTGCTGTGCCTACAACTTTAGAAATATATTTTCTGCAGAATATTGCATTTTTTTCATATTTGATTTTTAAAAAAACTAATATATATTGTACAATATATTAAAAATAAATATATCACATTATATTAAAAAAATATATATATTTTGTACAATCTGTTAAAAATAAATATATTATATCTAAAAAAATATTTAAAAAAAATCTAGCTTTGACATTTAAATTTGCATTTTTTCTTTTTTTTTTTTTGGCGTATTTTTTCTGATTCTTCTTTTCATCTGATTCACAATTCTGTCATTTTGACACAACATAATATACAAATAATTGTTTCTACTTTAGGCACAAGGCCAGACATTTGGGGGGGGGGGGGGTAGTCTATTGAATCACCCCCAGTGTATTACTGGTACTTTAATTCATCTATCCCGAAAGGATGAATAATAATCATAACAATAAAATATATAAATTTAATAATATTTAAATAAAGAATATAATAATTGTTTCTACTTTAGGCACAAGGCCAGCAATTATCCCAGTGCATTACTGGTACTTTATTTTATCGACCCCGTAAGGATGAAAGGCAAAGTCAACCTCGGCGGGATTTGAACTCAGATCGTAAAGGGACGTAACTATGCTGGAAAGCATGGCATCCGATATAAAGAATATAATAATGATACCATCCAACTGACTGGGATATTATAATAACAAATTGAAGTGAAACTCAACAGGTGAGTGTGTTATTTATTGGCAGCATGACCCTACCAAACTTATTAGCTGTCGAGGCACTGCATCCTTTAAAACCTCCATGCTTCCTGAGATTCGCCAACACTACAGCTAATATTCCCCCTCCATTCACATACACACGTGTATATCATGACTCATACACTATTCACTTCCCTGACATTTGTGTATTATTCTATGTACTATACATGCACCTTTGACGAGTTGTAGTGCACCTGAGCACTGTGCATAATAATTTCATTATTTTATTTTTATTATAACAATATATAGTTGTCCCCAGTATTTACAAGGGTTATGTTCCTGGAGCATCCACAAACAGTAAAAACCACGAATATTGGACTTGGTCCATAAAAATGCCTGTAAATGTCAAAACAATGTAAAATATAGGCCAGCAAATACTGTATATTATTAATAATTTAGTGTTAAAAAGCATGAAAAAAATATATATTGGTTTCTTATATAGGCACAAGGCCAGCAATTTTAGGGGAGGGGAAAGTCAATTAAATCGACCCCAGTACATTACTGGTACTTTATTTTAGCGACCCCGTAAGGATGAAAGGCAAAGTTAACCTCAGCGGGATTTGAACTCAGATCATAAAGGGCCGTAACTTTTTATGATCTGAGTTCAAATATATATCGTTTCTACTTTAGGCACAAGGCCAGCAATTACCCAGTGCATTACTGGTACTTTATTTTATCGACCCCGTAAGGATGAAAGGCAAAGTTAACCACAGTGGGATTTGAACTCAGATCATAAAGGGCCGTAACTTTTTATGATCTGAGTTCAAATATATATTGTTTCTACTTTAGGCACAAGGCCAGCAATTACCCAGTGCATTACTGGTACTTTATTTTATCGACCCCCGTAAGGATGAAAGGCAAAGTTAACCTCAGCGGGATTTGAACTCAGATCATAAAGGGCCGTAACTTTTTATGATCTGAGTTCAAATATATATTGTTTCTACTTTAGGCACAAGGCCAGCAATTACCCAGTGCATTACTGGTACTTTATTTTAGCGACCCCGTAAGGATGAAAGGCAAAGTTAACCTCAGTGGGATTTGAACTCAGATCATAAAGGGCCGTAACTTTTTATGATCTGAGTTCAAATATATATCGTTTCTACTTTAGGCACAAGGCCAGCAATTACCCAGTGCATTACTGGTACTTTATTTTATCGACCCCGTAAGGATGAAAGGCAAAGTTAACCTCAGCGGGATTTGAACTCAGATCATAAAGGGCCGTAACTTTTTATGATCTGAGTTCAAATATATATTGCAACGAAAAAAGCCATTAAAAAAATCATGGAAGATTTTTATTATTCCGCGAATATGCGGTCGTTTCCATGAATAATTATTAATTAGGTTCTGAGGAAAGTTTCGTGAATAAGCAGGACTGTGAATGCCAGGAGTACACTCAGTGCAGGATTTACGTATAAGCTAAACAAGCTATAGCTTAGAGCGCCCACTTTCTTTGGGCCCCCCCAAAAATTGAAAAAAAAAACGGTGTGTACATTTCCAAAATATAAGATAAAAAAGAACTAAAATAATGCAATAGTTTTAAACAGTTTTCTGCTTTAATATTGAACGTTTTGCAGTTTTTATAACATTTTTTATAACATATATAAGGCCCCATTATCTCAAATAGCTTAGGGCCTCATCAAATCTAAATCCGGCCCTGGGTACACTGTATAATGATGATGATTTCTGAAGTAAGCACGAGGCCAACAATTTGGGGAAAGGGAAATGTGATTATATCATCCCTCCAATACACACACTAACATTTTCCGATCTTGGGGTAGTACCTAGAAGTAGTTGATAGCTTCTGTTACTTAGGTGACTATATGTGACTAAATTAGCAATAGAAGGGGCTGCCCTGAAAAATTATACTAGTTAGAATAAGAACAGGTTGGAAAAACTTCAGAGAGCTACTACCTCTGTTGACAACAAAGGAATTTTCTCCTTGAGTAAAGGGTAGATTGTATGATGTTTGCATGATATGTGTGAGGTTGCATGGCTGTAGGTGCAGAGAATATCCAGAAGCTAGAGAGAAATGAAGATGGCATGATCCATTGGATGTGTAATGTTAAGGTGCCGGAACATAGAAGCCTGGATGAACAGAAAGAAAAGATTGGTATCACACGAGAGAGGATTGCACTGGTATGGACATGTGGTGTGTACGGATGACGGTTGTTGGGTGACAGGAGTCTCTCAGTGGAAGGGAGCTGCAGTAGAGGAAGACCTGGCTGGAGAGAACAACCGAGTATAAGAGGAATCAAGTGTAGGAAACAAGAGAAAAGATTGTTTGTACTGGTATGGACGTATGGTGTATATATATGGAGTATGATGGTATGGTGAAGAAGCGAGAGATGTGAGTGGAAGGAAGCTGCAGTAGAGGAAGACCTGGCTGGAGAGAACAACCGAGTATAAGAGGAATCAAGTGTAGGAAACAAGAGAAAAGATTGTTTGTACTGGTATGGACGTATGGTGTATATATATGGAGTATGATGGTATGGTGAAGAAGCGAGAGATGTGAGTGGAAGGAAGCTGCAGTAGAGGAAGACCTGGCTGGAGAGAACAACCGAGTATAAGAGGAATCAAGTGTAGGAAACAAGAGAAAAGATTGTTTGTACTGGTATGGACGTATGGTGTATATATATGGAGTATGATGGTATGGTGAAGAAGCGAGAGATGTGAGTGGAAGGAAGCTGCAGTAGAGGAAGACCTGGCTGGAGAGAACAACCGAGTATAAGAGGAATCAAGTGTAGGAAACAAGAGAAAAGATTGTTTGTACTGGTATGGACGTATGGTGTATATATATGGAGTATGATGGTATGGTGAAGAAGCGAGAGATGTGAGTGGAAGGAAGCTGCAGTAGAGGAAGACCTGGCTGGAGAGAACAACCGAGTATAAGAGGAATCAAGTGTAGGAAACAATAGAAAAGATTGTTTGTACTGGTATGGACGTATGGTGTATATATATGGAGTATGATGGTATGGTGAAGAAGCGAGAGATGTGAGTGGAAGGAAGCTGCAGTAGAGGAAGACCTGGCTGGAGAGAACAACCGAGTATAAGAGGAATCAAGTGTAGGAAACAAGAGAAAAGATTGTTTGTACTGGTATGGACGTATGGTGTATATATATGGAGTATGATGGTATGGTGAAGAAGCGAGAGATGTGAGTGGAAGGAAGCTGCAGTGGAGGAAGACCTTGGGTAGATTAGAGCCGCTGTCAAGATGCTGCACCTCAGAGATGAGATGACAGAGAAAAGCAATGAGTGGTGGGAAGAGGTGCTGGAGAAGACAGAGACAACACAAGAAACTAATAAATGATGATACAAACAGAATTGTATATATTGAGAGAATGCATCAGTTGTTAGCTGTCGAGACACTGCATCCTTTAAGGCCTCCATGCTTCCCGAGATTCGCCAAAACTACAGCTAATGTTCCCCCTCCATACACATACACACATGTATACCATGACTCATACACTATTCACATCCCTGACATTTGTGTATTATTCTATGTACTATACATACACCTTTGACGAGTTGTAGTGCACCTGAGCACTTTACACAATAATTTCATTATTATTATTATTATTATAACTTTGCCTTTCATCCTTAAGGGGTCGATAAAATAAAGTACCAGTAATACACTGGGTTAATTGCTGGCCTTGTGCCAAAAGTAGAAACAACTATTATTATAAATAAGTGCTCGACCTAATAGAAATAGCAGCCGAATACCTTCAAATCATGTCCTACTGGATTAAAAAGAGGGACACATTAGACAGTGTAATCATAGACATACAAAATCTCGTTTGATCATGTCTGCGCAAATAGGGTTGACCTGGGGGTAATAATAACAAAAAACAACAACACAATCTTTTGGTCAGGTAGAAATAGCAGTAAAATCTCCCTAAAACGCCTCTACCGATTCTGCCAATCCAAGTAATGAATGAATATTATGTAGTTTATCTACTAAATTTCGTAGTTGTTGATTAAACAAATATAATGAGATGACAGAGAAAAGCAATGAGGGAAGACACAGACAACACAAGAAACTAATCAATGATGATGGTACAAACAGAATTGTATATATTGAGAGATACTGTGATGAAAAGGACACTCCCCCCTCCGCCAAACCCGTGTAAGATGGGAAGGGGGGGGTGTTAAAACGTTGATGGTGATGATGATGATGTTGAGAGTGGAGTTGAAATATGAAATGAAAGGATGAGGACAGGAATAATATGCCTACCTATTGACATAAATTGAAATAACAACAGCAGCAGCAATGATGATGATGATGATGATAGTGATGATGATGGTGATGATGATGATGATGATTGTGATGATGGTGATGATGATGATGATGATGATGATGATGGTGATTGTGGTGACGATGATGGTGGTTATGATAATGGTGATGGTGGTGATGATGATGATGATGAATGATTAATAAACAAATAAATAAATAAATGATTAAATATAAATGAAACAAACATTGAATCATTAGAAAACAAATAGCTTGACAGCAGAGGTGGTGGTGGTGGTGGTGGTAATGGTGGTGGTGGTGGTGTGGTGGTGGTGTAGGTGGTGGTGGTGTGGTGTGGTGGTGGTGGTGTGGTGGTGTTGTAGGTGGTGGTGAAAGTGTCTGTGAGTGAAAGTCAAGGAATTGAAAGAGCTGGAGACTGGAGACAAATATAGGAATTAGCAGGTCCCAGATGACGGGGTGTGGTGGGGTGGTGGTGGTGGTGGTGGAGTGGGTGTGGCGGGTGGGGCGGGGTGTGGTGGGGTGGTGGTGGTGGAGTGGGGTAGTGGGATGGAGAGGAGTGGGGGGTGGGGTGGGGGGTGGAGAGTTTGTTGAGAGAGATATAGAGGAAAAAGTAAGAGAGAAAAAGGAAGGGTGGAGAGGGAGAGAGATATTAGGCAGAGGGACAGTGGTGGTGGTGGTGTGGTGGTGTGGTGGTGGTGATGTGGTGTGGTGTGGTGATGTTGATGGTGGTGGTGTGGTGGTGGTGGAGGTGTTGGTGGTGGTGTGGTGTGGTGGTGGTAATGGTGGTGTGGTGGTGGTGTGGTGGTGGTGTGGTGTGGTGGTGGTAATGGTGGTGTGGTGGTGGTGTGGTGGTGGTGTGGTGGTGGTAGTGTGGTGGTGGTGGTAGTGTGGTGGTGGTGGTAGTGTGGTGGTGGTGGTGGTGTGGTGTGGTGGTGTGGTGGTGGTATGTTGGTGGTGGTGGTGGAGGCAGTGGTGGTGGTATTGGTGATGCTGTTAGTGGTGGATGGCAGTGGTGTTGGAGGTAGTGGTGGGGGTTGTAGTGTTGTTAGTGGTGTTGATGTGTGTCTGTGTGTCTGTGTGTCTATGTGTGTATGTGTGTGTGTGTGTGCACATGCCTTTGCATTTGTATGAATATTTTTCAGTGTATGTGCATGCACAGATATATGTGTGCATGTGTGAGTATTAAGAGTGTCTGTGTATGTGAGTGCATGCATTTAATTGAATGCATTTGTGTATTTATCACCTTGTATGTGTATATGCGTGTACCTCGCTGCATTTGTATGTATGTATGTATGTATGTATGTATGTGTGTATGTATGTATGTGTGTATGTATGTATGTGTGTATGTGTGTATGTATGTGAGTATGTATGTATGTGTGTATGTATGTATGTGTGTATGCATGTATGTGTGTATGCATGTATGTGTGTATGCATGTATGTGTGTATGTGTGTATGTATGTATGCATGTGTGTATGTATGTATGTATGTGTATGTATGTGTGTACGTATGTATGTATATGTGTATGTATATATGTGTGTATGTATGTATATGTGTATATATGAATGTATGCATGTATGTGTGTACGTATGTATGTATATATGTGTATTATGTATGTATATGTATGTATATGTGTATTATGTATGTATATGTATGTATATGTGTATGTATGTATATGTGTATATATGAATGTATGCATGTATGTGTGTACGTATGTATGTATATGTGTATGTATATATGTGTATGTATGTATGTATGTATATGTATGTATATGTATACATGTATGTATGTATATATGCTTGTATGTGTGTACGTATGTATGTATACGTGTATGTATGTATATGTGCGTGTACGTATGTATAATTATGTTTGCATATGTGTGTATATGTGTGTATATATATATATGCATGTTAAGGTAAGCAGATGTTTGTGTGTTCCTGTGCATTTCAGTGCAGACCTGTTTATGCATAACTATTTGCATGCAGGAGATTTCCTGCGTATATGTAAACTGTTATCTGTGTGAAAATGCATGAATGTATGACTACATATATAATTGTAGGTGTATGTGCACAAGTCAACGAGTACATGTGTGCATGTGTGTGTGTGTTTGTGCTTGTGTGTGTGTGTGTTTGTGCTTGTGCATGTGTGTGTGTGTGCATGTGTTTGTGTGTGTTTGTGCATGTGTGTGTTTGTGTGTGTTTGTGCATGTGTGTGTGTTTGTGCATGTGTATGTTTGTGCATGTGTGTTTGTGTGTGTTTGTGCATGTGTGTGTTTGTGTGTGTTTGTGCATGTATGTGTTTGTGTGTGTTTGTGCATGTGTGTGTTTGTGTGTGTTTGTGCATGAGTCTGTTTGTGTGTGTTTGTGCATGTGTGTGTTTGTGCATGTGTGTGTTTGTGCATGTGTGTATGTTTGTGCATGTGTGTGTTTGTGTGTGTTTGTGCACGTGTGTGTTTGTGCATGTGTGTGTTTGTGTGTGTTTGTGCATGAGTCTGTTTGTGTGTGTTTGTGCATGTGTGTGTTTGTGCATGTGTGTTTGTGCATGTGTGTGTGTTTGTGCATGTGTGTGTTTGTGCATGTGTGTGTTTGTGCATGTGTGTGTTTGTGTGTGTTTGTGCATGTGTCTGTTTGTGTGTGTTTGTGTATGTGTGTGTTTGTGCATGAGTCTGTGCATGTACGTGTGTGCATGTGTGTTTGTGCATGGGTGTGTTTGTGTGTGTGTGTGTATGTGTGTGCGTGAATGTACGTTTGTGCATGTGTATGTTTGTGTGCATGCAACTTTATGTTTACATATCAAAGATTCATTCTTTCATAATACAAAATCACACTCAATATTTGTAATTCCAATGGATTGCATGGTTGTTATATATATATATATATATATATATATATTGTTATATATATATTTATATATATATATATATATATATATATATATATATTTATATATATATATTTATATATATATATAGGGAGACGTAGACGTAAAATGATCATGATGTTATATATAAATTTGTTTTCACTTCATTAAAGGAAGTGGTAGATGAAATAGTTGCACGGCTTTCGACAATTGCTGAAGGAACGGTTCCAGAAAGAATTAAATGCTTTGCATAATCACTGTAAAGATTTTATTGCATTCAATGGAGATTATGTTTTGCAGAATAAATACATTTTAGTTTCAATATGTTGTAGATTTTCATTTAAAGGGTTATTCTAAAGACTTTATTGCCATGCCATATATTATCATCATCATCGTTTAACGTCCATCTTCCATGCTAGCATGGATTTGGACGGGAATTTTCCCACTTGAGACAAGATTGGTTGTCTTGCTCGTATAGGACTGTCTGGCGGGTCTATATATATATATATATATATAGGAACGAGTAGGACCCCAACGGCTGAGCTCAAGCCGTTTTGATGGCTAATTCCAGAATTAGCCGTCGAAACGGCTTGAGCTCAGCCGTCGGGGTCCTACTCGTTCCTATTACCCACTCTACTACCCTAAGTATTGAGTACTTTGGTGCGTTATGGTCCACCTGGTTCCTTACCACATTTCCTCCGTTATATATGTACATATATAAGTGCAGGCACGTGGCCTACTGGTAAGGGTGTTGGATATATAATATTATGGGCTCGATTCCTGGGTTGCGTGTTGTGTTCTTGAGCAAAACACTTCATTTCACGTTGCTCCAGTATACTCAGCTGAAAATGAGTACCAGCAATAGCTGGAGTTTTAACCCTGCGATGGACTGGTGTCCGGGGGGAGGGGGGAGTCTTGTACTCTCAGTCGCTTCACGCCATGAAACCAGGGATAAGCACTGGCCAAATGAGCCTTCTGGCTTAAGACAGACTTTAGACATACATATATATAAATATATATCTGTGTGTGTATATATATATGTATATGCATGGCTTCGTGGTAAGAACATTGGGTTTGCAATTGTGAGGTTGTATGTTCAAATCTCAGACTGGGTGGGTGATACATTGTGTCCTTGAGCAAGACACTTTATTTCATGTTGCTCCAGTTTACTCAGCTGTAGAAATGAGTTGTAACATCACTGGATGAGGCTGACTATGTTGTAAGACCCTCTAAAACAGCCAGGATGCATCAACACTGATGGTGTGTCCAAGGTTTTGCATCTGTGGAAGTATGAAGAACTTGAGTACACACACTAAATATGATATAAAATAATTGTTTCTACTTTTGGCACAAGGCCACCAATTACCCAGTGCATTACTGGTACTTTATTTTATCGACCCCGTAAGGATGAAAGGCAAAGTGAACCTCGATGGGATTTGAACTCAGACCATAGAGGAACGTAACTATGATATAAAATAATGTTTCATTTGAAGGCTATTACTATGTGAACTGGGCAGTAAATATTAAATCTATGATAACAGGGATGTTGGGATTTTACAGTTCTTTATAGGTCCTTATATTTCAGGATAAAATCCCTTCATCAAAAGATAAAAAAATTAAACTAATATGGAGCTGTATGTATATATATATGTGTGCGTGTGTGCGTGTGTATGTGTGTATGTGTGCGTGTGTGTGCGCGTGTGTGTGTGTGTGTGTAGTGTAGAGAATTTCATAAAAAAAACTCTATCTCCAAAGTTGGTAGAGCACTCAGTTTGAGGGACGAATTGTAATATATATGCTTGTATGTTTGTGTATGAGTGTGTGTACTTTTGTGCATGTGTGTGCTTGTGGATGTCGACAGTCAATCCACTTTCATCAAATCGGACCGAGGAAACAATGTTTCCGTTGGTCTTTCCAATTGCTAGTACTATTTATCGCTTGCAACTCCGGGTAGAAGAAGCAGCGTGAAATAAAGTGTCTTGCTCAAGGACATAACACATCGCCCGGTCCGAAGAATCGAATGCACAACCTCACTATTGCGAATCTAATTCTCTAACCACTCAGCCCCGCGCCTTCACTTGTGCATGTCATCATCATTATCATTTTACGTCCGCTTTTCCCTGCTTGCAAGGGTGGGAGGAGAACTGATTCTGGCTTGATTTCTACAGCTGGATGCCCTTCCTAACACCAACCTCATTTAGAGTGAGTGCTGGGTGCTTTTTTGCCGTGGCGTCTCCACGACCACTTTACAGTGAGGGCTGGGTGCTTTTTTGCCATGGCACCTCCACGTTCACTTTACAGTGAGTGCTGGGTTCTTTTTTGCCGTGGCACCTCCACAACCACTTTACAGTGGAATGATAGGGACCCCAATCCCTACCATCTCATTTCTACAGCTGAGTAAACTGGAGCAATGTGAAATAAAGTGTCTTGCTCAAGGAAACAACACATCACCCGGTCTGAGAATTGAACTCACAACTTTTCGATTGCAAGGCCAATGCTCTAACCACTAAGCCATGTGGTGTGTATATTTGTGTATGTGTGTATAATTTTGTGATTGTATATTTGACTATGTGTATGATAGAGAAAAATATGAAATGATAGTATGGGAAAGATAAGAAGAATATTAAAGAGAGAGAGAGAGGGGGCAGGGAAGGGGATGGAGAGTAATAAATCATGACCCCCCCCCACAACCACCACCACCCTCACCACATCCTTCTCTATATAAAAAAAAAAAAAAAATGGTGACACTGATTTTATAGATCTACAAGATATAATTCTGTTCCTGCTCCTCTTTTATAGATCTACAAGATATCCTGCACTCCAAACCCCACCCCGTCCTACCCTACCCCCCATACTGTCATCACACCTTTCAGCATGCCTCACAGGCCTCCCTTCTCTCTCTTACACACACATATATACATATATTTGTATGCACACATATATATATATATATATACACATATATTCATACACACACACATATATATATACATATATTCATACACACACATATATATATACATACATATATTCATACACACACATATATATATATACATACATATATTCATACACACACATATATATATATATATATACATATATACATACACACACACACATATATATATACGTATATTCATACACACAGACATATATATTTTAAATACATAGATTCACACACACACACACATATATATATACATATATTCATACACACACACACACATTTTTTATACATATATTCATACACACATACACATATATACATATATTCATACACACACACACACATATATACATATATTCATACACACACACACAGATATATACATATATTCATACATACACACAGATATTCATACACACACACACACATATATACATATATTCATACACACATATATACATATATTCATACACACACACACATGTATACATATATTCATACACACACTCATATATACATATATTCATACACACATATATACATATATTCATACACACACACATGTATACATATATTCATACACACACACATATATACATATATTTATACACACACACACATATATATTCATACACACATAAAGAAGTCTCTACAGGTGTGTGTGAGAGTGTGACAGACAGACAGACAGACATAGAAGGGGTTTAAGCAATAAAGAGAGAGACAGAGATAAGGGAGGGGTATGTGATAGGAGATATAGAGGGGGGGTAAGGAGGGAAGGGTGAATTTAGGTCCCAAGAGGGGAACTTTGTAGATTAATCAGCTCGCTCCACCCACCACCACCTACATCACAACCACTGCTAACCTCTTCCTCTTCCACCACTCACTCACTCACTCTATATATATATATATATATATAATGATAATAATTGTTTCTATTTTAGGCACAAGGCCAGCAATTACCCAGTGCATTACTGGTACTTTATTTTATCGACCCCGTAAGGATGAAAGATGGTATATTATTTATACTTATGGATTGGCAGTATCGGTAGAGGGTCGGACGCCATGCTTTGACGCATAGAGTTACGGCCCTTGCCATTCTGAGTTCAAATCCCACCGCCAAGGTTAACTTTGCCTTTCATCCTTACGAGGGTCGATAAAATAAAGTACCAGTAATGCACTGGGATAATTGC
>OZ024757.1:21340738-21343238 GCA_964016885.1 Eledone cirrhosa
GGTTCCTTAATTCTTTAGATACACATCATTCCCCAAAAGGGGGAGAACTTTCATCCCACCCCCATAAAAGCTAGAACAAAACAAAAATATATCTAAAATAACGAGAATCACGACACTTCTGCAGTCTTCTTTCAAGAATTCCAGCCTAATTAAGAAGGTAGGATTTCAAAATAACATACCTTGCCAAAAATCTTGAAGAAAACAAAAAAAAAAAAAAAAAAAAAGAAAGAAAATCTGTGATTCCTTTTAAGTGAAAGCCTATAATTTTCCGCCATTTTCGTTATCACCATCATCATCATCATCATCCTCATCACGAGCACCATCATTACCACTATCATCCCCATCACCATCATTACCACCACTATCGCTATCACCATCATCATCATCATCATTACCACCACTATCGCTATCATCACCACCATCATCATCATCATCATCATCATTACCACCACTATCGCTATCATCACCATCATCATCATCATCATCATCATCATTACCACCACTATCGTTATCATCACCAACATCATCATCATCATCATCATCATTACCACTACTATCATCATCATCATCTTTATTATCCACAATATTAACTGTTTCTTTATTATTCATCACCACAAAAAAAAGACATTCCAATGGTGAAGGAACTTGCCAAAGAGAACAGCCGGTACTTAAGAGAATTGGTTGTTTCCAATGATGGTCGTTAAGTTAATGGAATTTAATTAGTGGGCTGGTCTATCAGAGAACCCAACTAATCTTGTTCGTTAAATACAGATTAAGATTTTAGTCTGGTTCTTGTCTTTGGAAATTTTTATCTCCCCCCCTCCTCTCTTCCTCTGCCATCATCTCCTTCCCTTCCTCTGCTTCATCCTCCAACTATCCCCCCCCCCTCTTCCATCTCTGCTTCCTCAGCCACCTTTCCAGCCCATGGCTCATCCAGCGTCATCCACCACCCTCCCCTTCCAAGCCGTGCCCCATCCAGCCTCCTCCGCTGCCCCATCCACCACCTCCATCCCCTCTGCAATCAAAAGAGAAGTTGGCATCAATCTGTTTATTTCTTCATAGGACTTCAAGTTAATTGCTTGCTACTTAGATTGCAAGATAGTTTCTCGCTCTCCAAAAATGTGCTTCTCTTCATTTCTACTGCTGTCCTTTGTCTCCCTTATACACACTCACACATGCACACACTCACACATGCACACACTCACACAGATATGGCTGTATCCGCACTCATATATATTGTATAAAATAGATGGCAAACTGGCATATACCTTCTAAAGTACTTGAAGTAAAAACAACTTCAGGAAACTCAGAGTACCTAAGAAGGTATACACCAGTTTGTCATGTATTTTATACAATAAAATATATTTACCTCTATGATTACATATTGAGGACCCTTTCATTAGTGATTACAAACATACATTCAAGAAATATATATACACATATATATATATATATGGAGGCACATGGCTTAGTGGTTAGAGCATTGGGCTTGCAATCAAAAGGTTGTGAGTTCAATTCTCAGACCGGGTGATGTGTTGTTTCCTTGAGCAAGACACTTTATTTCACATTGCTCCAGTTTACTCAGCTGTAGAAATGAGATGATAGGGACTGGGGTCCCTATTATTCCACTGCAAAGTGGTCATGCAGGTGCCACGGCAAAAAAGCACCCAGCACTCACTGTAAATGAGGTTGGTGTTAGGAAGGCCATCCAGCTGTAGAAATCAAGGCAGAATCAGTTCCCGTCCCACCCTTGCAAGCAGGGAAAAAGCAGACGTAAAATGAAATGATGATGATGATATAATATTATTCGAAATATTAATAAATGAAAAATATTTTGAATAATATTAAATACTCCAGAAAAATCCTGTCGAGTGCTTCTAATCTATTGTAAAATTGTATTCGTTGAATAATCAACGAACCATATAAACTTTGGTTATATATATATATATATATATATAGTTTTAATATAGATGAGATTCTCCAGGACTAGAACTGTTTCATTCTTTAGAAATCATCAGGAATCTGGGTATCAAAAAATAAGTATGGTATTTATAGGTCTCTTCAGGTGGTAGGAGAGTGTAGGGAGTGGGATGGGTGTAGGTCATTGGTTGATAGAAAAGGGAATTCATTAAAAGCTAATTCTTCAAAGCTATAGTTTATTTATATATATATATATAAACATATATATATATATATATAAACATAAAAAAAATGAGAAAACTCATTGCTAGAACAGCCGTTAAAACAGCTAAATGCTGTCAAAGACAGCAATGGGTAAAAATGCCTCAGATGACAGAGACCACCAGTGGTAAATAGAGAGACAATCCACATAATGCAACAGGTGGCTTTACTACTGGAGCAGCATTTCTCAACTGGTGTTTCCTGGAACCCTAGAGTTTCACAAGAAGTCACTAGGGGTTTCAAAAGAAATTAATGCATTTTGGAGTAATTTTTGTTTAATTCTGTATTTGTAATTCTACTAGACACATACACCATAGTG
>OZ024757.1:21353238-21358238 GCA_964016885.1 Eledone cirrhosa
GATGACATCTTTGGACAGCTGCTGATGACATCGGTGACATCTTCGATGTTAATACTGCAGAGTCTCCACTTGTTATCACATCTAGGTGTTTTGCCTGCAGCACTATCTCTTTTGTGAATCAGGTATTTCATGTTAATTTCCTGTTCTTGGATTGCAAAAGCATATCCTTCAAAGTGGGAGCCAATATAGCGGTTGTTGGTCCAAGATAGACTACTTTCCTTATCTATATTACTCTCACTCTGGAGCAACATATCCATGCATGATTTTTTGCTGATAAGCATGCAGTTTTTCATCCATGAATTCACTGCGATACTGCTGAGCGACTTCTCTGGGTGTGAGCTTTTGGTTACCACACAGGGAATATCTCTCTCATGATCTTATTTGTTTCATGCAGATAGACTTGCTCAAGAGACAGGCTCCTACGCTTCGAGGTTCGTAGATGTTGTCGGAGGGATATGATGCAACATTCAAATGCTGTCTGGACTGATGTTCGGCCTCTGCCTCCCTGCTTACGTTTCAAGTAAAGGCGGTCTATGTCACTGTTGATGTGGAAGTTTCCGGTGTTGTTTAGTATTTTCCGAGTTCTAACATCAACTATCTCTCTAGGAGAAAGTCACTCTGATATAAAACCTGCGACTTCATTTGCTTCCAAAGGTGTAGAGCAGTACTTCTTTTTGGGTAAACGCATTTCATGTTCAGAGAGTGGGATTGGTCCCGTGCAAAGCCTTTCCTTACTTAGAAAAGCTTCAAGCACAGGCACCTTTTGATATCTGACATTTTCTGCGATGTATGGTATTGCTGGCCATAGGCAAGTCCCTAGCAGGACTAAAAAGCCACGTCTGTGATGCTCATGTTTCAGTATCAAGAAATGGCATTACTTGAAATCAAATTGCAGCCATCATCATCATGCATGTACGTATGTATGTATGTATGTATGTGTATGTGTGTTTGGTGTGTGTATATGTGTATATAAGTATATACATATGTGTCTGTATGTATATATATATATATACATATAGACATGAGAAAACCCATTGCTAGAACAACCATTAAAACAGCTAAATGCTGTCAAAGACAGCGATGGGCAAAAATGCCTCAGAGGTCAGATATCAGCAGCCAGGGGTCAACAGAGAGAGACAATCCACAAGGTGGGTGACAGGCAGTACAGAAAAGATTAAAAGAGGCAGAGGATAAGGAGACATGAGTTGGAACATAGAAGTGACTGGAAGAAATAAAAAAAGGTGATGTACTAGACAAGTTTATACAGACATATCTTTCACCCTCATCAACTCACAAACCAGCAAAATGGCTTTGTCTCGATCAGAGACAACAGTGTTTATATATATATATGTCAGGTCACCAGTTGGTGCTACTGGTAACATGTATCCCAGTACAACCTGACTCAAGGTCGGGTCGTTGGCGACTAAACTGGCAACCCCACCAAGGTTTCTTGGTGAGGAGGGTGACTTTGGACATCCTGCAGGACTAAGAACAAAACCTGTCAAAGGGCAAAGGAGCTCTTAAGAGTCAATGGCCATCCAAAATCACCGGGAGAGATGACCCCTTAGCCTTTGTCAAGGCAGAATTCTAGGAGAAGGAAAACTCTGATATAACACCTGCAACTCTGATGGTGTCCAATGATGTTGACTTGTTCTTCTTTTTGGTAAATATCATCTTGGTTAAGAGAGTGGGACTGGCTTTGTGCAGTGGCTTTGCTCACTATAAAAGCTTCACGGCACAGGCATGGTGGTGTTGTTGGCTGTGGTGATGATGATGGTGTTGTGATGGTGGTGATGGTGATAATGGTGGTGATGGTGCTGTGATGGTAATGGTGGTGATGGTGTTGTGATGGTGTTGTGATGGTGGTGATGATGTTGTGATGGTGGTGTTGGTGGTAATGGTGTTGTGGTGGTGATGGTGGTGATGGTGTTGTGATGGCGGTGATGGTGTGGTGATGGTGATGGTGTTGTGATGGTGATGGTGGTGATGGTGGTGATGGTGGTGGTGATGGTGTTGTGGTGGTGGTGATGGTGTTGTGATGGTGATGAGGGTGGTGATGGTGTGGTGATGGTGATAAGGGTGGTGATGGTGTGGTGATGGTGATGAGGGTGGTGATGGTGGTGGGGAGGTATTGTGTAGCTGTTCTTTTGTAGATAGAAATATAATTTAACTCCAGCTTGGAAAACATCAAAGACTTTGAAGATTGTCACAGAAAGTTCTTAAACCAAATAGTGTTAGCTGCTGCTGCTGCTACTACTACTACTACTACTACTGCTACAGCTGCTGCTACTAATAACAACAACAATAATACTACTACAGTAGTAGTAGTAGTGGTGGTGGTTCTGGTAGTAGTATCATAATTTTATGTAAGAACCTAGGTTAAGTTATGTCCCAAACACCAACTTAGTAATGAAAAAGTCTGATATTCCTTCAAATACTTGATTATTTTCAGAATTATTTGAAAATCATAGATTAGACATGTGTCCATTATAATTTTATGTAAGAACCTAGGTTAAGTTATATCCCAAACACCAACTTAGTAATGAAAAAGTCTTATATTCCTTCAAATACTTGATTATTTTCAGAATTATTTGAAAATCATAGATTAGAAATATGTCCATTATAATTTTATGTAAGAACCTAAGTTAAGTTATATCCCAAACACCAACTTAGTAATGAAAAAGTCTTATATTCCTTCAAATACTTGATTATTTTCAAAACTATTTGAAAATCATAGATTAGAAATATGTCCATTATAATTTTATGTAAGAACTTTGGTTAAGTTATGTTCCAAAAGGCCAACTTAATAATGAGAAAGTTACTTTACCTAAACCCTTTCAAATTCTTGATAATTTACAACACCCCCAAAACTACCCCTGGTTCTACAAAACAACTAATTTTAAAAAGATTTTATTTTAATTCAAATCTTCCCTAATTTAATATCAGAACCCTTTTAATGTCAAACTGCCTGAAACTGTATCAAAGAACTCAAAGCAAAGCTGTTTATTTTAAAGTGTTTATATTTATCTAAAAACCTTTCTATATTTATTTAAAAACCTTTCATCATAATTTCACCTTTGTTAAGTTATGTTCCAAACACCAACTTAATGAGAAAAATAGTTATACTACTAAATTGCTTCAAAATACTGGTTATTTTCAAAACCGATTTTAAAATTGTTATCAGTGTCTTTCATTAGAAATATAGTAGTGAAAGGGTTTATGGAACTGACTGGAGGTGGGAGATAGGGATCGGGGTGGGTGGGGGTAGGTAGGGACAGGGGAGGGGCAGGTATGGGCTGGGGGAGATATACTAGAACAATCTGAGATTGTTGAATGGAGTCTTGACACTTTATGAAGTCAAATAAACTACTGTGTTTGGCACAATGGTGGTTGCTTATTTATATCACACATACATAGTGCTATATTCACATGCACACACACACACACATACATGCATGCATACGCACAGTACTCACACATACATAGAGTAATATATTACACACACATGCACACACTCTCACACACACACACACATACATACATAGTTATATATCACGCACATACATGCATGCATACACACACTACTCACACATACAAAGACATAGTACATACAGTAGAGACATACACACAGAGTTATATATACAAACTGGTAGTAGAGACCCAGAGTTATACAAACTGGCAGTGTAGATCTGTTTATGACAGTTTAGCTAATACATTATCATAAAATCTACAATAGTAATTGTATGAGGAATGAAGTAAAGTGTGGTTGGGCATGGGTTAATCCCAATTAAATTGTAGACACAGTTTACTGAGAGTCTAACAGTAAATTGTGACAGATATGGAGCTTGTGAGGGGAGCAGCTAGCTGGTTGCAAGAGATAGCAGCTAATATAGAAACAACTGACAAATTGTTGGCACCAAATGTCTTAAAATAGTTGTCAGGTATTTGAGATTATTCTGGCTTTAAATGCCAAACTATTGAATAAAACACGTAAATATATACATATATATACATATTATATATATATAACATATTATATATATATAACATATTATATATACATAACACTGGTTAAGGTCGACAAGATACAATTTCACATACTTGTGAAAAATATATGTTTATATATACATGTATATGTATGTATGCACATATATCTGTATACCTCTCATTATATATATATATATATATATATATATATATATATATATATATATATATATATATATATAATGAGGCACATGGCTTGTGAAAAATATATGTTTATATATACATGTATATGTATGTATGCACATATATATCTGTATACCTCTCATTATTGTCTCGTTACGTCCCTTTATGATCTGAGTTCAAATCCCGCCGAAGTTAACTTTGCCTTTCATCCTTCCAGGGTCGATAAAATAAAGTACCAGTAATGCATTGGGTAATTGCTGGCCTTGTGCCAAATAGTAGAAACAATTATTGTCTCTAACACCCTCACGGTAGAGTAACCACGGAAGTACAGTGACTGCTTTCAAGCAAACACTATATACACTTCTAGTCAACCTAACAACCCCTCTGTAGCCTCTGTATCATATCAATATCCCCATCCGCCTTCTGAGATATTTTTCGCTGCTACAAGGGATTAATCCCCTTTCTTGACCGGTGTATCACGTGATAGAGTCTCCCTCCGCCGTTTTGAGATTTTCTCGCTTGCTACGGACGTATGTAGTTAGGGCCCTTCCCTGAGGTGCTCCCTTGATAAGCTGGCTTACCTCACAACAATGTTACATATCTATGATATAACATTGTTGCATAGTGACCAGCGAAACTGTACAGTCGGGACGAAGTAAAAATAGGTATATTGTGTCTATTATTCCTTCTTACTTTATAATATTTTACATAACTCTGATATTGTGTCAATTTAATTATTTCGATTATCTTGTCTCTAATAATCATAGAGCAACACTGGTTAAGGTCGACAACATACAATCTCACATACTTGTGAAAAATATATGTTTATA
>OZ024757.1:21363238-21383238 GCA_964016885.1 Eledone cirrhosa
TCTCCTCCGCGAGCTTCAGCGATCTACACACACACACACACACACACACACACACACACACACACACACACACACACACCTAGATACACACACACAGATACACACACACACACACACACACACACACACACCTACATACACACACACACACACACACACACACACCTACATACACACACACAGATACACACACACACACACACACACACACCTACATACACACACACACACACACACACCTACATACACACACACAGATACACACACACACACACACACACACACCTACATACACACACACACACACACACACACACACACACACACACACACATATAAGCAGGTAGACAGAGAGAGAAGACGGAGCCCTGTTCAGAGAGGGGGAGGCGCTGTTTGCAGAGGGTCGGTGTCCATTGTCCCCCACCTCCACTGATAAATACAGCCCCAGGAATCACAAGTCTATAGATATATACAAACAACTTACTGGGGACAAATGAATGGGTCATTTTAAAAAGGTTGCCTAATAATTTAAGCGGGTGAAAAATATTTGGGAAAACTGTCAATCCACCCGGTAAAGGGGTCATGTTGGAGCCATGACAAGAAGCACCCAGTCCACCCTGTAAAGGGGTCATGTTGGAGCCATGACGAGTAGAACCCAGTCCACCCTGTAAAGGGGTCATGTTGGAGCCATGACAAGAAGCACCCAGTCCACCCTGTAAAGGGGTCATGTTGGAGCCATGACGAGTAGAACCCAGTCCACCCTGTAAAGGGGTCATGTTGGAGCCATGACAATGAGCACCCAGTCCACCCTGTAAAGGGGTCATGTTGGAGCCATGACGAGTAGCACCCAGTCCACCCTGTAAAGGGGTCATTTTGGAGACATGACAAGTAGCACCCAGTCCACCCTGTAAAGTGGTCATGTTGGAGCCATGACGAGTAGCACCCAGTCCACCCGGTAAAGGGGTCATGTTGGAGCCATGACAAGAAGCACCCAGTCCACCCGGTAAAGGGGTCATGTTGGAGCCATGACGAGTAGCACCCAGTCCACCCGGTAAAGGGGTCATGTTGGAGCCATGACAAGTAGCACCCAGTCCACCCTGTAAAGGGGTCATGTTGGAGCCATGACAAGTAGCACCCAGTCCACCCTGTAAAGGGGTCATGTTGGAGCCATGACAAGAAGCACCCAGTCCACCCTGTAAAGTGGTCATGTTGGAGCCATGACAAGTAGCACCCAGTCCACCCTGTAAAGTGGTCATGTTGGAGCCATGACAAGAAGCACCCAGTCCACCCTGTAAAGTGGTCATGTTGGAGCCATGACAAGTAGCACCCAGTCCACCCGGTAAAGGGGTCATGTTGGAGCCATGACAATGAGCACCCAGTCCACCCGGTAAAGGGGTCATGTTGGAGCCATGACGAGTAGCACCCAGTCCACCCTGTAAAGTGGTCATGTTAGAGCCATGACAAGTAGCACCCAGTCCACCCTGTAAAGGGGTCATGTTGGAGCCATGACAATGAGCACCCAGTCCACCCTGTAAAGGGGTCATGTTGGAGCCATGACGAGTAGAACCCAGTCCACCCTGTAAAGGGGTCATGTTGGAGCCATGACAAGTAGCACCCAGTCCACCCTGTAAAGGGGTCATGTTGGAGCCATGACAAGAAGCACCCAGTCCACCCTGTAAAGTGGTCATGTTGGAGCCATGACAAGTAGCACCCAGTCCACCCTGTAAAGTGGTCATGTTGGAGCCATGACAAGTAGCACCCAGTCCACCCTGTAAAGGGGTCATGTTGGAGCCATGACAAGTAGCACCCAGTCCACCCTGTAAAGTGGTCATGTTGGAGCCATGACAAGAAGCACCCAGTCCACCCTGTAAAGGGGTCATGTTGGAGCCATGACAAGTAGCACCCAGTCCACCCTGTAAAGTGGTCATGTTGGAGCCATGACAAGAAGCACCCAGTCCACCCTGTAAAGTGGTCATGTTGGAGCCATGACAAGAAGCAGCCAGTCCACCCTGTAAAGTGGTCATATTGGAGCCATGACAATTAGCACCCAGTCCACCCTGTAAAGGGGTCATGACAAGTAGCACCCAGTCCACCCTGTAAAGTGGTCATGTCGGAGCCATGACAAGTAGCACCTAGTCCACACAACAACAACAACGACAACAACAGCAGCAAAAATAGTAACAACAGCAACAACAATTTGTCTTTAGACCTTAAAGATGTTACATTGAATCAATCTTCAAGCAACAATAAACAAAAATGCGTGTGTATGTCTGTGTGCCTCTGTGTGCGTGTGTGTGCGTACGTGTGTGTGCCTCTGTGTGCGTGTGTGTGCGTACGTGTGTGTGTTATGGTGCATGTGCAGTGTGAATATGTGCCTGTGTCCGTGTGTCCGTATGTGTTTCAATGTGTGCATGTATCTGTGTCTATGTGTGTGTGTGTGCAGTGTCTGAGTGTCTGGGTATGAGTGTGTGTGTGTGTGTGTGTGCAGCATGCATATGTCTAAGTGTGCAATGCTTCTAAAAGTGCATGGCAGATGCATCTACCATGCATCATATGCTTACATAGCAATCAATAAACGGTGAAGGCATCGTTTCTCAGTGAAAGAAGGTCACAGTTATGGTGGTTGTGGTGTAGGGGGGGGGGAGATTGTAGTGGTGGTGGTCGTGTGGAGGGGGTGATAGTGGTGATGGTAGTGGTTATTGTAGTGGTTATTGTAGTGGTGGTGGTCGTGTGGAGGGGGGGGGTGATTGTGGTGGTGGTGGTGGAGGGGGTGGTTGTAGTGGTGATGGTGGTGTCACTCCAAATACACACTCGCATATATATGTAACACACATGCATCCACAACACTCCTAACACACACATACATACATACACAACACTCCTAACACACATACATACACAACACTCCTACACAACACTCCTCACACACACATACATACACAACACTCCTAACACACATACATACACAACACTCCTAACACACATACATACACAACACTCCTACACAACACTCCTAACACACACATACATACATACACAACACTCCTAACACACATACATACACAACACTCCTAACACACACATACACAACACTTCTAACACACATACATACACATGGCTGTCACAGTAAACTTTCCACCTGACTGACTGACATGGCACACACACCCACCACACACACCACCACACACACCACCACACACATTACCACACACCACCACACACATTACTGCTAACATACACATCACCACACACCACCACACACATTACTGCTAATACACACACACTACACACACCACCACACACATTACTGCTAACACACACACCACCACACACATTAATGCTACCACACACACCACCACACACATTACTGCTAACACACACACCACCACACACACCACCACACACACATTACTGCTAACACACACACCCACCACACACACCACACACACATTACTGCTAACACACACACCATCACACACCACCACACACATTACCACACACCACCACACACATTACTGCTAACATACACATCACCACACACCACCACACACATTACTGCTAACATACACATCACCACACACCACCACACACATTACTGCTAATACACACACCACTACACCACACCACCACACACATTACTGCTAACACACACACCACCACACACATTAATGCTACCACACACACCACCACACACATTACTGCTAACACACACACCACCACACACATTACTGCTAACACACACACCACCATACACATTACTGCTAACACACACACCACCACACACACCACCACACACATTACACACACCACCACACACATTACTGCTAACATACACACCACCACACACCACCACACACATTACTGCTAATACACACACCACTACACACACATTACTGCTAACACACACACCACCACACACATTAATGCTACCACACACACCACCACACACATTACTGCTAACACACACCACCACACACATTACTGCTACCACACACCACCACACACATTACTGCTACCACACACCACCACACACATTACTGCTACCACACACACCACCACCCACATTACTGTTAACACACACACCACCAAACACATTACTGCTAACACACACCACCACACACACATTACTGCTAACACACACCACCACCCTCCTCTGTACCCCTCCCCCAATCAATAAAGCCATCAGTAAACAAACTATGAGGAAGTACAGGTATAAGTGAGTTAAGGGGTGGTGGGCCTGGGCCAAGGTATTAATACTACCTCAGTCTAATGATCTTGCATTGCTCGTCTCTAATAGATTACTAGCTCTATACGGACGTTTAAATTGATTAACAGGAGGCACATGGCTTAATGGTTAGAGCATTGGCCTTGCAGTCGAAAGGTTGCGAGTTCAATTCTCAGACCGGGTGATGTGTTGTTTCCTTGAGCAAGACACTTTATTTCACATTGCTCCAGTTTACTCAGCTGTAGAAATGAGATGATAGGGACTGGGGTCCCTATCATTCCACTGCAAAGTGGGCGTGGAGGTGCCACGGAAAAAAAAGCACCCAGCACTCACTGTAAAGTGGTCGTGGAGGTGCCACGTCAAAAAAGCACCCAGCACTCACTGTAAATGAGGTTGGTGTTATGAAGGGCATCCAGCTGTAGAAATCAAGCCAGAATCAGTTCCCGTCCCACCCTTGCAAGCAGGGAAAAGTGGACGTAAAATGACAATGATGATGATGATTTTCTCTGCTTGCAAGGGTTTGTGTCATCATCATCATCATCATTTTACGTCCACTTTTCCCTGCTTGCAAGGGTGGGACGGGAACTGATTCTGGCTTGATTTCTACAGCTGGATGCCCTTCCTAACACCAACCTCATTTACAGTGAGTGCTGGGTGCTTTTTTGCCGTGGCACCTCCACGACCACTTTGCAGTGGAATGATAGGGACCCCAGTCCCTATCATCTCATTTCTACAGCTGAGTAAACTGGAGCAATGTGAAATAAAGTGTCTTGCTCAAGGAAACAACACATCACCCGGCCTGAGAATTGAACTCACAACCTTTCGATTGCAAGGCCAACGCTCTAACCACTAAGCCATGTGCCTCCATGTGTATGTATATATATATATATATATATATATATATATATATATATGAGAGATGTATTTTAATTATGTCTCATATAAAATAATACAACTGGCTATCCTCAAAATACGTATAGTTAGCACCCCAAACGTAAAATTGGGATTATACTAAGGTATATCCTAATGTTTGTTGAGTGAGACGGAAGCCGGTCGGAGTATTGCTTAAAGCTTTCTCTGTTAATGTATTAAATATATATATATATATGTATATACACGACCTCACACACTTACACCTCTCCAAGACAATGTCACTGGACCGAGACCTTTGGCGGTACTCAGTAACAGAGAAGACCCGCCTTACCTAAATACATAGTAAAACCTACTACAGCCAGTAGGCATCTCTAACAAAATACCACCCCCCACCCCAACCACACTACCCCGTTCTATGTAAAGTTATGTTGGTGCCACACCATCCAGGCCGAAACAAATGAGATCGTGTAGGTGTCACGACAAAAAAACACACAGTCCACGCTGTAATGTGGCCGTGTAGGCAACATGGTAAAAACCTCCCAGACCCACACTGTAAATGTGGTTGGTGTTAGGAAGGGCATCCAACTGTAGAAAACCTGCCAGACAGTCCTATGCGAGCAAAGCAATCACTCTTGCCTCAAGTGGGACTACCCCCGTCCAAACCCATGCAAGCGTGGAACACGGACGTTAAACGTTGATGATGATGATGATACACACACACATACACACATTATTCATAAAAGAGAATGTGATAGTGTTCACCATTTTCAGTAGAATGATATGAAATCTAGGATTAAGGAAAGTCTCAGCAGACAATGGCACCAACCATGGATATCAGCTGGCACTGGAATAACTTCACAAGATAGTCATTATTTTTTTATAATGATTCCTCAAAGACACTTCTTAACTTTGTAGTAACTTTGTGTTTGGAAGATGGCAAGGTACACTGTATATGTGGTGGTGATGGTGGTGGTGATGGTGGTGGTGATGGTGGTGGTGATAGTGGCAGCAGTGGGGGGGGGGCTGGTGTGTGTGCAGTGGGGGGAGGAACCGGTGTGGTGTTGGGGTGTAGTTGATGTATGTATATATGTGTGTGGATGGGGGGGGTCTGGGGGGGGGGGGCTGGTGTGTGTTAGGGGAAGTGTAGTTGATGTATGTATGTGTATGAGTCTTGTGTTTATGGAGGTGTTCTTGCTAGTGTGTGTGTGTGTGTGTAGGGGGGGGGGGGGGGCGTCTAGTTGATGTGTGTATGTGCACGAGAGTCTTGTGTTTATGGAGTTGTCTCTGTTAGTGCGTGTGTGCTTGTTTTTCTCTGTGTGTGTGTGTGTGTGTCTTGTCTTTACGGAAGTATTTGTGTTAGTGTCTGTATGTGTACTTTCCTTTATGGAGGTGTTTATGTTAGTGTATGTTAGTGTGTTAATGAACGTGTCTTTATAAATCTGTGTGTGTATGTCATTGCCTTTATGAAGCTGTATGTGTGTGTATATGTGTATCAATGTGTGTGTGTGTATCAATGTGTTTGTATCAATGTGTGTGTATCAATGTGTTTGTATCCATGTGTGTGTGTGCATGTGTATCTATGTGTGTGTATATGTGTATCTATATGTGTATCAATATGTGTGTGTGTGTGTAGCAATGTGTGTGTGTGTGTAGCAATGTGTGTGTGTGTGTAGCAATGTGTGTGTGGGTGTAGTAATGTGTGTGTGTATCAATGTGTGTGTATATGTGTATCAATGTGTGTGTGTGTATCAGTGTGTGTGTGTGTGTGTGTGTATCAATGTGTGTGTGTATCAATATGTGTGTGTATATGTGTATCAATGTGTGTGTGTGTATCAATGTGTGTGTGTATATGTGTATCAATGTGTGTGTGTGTATCAGTGTGTGTGTGTGTGTGTGTGCGTATCTATGTGTGTGTGCGTGTGTGTATATATCAGTGTGTGTGTCCACAAATCTACAACCAGTTACATTACATTGCACACATCAAAACATCCATTAATCTCTCTCCCTTTGTCCCCTACAGTCTTGTTAATCCTCTCCCACCATGCCACTCTAGTCATAAAACCATTAAAAGTTCTCCAGATCACCATGACAACAGAAAAAAAGGAAGGCATCTGTTATTGTAGACTGGGATGGTCACGGTTGGAATGTCTTTTATCATAAGGTCTACCTGGTTAGAGGTGACCTGGGGCTAAATAACAAACAACAACAGTACCACTAACACTACAACCACCACTACAACCACCACCACCACCACCATCACCACAACCACCACCACCATCATAATCATCACAAACACCACCACAACCATCAACACAACCACCATCACCATCACAACCACGACCACCACCACAACCATCAACACAACCACCACCACCACCACACAACCACCATGACCATCACAACCACAACCACCACCACACCACCACCACCACAACAACAATCAACACAACCACCATCACCACCACAACCATCAACACAACACCACCACTACCACCATCACCACCACCACCACAAACTCAACCACAACCACCACAACCACAACCACCACCACCATCAACACAACCACAACTACCACAACCACCACCACCATCAACACAACCACAACCACCACCACCACCACAACCACCACAACCACCACCACCATCAACACAACCACAACAACCACCACCACCATCAACACAACCACAACCACCACCACCACTACCACCACCACAGTATGCCAGCTAACTACTAGATTACCCACCCACCATAAACTAAACCATAAATTCACAAGTAATAATAACAGCCCCCCCCCCACCCCCCCCCCCCCCCCCCTGCCAGCCATCAGTCCTAACTAATGGTTTGTGACAGTGAACACCATCATATATCTTGCTTCTGTTACCACATCACATCCTCTTACTTTTAAAAAACCATTATATATTCTACACATCACATATATTATCGCTACATATGAAATATAATATCATCATTTCACATCTGCTTTCACTGTTAGCATGGGTTGGATGGGTCTACATAGACCAAAACAGCACTGAAAAAGGGGTCTGCTGACCTCCCAGACGGGCACAAGAGGTCTGTATACTGCTTGGGTAGGGCTATACTGAGTGCAGGGGAGAAGTGTTTTGACACAACAAACTCAAGGGTTTTCCCAACCCCTGGTTTGGCAAGGTTTCTATGGCTGAATGCCCTTTCTAACACCAACCACTTTACAGTGTCTAGGGGGCACTTTTATAATATATATATATATATATTTTATATATATGGAGGCACATGGCTTAGTGGTTAGAGCATTGGCCTTGCAATCGAAAGGTTGTGAGTTTCAATTCTCAGACCGGGTGATGTGTTGTTTCCTTGAGCAAGACACTTTATTTCACATTGCTCCAGTTTACTCAGCTGTAGAAATGAGATGATAGGGACTGGGGTCCATATCATTCCACTGTAGAGTGGTCGTGGAGGTGCCACGGCAAAAAAGCACTCAGCACTCACTGTAAATGAGGTTGGTGTTAGGAAGGGCATCCAGCTGTAGAAATCAAGCCAGAATCAGTTCCCGTCCCACCCTTGCAAGCAGGGAAAACGGGACGTAAAATGATGATGATATCTTGTTTGATCGTTATACCAAAAGCTTAATGAAAGCAGGCAGTATAATTGATTTAGGTGTCACAGAAACCTCCCACTGGATTATACCATCAATTTCCAGGAGGTCCAGGTAAATTCTTTTGTTTAACCCGTTTAGCTTGATTCGTTTATTTGGCTCCAGTGGCTGATAGCTTCATGACCGCCATTTTCAGTTCGTATGGCCTCTATAACGTATGTTAATTGCTCTGGTCTTCTTTTAGTCCATTGAGCGCTTGCTGCATATCTCGAAAATTGCGTTTCGCTTTGTTTTTGACTACAGCCGAAATTATATTTGTAAATATATATATATATATATCCACACTGTAAATGTGGTTGGTGTTAGGAAGGGCATCCAACTGTAGAAAACCTGCCAGACAGTCCTATGCGAGCAAGACAATCACTCTTGCCTCAAGTGGGAATACCCCCGTCCAAACCCATGCAAGCGTGGAACACGGACGTTAAACGTTGATGATGATGATGATGATATATATATATATATATATATAACAACTAGTTATCACTCTTCATGGCTGAATACAATAAATGTAATCTGAGTTTTTTGAATATTAATATAATATTCGATTCGTTTGCAATTATGCAAACAGCCTCTTTTATAAGCCATGTCACTAGAATGAGCCCCTCATTCTCACTCTTGTTTCGACGGCTATTACTGGACTAAATAGCCGTCAGAACGGCTTGAGCTCTGCCGTCGGAGTCATACTTTCTCCTATTACCCACTCTACTACCCTAAGTATTGAGTACTCTGGTGCGTTATGGTCCATCTGGTTCCTCACCCCAACTCCTTCGTTATATATATACATATATATGTTGTTTGTTCTGCCCTACACCATCTTGTGTAGGACAGAACAAAGGAGGGACACAAAATAAAAACCTAGTCACCGAGGAGGTCACAGAATGTGTGATGAAAGAGCTTTGACAATATATAAACATTCATCTGATTATATATATGTTTATGTATTTGTTTTGCAAGATCGTGTGTTGAAAGAGATATTGTTATATTTTCGAAAGACAAGATGGCGGAAACAGAATAATACGAGGAAGAAGAGATACAGAAGAAAAACAAATAGTCATTGAAGAGGTCACAGAATGTGTGACAAAAGAAATTTCACAAAATAACCAACGATTAATGATAATAAAACTAAAGTGAAAGTCAAATACTGCATGTGTTTTTATTGGAAAAATTGGCAAATTGGCCATCCCCAAATATCATCTCGGTGAGTTCAAATCCCGCCGAGGTTGACTTTGCCTTTCATCCTTACGGGGTCGATAAAATAAAGTACCAGTAATGCACTGGGTAATTGCTGGCCTTGTGCCTAAAGTAGAAACAATTATCATCATCATCGTTTAACATCCATTTTCTACACTAGCATGGGTTGGACAAGTCATATCCGATGACAGTATCTTGTTCATACAGAACTGTTTCTGGCTGGGTGTCCTTTCTAATGTCAACTACATTTACAGTTTAGACTGGGTGCTTTTTATCGTGACATCAAAATGACCAACTGACAGGTTGGACTGGGTTCTTTTTCCTTGTGTCACCAACAGGACCAGCTTATATGGTGAGCAGGTGCTTTTTATTATGCCATCAACCCAACCACCAGACAGGTGCTTTTTATTTTGTCACCAACAATATATATATATATATATATATGTGTGTGTGTGTGTGTGTGTGTGTGTAAGAAGTAGGCAGGAATGAAGTATCAATTTAACACATCTTATACGTTTTATTCTCATATGACATGTGTTTCACAAATAATTGTTTCTACTTTAGGCACAAGGCCAGCAATTATCCAGTGCATTACTGGTACTTTATTTTATCGACCCCGTAAGGATGAAAGGCAAAGTCAACCTCGGCGGGATTTGAACTCAGATCGTAAAGGGACGTAACTATGCTGGAAAGCATGGCGTCCGACCCTCACCGATACTGCCAATATGTGTTTCACAAATAATCAGCTCAAAGTATGCTCAACCATTTATAATGGTACCAGCTAATTATAATCAATCGTACATTGAACTATTCAGGAAGAATAAAACATCCAAAGATGTTAAATTGATACTTATATGTTACAATAGGCACACCATATCCTTGCATCTTGTAGGAAACAACTACTAAAAGGGTGAACAACAGCCTCACAAAGTTCCATCCAACCCATACCAGCATGGAAATGTCGATGTAAAGACAATGATCATAATTGTTATTAGTGATAATGATGATTGGTAATGATGATGATGGTGGTAGTGGTGCTGAAGATAATGATGTTGAAGTTGATGATGATGACAATGATGATGATGCTGACAATGATGATGATGATGATGATGATGATGATGATGACAAAGCGAAATATTTTATCAAATAAGAAAATCAAATCTTATTTGTCTATTTCCCCTCATTGATCAGTCTGATTAGTTTATTCAATAAGATTACTGTTAACACTTCATACTTAAAGTGGAACAAAGGGAGTGTTGTTGTTGTTTGTGGTTGTTGTTGTTTGTGGCTTGCAGCAGTTTCACATCTCTTCAAACACTTCCTTCTTATCAGTTGAAACAATTACTTGATTGAAAATCTGATTTCCTAATTAGTAAGAGAAAAATCAGATGGTTTAAAAATTACATTACACAATGTGTGTACAGTCCTATAACTCCTGGTGCTGTAGGGGGTGGTGTAGTGGCATACGGTATGTCTTGGACATTTCTTTAAACTCTGGTGGAGCCCACCACCTCACCAGGTTTGAATGAATACAGCCAATTTCTTCCAGAGAGGGAGAGAAAGGGAGCTAGAGAGGAATTGTGGAAGAGATATAGAGGGAGATCCGATCCCAGTATTGGACTGCTATTTATTTTAGTGACCCCCAAAAGATAAAAAGGCGAAGTTGACCGCAGCAGGATTTCAACTCAGAATGTAAAGAGCCAGAACAAATATAGCACTGGTAGTTTATCTGATGCTCTACCAATTCACTAAGTTATTAATTATTAAGATGATATTTGAACATAACTTAACCAGTGCTTCACTTACCTATAAGCTAAATAAGCCATAGCTGAGGGTCACACACTCTCAGGGGCCTCATTTTAAAAATTTATCTTTATTTTATCATTAGTGTTTATCCTTTAACAATAAATCATAAAAAATTATATATATATATATATATATATATATATATATATATATGGTATAAATCAAAGTTGTAGTTGCTATATAGCCGGTTCCAATCGAGTTGTTTGAGCCAATCACAAAGCACTCAATGGATCAATAAGTCATTATCGTCCAGAGTAAAACACAACAGTGAAAAGGTGAGACACCAAGAAAACGACCGAATGCAGTGGCCATACATATACCACAACATTCATGTATAATAATTTATAATGTTTTCACCCAAATTCTTTTTAGAGAAAGGCCACACATTTCATATAGCTTAGGGTCTTAGCAGGTGAAAGTCAGGTCCAGAATTTAACAAACAGGTCTTGTGAATCAAACACCTCTTTGTAACCACAAAGCCTCCACTGATAGCCAAAATTATGTCAGTGGTCATAATGAAAGACTATATGAATGAATTACACATGTTTAACCCTTCAGTGACTATAGTTTTACTGGAACACAATGATACAATAGAGTATTTCTTAAAGTAGGTTCTACAAAACAATTCTGTTAAAAAAATGAGCTGTTTTTTGGGTGGCGTTTTTTTTAAATATAATTTAATAGAAATTTATCTAATTTTATATATTTTTATAACCAAGAATCATTAAGTTGAAAACTGAAACTTGGTTAAGATATACCAAGAAAATTTCAATCTCAATGGGTTTCTACAATCCACAGAATACATATATATACATATAGAATACATTGATTCAGTAGAATCCATTGGGTAACTCCATCCAAGATATTCAACTAATGAAGGACACAAAAATGGGGTCCCTATCATTCCACTGCAAAGTGGTCGTGGAGGTGCCATGGCAAAAAAGCACCCAGCACTCACTGTAAAGTGGACGTGTAGGTGCCACGGCAAAAAAGCACCCAGCACTCACTATAAAGTTGTCGTGGAGGTGCCACGGCAAAAAAGCACCCAGCACTCACTGTAAAGTTGTCGTGGAGGTGCCACGGCAAAAAAGCACCCAGCACTCACTGTAAAGTGGTCGTGGGGGTGCCATGGCAAAAAAGCACCCACCACTCACTATAAAGTTGTCGTGGAGGTGCCACGGCAAAAAAGCACCCAGCACTCACTGTAAAGTTGTCGTGGAGGAGCCACGGGAAAAAAGCACCCACCACTCACTGTAAAGTGGTCGTGGGGGTGCCATGGCAAAAAAGCACCCAGCACTCACTGTAAAGTGGTCGTGGGGGTGCCATGGCAAAAAAGCACCCACCACTCACTATAAAGTTGTCGTGGAGGTGCCACGGCAAAAAAGCACCCAGCACTCACTGTAAAGTGGACGTGTAGGCGCCATGGAAAAAAACGCCCTCTGCACTCACTGTAAAGTGGTCGTGTAGGTGCCACGGCAAAAAAGCACCCAGCACTCACTGTAAAGTGGACGTGTAGGCGCCATGGGAAAAAACGCCTTCTGCACTCACTGTAAAGTGGTCATGGAGGTGTCATGGCAAAAAAGCACCCAGCACTCACTATAAAGTGGATGTGGAGGTGCCACGGCAAAAAAGCACCCAGCATTCACTGTAAATGAGGTTGGTGTTAGGAAGGGCATCCAGCTGTAGAAATCAAGCCAGAATCAGTTCCCGTCCCACCCTTGCAAGCAGGGGAAAAGTGGACGTAAAATGATGATGATGATGAATAACAGAAAATATCTAATCAAATTATTTTAATGTTACGTTTGTTATTGTCTGTACCCCACCCCCAGTGCTGGCCTCCCACCCCAGGTTAATTACTGATATAGGGACTCCCTTGTACTTTTACTAGGCTACAATTTGACTTGATTGACTATAAAGATTAATTGATGTAGAAAGTTAATGACAAGAAGGCTTCATGTTGTTATCAGTGGAAATAGGGGGAATACAGATGTCTTCTCTTATCAACTCCACTGGCTTCTATACACATATACACACACATACATACATATACACACACATACATACACACACACATGCAAACATGGATACATATACACACACATACATACATATACACATACATACATACATACACACACATGCAAACATGCATACATATACACACACATACATACATACACACACACACACACATACACATGCAAACACAGATACATATACACACATACATACACACATGCAAACATGGATACATATACATATACATACATATACACACATACACACATGCAATCATGGATACATATACACACACACACACATATATACAAACATGGATACACATACATACACACACACACACACATGCAAACACGGATACATATACACACATACACACACGCAAACACGGATACACATACATACACACACACAAAACACGGATACACATACATACACACAAACACACAGACATGCACACATACACACACACACACGTAAACCACACACATACACGCATGCAAACACAGATACACCACATACATACACACACACACACACGTAAATACACACAAACGTATATGCACACACACATACAAACAGACACACATATACACACATAAACACACCTATTGATGATTCATTCAATTTATACTATTTCATATTTGGGGTTGGGGGGATGAGGGGCTGAGGGGGTGACGGCGAGGGGGGTGCTTTATTAGATAGATATTTCCTTTTTCCTTGATCTTTAAAAAAAAAATCTTTCCTGTTAAACAATGTGCGTCTGTTTTGTTGAAATATTTCTCGTATTTTAGTGTTAAAAAGTATTGAGTACTACCATGTTGGGGGGGGGGGGGGGATTTGAAAAAGAAAATGGAAGAGGATGGGTGGATTAGGATCAGGAGGAGGAAGATGAGGAGGAGGAGAAGAAGAAGAAGATAACCAAAGAAATGATGTAAAATATAAAATTTATTCCTGTTTCTCGTTTTTTTCATTTTCTGTAAATATATAGACATTGTTATAGAGAGGGTGATAAGAGAGAGGAGGAGGGAAAGGAAGAGATAGAGAGGGTAGAGTGGATGTGAGAGGGACAGACAGAATGATAGAGGGAGAGAGAGAGAGGAGGAGGAAGAGAAGAAAGAGGGAGAGAGAGGAGGAAGAGAAGAAAGAGGGAGAGAGATAGAGAGAATGAAAGAGAGAGAGAGAGAGAGAGAGAGAGAATGAAAGAGAGAGTGATAGAGAGAGGGTGAGAGAGAGAGGAAAGAGTGAGAGCGTGGGAAAGAGAGAAAGAGAGGAGGAGATATAAGGAATAGTGGAAGAGAGTGAGAGAGAGAAGAAATAAGGGATAGGGGGAGGGGAAGAGAGAAGAAGTGAGAGAGAGGGAAGAGAGAGAGGGAAGAGAGATAGGGAAGAGGAAGTGAGAGAGGGAAGAGAGAGAGGGAAGAGGAAGTGAGAGAGAGGGAAGAAGAGGAAGTGAGAGTGAGAGAGAGGGAAGAAGAGGAAGTGAGAGAGAGAGAGAGAAGAGGAAGTGAGAGAGAGGGAAGAGAGAGAAGAGGAAATGAGAGAGAGAGAGAGAAGAGGAAGTGTGAGAGAGAGAGAGAGAGAGAGAGAGAGAAGAGGAATTGAGAGAGAGAGAGAGGGAAGCGAGAGAGAGAGGGAAGAGAGAGAAGAGGAAATGAGAGAGAGAGAGAAGAGGAAATGAGAGAGAGAAGAGGAAGTGAGAGGGAAGAGAGAGAAGAGGGAAGAGAGAGAAGAGGAAATGAGAGATAGAGAGAGAAGAGGAAGTGAGAGAGAGAGAGAGAGAAGAGGAAGTGAGAGAGAGCGAAGAGAGAGAGGAGGAAAAGAAGAAGAGACTGTAAGGTGAGAATAATTAAAATCTTTCTTTATCAATATTTTCATCCAAAATCTTTGATCCAAAATTAGATTTCTTTGAAATATAACACCTAAGAATAAAATGTCCATAACTTCTGCCTCGTTATCTTACATTTTAACCCTTTCTTTACCATATTTCTAATAAAAGGCACCGCCTAAGCATAACTTATCCATTTCATTACCATATTTCTAATGAAAGACACTAGATATGGTTTTCAAATAAGTTTGAAAATATTCAAGAATTTGGAAAGATTTAGTAATATTCAGTAATTGTTTCTACTTTTGGCACAAGGCCAGCAATTACCCAGTGCATTACTGGTACTTTATTTCATCGACCCCATGAGGATGAAAGGCAAAGTTAACCTTGGTGGGATTTGAACTCAGAATGGCAAGGGACGTAACTCTATGCGTCAAAGCATGGCGTCCGACCCTCTGCCAATCCACCGCCCATATTCAGTAATACAACTAACTCATTATTAAGCTGGTGGCAGTATCGGTAGAGGGTCAGATGCCATGCTTTCCAGCATAGTTACGTCCCTTAACGATCTGAGTTCAAATCCCACCGAGGTTGACTTTGCCTTTCATCCTTACGGGGTCGATAAAATAAAGTACCAGTAATGCACTGGGTAATTGCTGGCCTTGTGCCTAAAGTAGAAACAATTATTATTATATGATTGACAGTATCGGTAGAGTGTCGGACGCCATGCTTTCCAGCATAGTTACGTCCCTTAACGATCTGAGTTCAAATCCCGCTGAGGTTGACTTTGCCTTTCATCCTTACGGGGTCGATAAAATAAAGTACCAGTAATGCACTGGGTAATTGCTGGCCTTGTGCCAAAAAATAGAAACAATTATTAAGCTGGTGTTTGGAACATAACTCAACCCTTTCATTACCATATTTCTATTGGCACTGCCAATACTTTTCAAATAATTTTTTAAATGATCAACACTTTGGAGGGATTTAGCAAAGTAGCCAACTTTCTCTAACAATTTTGTTACCATATTTCTAATAAAAGACACTGGCTATGATTTAAAAAAATAAATTTGGAAGAATCTAGTAATATAACTTTCTCATTATTAACTGGTTTTTGGAACATATCTTAACCCTTTCATTACCATATTTCTAATGAAAGACATTGCCTATGATTTTTCAAATAATTCTAAAAATAATCTAGAACTTGAAGTGATTTAACAATGTAGCTAACTTTCTTGTTATTAAGACGGCTTTCTCGTTAGTGAAAAAGCTTTTCAAATAATTTTGAAAATAATCAAGAATTTGGAAGTATTTAGTACTATAACTAACTTTCTCATTACTTTATGGTGTTTCAAGCATGAAATAATATTATGATGGAAGGTTTTTACATAAATATAAACAATTTAAATCTTATGCTACCATATTTCTAATAAAATACACTGCCTACGTTTCTGAAATAAATTTTGAAAATATTCAAGAATTTTGAGGGATTTAGTAAGAGAACTAACTTTCACATTATCTAGAATAAAGTGGAGGATTGGCAGACTGAGATTCATCATCACCATCATCATCATCATCTTCGTTTAACGTCCATCTTCCATGTTAGCATGGGTTAGACGAGAGTTGTCCCACTTGAGGCAAGGTTGGTCGGGTGACCGTGTCTCACTCATATAGGACTATCAGGCAGGTTTTTTACGGCTGGATGCCCTTCCTAACACCAACCACATTTACAGATTTTGGGAGAAAATTACATTCTAAATTCATTGCCTATCATCCGTTGAGGGTTGATAAAATAAGGTACCAGTGCTATACTTTGGTTCATGAAATTAACAATCCACTCTATACAAATTAGTTGACCTTGTGCATAAATGTGCAGAAATGTTTATTTTGAGTATATTTTTGACTGGTCACCTTCCTGGTGGCCAGGTTGTAATGAAAAGGAAAGATTTCCTCATCCTTTGAATTGTAACAATGTTTTACAGTTTTTAAGTTCCAGATACCATGGCCATTTGTAGCTACACATACATACATGTATGCATACCTGTCTGTCTATATGTATGTATGTCTGTATGTAAGTATATAAATATGTATGTATGGAGGCACATGGCTTAGTGGTTAGAGCATTGGCCTTGCAATCGAAAGGTTGTGAGTTCAATTCTCAGACCGGGTAATGTGTTGTTTCCTTGAGCAAGACACTTTATTTCACATTGCTCCAGTTTACTCAGCTGTAGAAATGAGATGATAGGGACTGGGGTCCCTATCATTCCACTGCAAAGTGGTCGTGGAAGTGCCACGGCAAAAAAGCACACAGCCCACACTGTAAAGTGAACATGGAGGTGCCACGGCAAAAAAGCACCCAGCCCACACTGTAAAGTGAACGTGGAGGTGCCACGGCAAAAAAGTATCCAGCCCACACTGTAAATGAGCTTGGTGTTAGGAAGGGCATCCAGCTGTAGAAATCAAGCCAGGGAAAAGCGGATGTAAAATGATGATGATGATGTAAGTATGTATATATGTAAATATGTATGGATATGTGTATAAATGCATATATATTTATGTACGTAATGTATATATATATATAATAAGCAAAGAGATATTTAATTTGTTGGTTATTCAAAAAATTTATTTATAACAGATTCGAAGCACTCTACCGGTTTTCTGGAATATAATATCAATGATATTAATAAATGGAAACTATATTTATAAAACCATATTTATTTTATTATATATATTTCAAGGGTACCAAAATTTTGGTACGCTCTCAAACTGAACCTGAACTGATAAGGTCTGGTTCCTTGAGTATGTCAACATTTATAAAACAAATTTTGTATTTTATCTGATGAGAGCGTACCAAAATTTTGGTATCCTTGAAATATAAATATGGTTTTATAAATATAATTTCCATTTATTAATATCATTGATATATATATATATATATATATATATATTGTTATACTTGGGGAGGGTCATATTTGTGTAATAATATTGCCAGAATTAATAACAGAACACATTCACTGTTTGGTTGGTTTTCACTTCTGTATCTTTTATATCTCCTCAGTTAATTCATTTGGTCCTCAATGTTTACCATTGACTGACCAACGTTCAAAAATACAGTTATAATATAGACACAAACACATATATATAGTCTAACAAAGTTCTTTTGTTGCACATCTGCAACATCGTCAGTGGTGCTATTATGTTTCCTCCTGTTGTATTGTATGCCTACGCCACCTTTATTTATATTCATATAAAAGATACAGAAGCGAAAAACAACCAAACAGTGAGTGTGTTCTGTTATTAATTCTGGCAATATTATTACATAATACGAACAGCAATGTTGCATGGCAGTGAGACCTGGCAGTGAGACCTGCATACGAACAGCAATGTTGCATGGCAGTGAGACCTGGGCATTGTGTGCAGAGGATATACGCAGACTAGAGAGGAACGAAGCTTGCATGCTCCGCTGGATGTGTAATAGTAATATACGTGAACGGCAAAGCATAAACGAACTAAGGGAAAAATTAGAAATAAGAGGGATCAGATGTTTACTCGAGAGAAGGCTACGTTGGTATGGTCACGTGATGCGCATGAAAGACGACAGCTGTATAAAAAAGTGCAGGGCAATAAAGATAGACGGTAGCCATGGAGTAGGCAGACCCAGAAAAACCTGGGACGAGCTGATAAATTCCGACCTCACACACTTACACCTCTCCAAGACAATGGCGGTACTCAGTAATAGAGAAGACCCGCCTTGCCTAAATACAAAGTAAACCTACTACAGTCAGTAGGCATCTCTAACAAAATACGCCCCCATCCACACCGCCCCTTTCAATGTAAAGTTATGTTGGTGCCACACCATCCAGGCCGAAACAAATGAGATTGTGTAGGTGTCACGACAAAAAAACACACAGTCCACGCTGTAATGTGGCCGTGTAGGCAACACGGTAAAAACCTCCCAGCCCCACACTGTAAATGTGGTTGGTGTTAGGAAGGGCATCCAGCTGTAGAAAACCCGCCAGACAGTCCTATGCGAGCAAGACAACCACTCTTGCCTCAAGTGGGAATACCCCCGTCCAAACCCATGCAAGCGTGGAACATGGATGTTAAACGATGATGATGATGATGATGATGACCCTTCCCAAGTATGACAATATTTGTTTCGACACACGATTTCATATCAAAAACCTCGCAAAACTAAATAATATATACATATATATTATGCATAGGTTATATTTAATTTGTTGGGATTCAACAAGCTTAAAAATGTTTATATATATCTATATATTTATATATATCTATATATTTATATATATCTATATATTTATATATATCTATATATTTATATATATCTATATATTTATATATATCTATATATTTATATATATCTATATATTTATATATATCTATATATT
>OZ024757.1:21388238-21410738 GCA_964016885.1 Eledone cirrhosa
GGGGAAAACTCCTAAGATCAATAGAATGTTGATCAAAAGGACAATCGATTGATTTAAGGAAATTTCCTCGACCAAAGACAGACCTCAATCCAGACACCCTTGCACCTCAAAAACACCAAAACTCGTTAAAAGTGTGAAGGAAAATATACGCCGTAATCCAAGAAGGTCCATGAGAAAAATGGCAGAAGAAGGAATAACATCGCTGAGAACTATGTGGAGGATATGTCGAGATGATCTGGGAATGTCACCCTATAAGTTCCAAAAGAGGCAGCTTCTTTCTGCAGCCACAATTGAAAAGAGGCTCTCCAGAAGTAAACTGTTATTGAACCGTATCAAGAATGGCACGCTGCAAAACATCATCTTTACAGACGAGAAGTTATTCACTGTGCAGCAGTCTCACAATCATCAAAATGATCGAGTACTTGCAAAAAGTCTCAAATCAATTCCTTCAAGTGTAGGAAAAGTGTTCAGAACACAGAAACCAGCATAAGTGATGGTTTGGGCAGCCATTTCTGAAAGAGGGAAGTTTCCTCTGATTTTTGTACCTCAAGGAGTTAAAATTAACAAAGAACTTTACATAAAGGATATTTTGGAAGGAGCACTGATGCCATGGTGCACATCTGTTTATGGCGATGACATTTGGACTCTCCAACAAGATGGAGCGACGAGCCACACTGCTTGCGTAACACAACAGTGGTGTAGAGACCATTGTCCTGCATGGATCAGTAAGGAAGAGTGGCCTCCCACATCACCAGATCTCAACACTCTCGATTTTTCTTTATGGTCAATTCTTGAGAGTGAAGCCTGCTCTACTCCTAGCCAAAATATTGAAACTCTAAAATCAAAACTGAATAAAGTATGGGAGAAAATAACCATGGAAACTGTTCGTGCAGCCATCGAAGACTTTCCTAGAAGACTTCAAGCAGTAATGAGAGCTAGAGGAAAGCATTTCGAATAAATTTTTGTGCAGTTGTTTAATAGTATATTACTTATTATTTGTTGAAGTCAGATCTTGAAATAAATGTTTTTTTTCAAGAACTATTTACATTTTATTTTGTAACAGTTTTTTATGCCCCACCCTGTATATATATACATACATAAATTTACATACATACAGACACACATACATATATAAATGCACACACTCTTCACACACATACATATATATATATACAAGAAGAAGATAAAGATAATGATGACGTAAAAGACGGAATGAAATAAAAGTGGTGGTGGTGGTGATGGTGGTGGTAGTGGTGATGACACAACAAATAGATATCTTTTCATCTCTTCTATTTTGGACACGATATCATGTGACATATCACATGATATCAGGTACATACACATGTGTGTGTGTGTGTATGTGTTTGATAATGACATTTTGTGTGTGTGTGTGTGTGTGTGTGTGTGTGAGAGAGAGAGAGAGTTGACTGTGTGAGTGAGAGTGTGTATGAGTGTGTGTGGAAGTGTGTGAGAGAGAAAGGCTGTAAGAGAAAGTGTGTATCTGTGTGTGTGTGTGTGTGAGAAAGACTCTAAGAGAAAGTGTGTGTGATGGTTGATCAACCTTCCATCTTTATTGTTCTGGAGATCTGTGTGTGTATGCGACATACAGCTGATTATGTGTGTGTGTGTGTGTATAAGTATGTGTATGTGTGTATGCAGGCATGTGTGTGTGTTAGTGAGTGTGTGTGTGAAAGTGTGTGTCAGTGTGTGTGTCAGCTTGTGTAAGTGAGTCTGTGTATGTGTGGTGGTTGATCAACGTTCCATCTTCAGTGTTGTGTAAATCTGTGCGTAAATCTGTAAGCGTGTGCATGTAAGTGTGTGTGTGTGTCTCAGTGTGTGTGTGTGTGTCAGTGTGTGTGTGTCAGTATGTGTCAGTGTGTGTGTGTGTGTCAGTATATGTCAGTATGTGTCAGTGTGTGTGTCAGTATGTGTGGTCTGTGTGTGTGTCAGTATATGCCAGTATGTGTCAGTGTGTGTGTGTCAGTATGTGCCAGTGTGTGTCAGCATATGTCAGTATGTGTCAGTGTGTGTGTGTCAGTGTATGTCTCAGTATGTGCCAGTGTGTGTGTCAGTATGTGTCAGTGTATGTGTGTCAGTATGTGTCAGTATGTGCCAGTTTGTCAGTGTGTGTGTGTCAGTATGTGCCAGTATGTGTCAGTGTGTGTGTGCCAGTATGTGTTTGTCAGTGTGTGTCAGTGTGTATGTGCCAGTATGTGTCAGTGTGTGTGTGCCAGTATGTGTCAGTGTGTGTTTGTCAGTGTGTGTGTCAGTATATGTCAGTATGTGTGTGTCAGTATGTGTCAGTGTGTGTGTGCATGCCAGTGTGTGTCAGTATGTGTCAGTGTGTGTGTGTGTGTGTCAGTATGTGTCAGTGTGTGTGTGTGCCAGTATGTGCCAGTATGTGTCAGTATGTGTCAGTATGTGTGTCAGTATGTGTGTGCCAGTATGTATCAGTGTGTGTGTGTGTGTGCCAGTATGTGTCAGTATGTGTCAGTGTGTGTGTGTGTGCCAGTATGTGCCAGTATGTGTCAGTATGTGTCAGTATATGTGTGCCAGTATGTGTCAGTATGTATCAGTGTGTGTGTGTGTGTGCCAGTATGTGTCAGTATGTGTCAGTGTGTGCCAGTATGTGTCAGTATGTGCCATTATGTGTCAGTATATGTCAGTATATGTGTGCCAGTATGTGTCAGTGTGTGTGTGTGCCAGTATGTGTCAGTGTGTGTGTGTGTGTGTGCCTGTGTGTGTGTGTGTGTGCCAGTATGTGCCAGTATGTGTCAGTGTGTGTGTGTGCCAGTATGTGTCAGTATGGGTGTCCTTCCATCAAGGCCCCGTCTCCAAGGTGCTATAAATCTGTGTCAACTCCACAAAAATCAGAAACAAAATTCCATTTGAAGAGAACAGAAATCATATTAACCAGACAGAATTTTAGATAGAGTCGATCAATGTCGGATAGATTGGGACAGGAATGCTGGGTCACCGTGCCATAGCTGTGGTCAACATATTGGGACAGTAGTGTTGGGTCATCGTGCCATAGCTGTGGTCAACATATTGGGACAGTAGTGTTGGGTCACAGGGACATAGCTGTGGTCAACATATTGGGACAGTAGTGTTGGGTCACCGTGACATAGCTGTGGTCAACATATTGGGACAGTAGTGTTGGGTCACCGTGCCATAGCTGTGGTCAACATATTGGGACAGTAGTGTTGGGTCATCGTGCCATAGCTGTGGTCAACATATTGGGACAGTAGTGTTGGGTCACAGGGACATAGCTGTGGTCAACATATTGGGACAGTAGTGTTGGGTCACAGGGACATAGCTGTGGTCAACATATTGGGACAGTAGTGTTGGGTCACCGTGCCATAGCTGTGGTCAACATATTGAGACAGTAGTGTTGGGTCACCGTGCCATAGCTGTGGTCAACATATTGGGACAGTAGTGTTGGGTCACCGTGCCATAGCTGTGGTCAACATATTGGGACAGTAGTGTTGGGTCACAGGGACATAGCTGTGGTCAACATATTGGGACAGTAGTGTTGGGTCACAGGGACATAGCTGTGGTCAACATATTGGGACAGTAGTGTTGGGTCACAGGGACATAGCTGTGGTCAACATATTGGAACAGTAGTGTTGGGTCATCGTGCCATAGCTGTGGTCAACATATTGGGACAGTAGTGTTGGGTCACAGGGACATAGCTGTGGTCAACATATTGAGTCAGGAATGTTGGGTCACAGTGACATAGCTGAGGTCAACAGATTGGGTCAGGAATGTTGGGTCACTGTGACATAGCTGAGGTCAACATACTGGAACTGTCATGTTGGGTCACATTGACATAGCTGCGGTCAACATACTGGGACAGTAGTGTTGGGTCACAGGGACATAGCTGTGGTCAACATATTGGGACAGTAGTGTTGGGTCACAGGGACATAGCTGAGGTCAACAGATTGGGTCAAGAATGTTGGGTCACAGTGACATAGCTGTGGTCAACAGATTGGGACAGTAGTGTTGGGTCACATTGACTGTGGTCAACATATTGGGACAGTAGTGTTGGGTCACATTGACTGTGGTCAACATACTGGAACAGTAGTGTTGGGTCACATTGACTGTGGTCAACATACTGGGACAGCAGTGTTGGGTCACATTGACTGTGGTCAACATACTGGGACAGCAGTGTTGGGGCACATTGACTGTGGTCAACATATTGGGACAGCAGTGTTGGGTCACATTGACTGTGGTCAACATACTGGGACAGTAGTGTTAGGTCACATTGACTGTGGTCAACATACTGGGACAGCAGTGTTGGGTCACATTGACTGTGGTCAACATACTGGGACAGCAGTGTTGGGTCACATTGACTGCGGTCAACATACTGGGACAGCAGTGTTGGGTCACATTGACTGTGGTCAACATATTGGGACAGCAGTGTTGGTCACATTGACTGTGGTCAACATACTGGGACAACAGTGTTGGGTTACATTGACTGTGGTCAACATATTGGGACAGTAGTGTTGGGTCACATTGACTGTGGTCAACATATTGGGACAGTAGTGTTGGGTCACATTGACTGTGGTCAACATATTGGGACAGTAGTGTTGGGTCACATCAACTGTGGTCAACATATTGGGACAGCAGTGTTGGGTCACATTGACTGTGGTCAACATATTGGGACAGTAGTGTTGGGTCACATTGACTGTGGTCAACATATTGGGACAGCAGTGTTGGTTCACATTGACTGTGGTCAACATACTGGGAGCAGCAGTGTTGGGTCACATTGACTGTGGTCAACATATTGGGACAGTAGTGTTGGGTCACATTGACTGTGGTCAACATACTGGGACAGCAGTGTTGGGTCACATTGACTGTGGTCAACATATTGGGACAGTAGTGTTGGGTCACATTGACTGTGGTCAACATATTGGGACAGCAGTGTTGGTTCACATTGACTGTGGTCAACATACTGGGACAGCAGTGTTGGGTCACATTGACTGTGGTCAACATATTGGGACAGTAGTGTTGGGTCACATTGACTGTGGTCAACATACTGGGACAGCAGTGTTGGGTCACATTGACTGTGGTCAACATATTGGGACAGTAGTGTTGGGTCACATTGACTGTGGTCAACATACTGGGACAGCAGTGTTGGGTCACATTGACTGTGGTCAACATATTGGGACAGTAGTGTTGGGTCACATTGACTGTGGTCAACATACTGGGACAGCAGTGTTGGGTCACATTGACTGTGGTCAACATATTGGGACAGTAGTGTTGGGTCACATTGACTGTGGTCAACATATTGGGACAGCAGTGTTGGTTCACATTGACTGTGGTCAACATACTGGGACAGCAGTGTTGGGTCACATTGACTGTGGTCAACATATTGGGACAGTAGTGTTGGGTCACATTGACTGTGGTCAACATACTGGGACAGCAGTGTTGGGTCACATTGACTGTGGTCAACATATTGGGACAGTAGTGTTGGGTCACATTGACTGTGGTCAACATATTGGGACAGCAGTGTTGGGTCACATTGACTGTGGTCAACATATTGGGACAGTAGTGTTGGGTCACATTGACTGTGGTCAACATATTGGGACAGTAGTGTTGGGTCACATTGACTGTGGTCAACATACTGGGACAGCAGTGTTGGGTCACATTGACTGTGGTCAACATATTGGGACAGTAGTGTTGGGTCACATCGACTGTGGTCAACATACTGGGACAGCAGTGTTGGGTCACATTGACTGTGGTCAACATATTGGGACAGCAGTGCTGGGTCACATTGACTGTGGTCAACATATTGGGACAGTAGTGTTGGGTCACATTGACTGTGGTCAACATATTGGGACAGTAGTGTTGGGTCACATTGACTGTGGTCAACATATTGGGACAGCAGTGTTGGGTCACATTGACTGTGGTCAACATATTGGGTCACATTGACTGTGGTCAACATACTGGGACAACAGTGTTGGGTTACATTGACTGTGGTCAACATATTGGGACAGTAGTGTTGGGTCACATTGATTGTGGTCAACATACTGGGACAGTAGTGTTGGGTCACATTGATTGTGGTCAACATATTGGGACAGCAGTGTTGGGTCACATTGACTGTGGTCAACATACTGGGACAGCAGTGTTGGGTCACATTGACTGTGGTCAACATACTGGGACAACAGTGTTGGGTCACAATGACTGTGGTCAACATACTGGGACAGCAGTGTTGGGTCACATTGATTGTGGTCAACATACTGGGACAGTAGTGTTGGGTCACATTGACTGTGGTCAACATATTGGGACAGCAGTGTTGGGTCACAATGACTGGTCAACATACTGGGACAGCAGTGTTAGGTCACATTGACTGTGGTCAACATACTGGGACAGCAGTGTTAGGTCACATTGACTGTGGTCAACATACTGGGACAGTAATGGTATGTGGTGGTATGAGGTAGTGTGTATGTGGTGGTATGAGCTAGTGTATGCGTGTATGTGGTGGTATGTGGTATGTATGTGTACGTGTGGATGCTGCATCTCTGAATTATAATGAAAGATTTTACTTCCCAGTGAGGTCCCAGGTCTGTACCCCCCCCCCCCCCCCCACCTCCTCTGTGACATTTTGAGCAAGTGTCACCATAGCAACCCAAGTCTTGTCATTGGTAGACAGAAACTGTTTGGAAGCCCATCAGTTACCCTATTCAAAGGGTTAGCCATGCTGAATCTCCCTGAGAATTATATTAAGGGTACACATGTTTGTGGAATACTCAGCCACTTATACGAGATGGACTGTACCTGTAATTCAAAGAGTGACCACAGTACATAACAGGTACTTTATTCTATTGACTCTGTAAGGATAAAAAGCAAAGCTAACCTCGGTAGGATTTCATCTCATAATGTAAAGGGCCATAAATTAAGGTTTCTATTTAACCCTTTAGCATTTAAACCGGCCAAAACCGTCCAGAATTCTCTACCCCTTTCTGTTGAAACTGGCTGTAACTGGTCGCTCATACTGATGTTAAGGTATTGTTCACAAAATAAATACTTTCAAAATTTCATAGATTCGATATTATGTGAGATAATTATGTAAGATAAAGCCTTTACTGTGGAATTACAATAATAAATATAGAGTAATGTAAATGATAAAGGGTTAATATTAAAGGTTTTATTAAAATAAAGCCTTTACTGCGGAATTACAATAATAAATATAGAGTAATGTAAATGATAAAGGGTTAAATATTAAAGGTTTTATTAAAATAAAGCCTTTACTGCGGAATTACAATAATAAATATAGAGTAATGTAAATGATAAAGGGTTAAATATTAAAGGTTTTATTAAAATAAAGCCTTTACTGCGGAATTACAATAATAAATATAGAGTAATGTAAATGATAAAGGGTTAAATATGAAGGGTTTTATTAAAATAAAGCCTTTACTGCGGAATTACAATAATAAATATAGAGTAATGTAAATGATAAAGGGTTAAATATTAAGGGTTTTATTAAAATAAAGCCTTTACTGCGGAATTACAATAATAAATATAGAGTAATGTAAATGATAAAGGGTTAAATATGAAGGGTTTTATTAAAATAAAGCCTTTACTGCGGAATTACAATAGTAAATATAGAGTAATGTAAACGATAAAGGGTTAATATTAAGGGTTTTATTAAAATAAAGCCTTTACTGCGGAATTACAATAGTAAATATAGAGTAATGTAAATGATAAAGGGTTAAATATTAAGGGTTTTATTAAAATATTAAATAATGATTTCTAATATAAGCACAGGGCCAGCAATTTGATTATATCAACCCACCATATATAACTGGTATTATATTATATCAACCCACCATATATAACTGGTATTATATTATATCAACCCCACTATATATAACTGGTATTATATTATATCAACCCACCATATATAACTGGTATTATATTATATCAACCCCACTATATATAACTGGTATTATATTATATCAACCCCACCATATATAACTGGTACTATATATATAAACGTTGACCGTAGCCGTATTTGAACTATGAATCCCCAAAAATCTGAGGTTTAGACCCCTAATATAACTGTGTTTCTGTGTGAGACAAGGTGGCAGTAAAGGTTCACACACACAAGAAAAACGTGTCCCTGTCTGTGTGTGTTTTGGGGTGTATGCAGTTGTATGTGTGTGAACATGTGTGTATGAATGTATATATGTATGTGTGTATGCATGAATCACATACACACAGGCTTACACACACACACACACACACCAAACACCTCCACATTAACACGCAAACACACACAGACATACACACACAGTGGTAGTGGTGGTGGTAGTAGTGGAGGTGGTGGTGGTAGTAGTGGAGGTAGTGGTGGTAGTGGAGGTAGTGGTAGTAGTAGTGATGGTAGTAGTGGTAGTAGTAGTGATGGTAGTAGTGGAGGTGGTGGTAGTGGTAGTAGTAGTGGAGGTAGTGGTAGTAGTGGAGGTAGTGGTAGTAGTAGTGATGGTGATGGTAGTAGTGGAGGTGGTGGTAGTGGTAGTAGTAGTGGAAGTAGTGGTAGTAGTAGTGGTGGTAGTAGTAGTGGAGGTAGTGGTAGTAGTAGTGATGGTAGTAGTGGTAGTAGTAGTGATGGTAGTAGTGGAGGTGGTGGTAGTGGTAGTAGTAGTGATGGTAGTAGTGGTAGTAGTAGTGGAGGTAGTGGTGGTAGTGGTAGTAGTAGTGGAGGTAGTGGTAGAAGTAGTGATGGTAGTAGTGGTAGTAGTAGTGATGGTAGTAGTGGAGGTGGTGGTAGTAGTAGTGGAGGTAGTGGTAGTAGTAGTGATGGTAGTAGTGGTAGTAGTAGTGATGGTAGTACTGGTGGTAGTGGTAGTAGTAGTGGAGGTAGTGGTGGTAGTGGTAGTAGTAGTGATGGTAGTAGTGGTAGTAGTAGTGATGGTAGTAGTGGAGGTGGTGGTAGTGGTAGTAGTAGGAGGTAGTGGTGGTAGTAGTAGTAGTTGTAGTAGTAGTGATGGTAGTAGTGGAGGTAGTGGTAGTAGTGGTAGTAGTGGTAGTAGTAGTGATGGTAGTAGTGGTAGTAGTAGTGATGGTAGTAGTGGAGGTGGTGGTAGTGGTAGTAGTGGAGGTAGTAGTGGTAGTGGTGGTAGTAGTGGAGGTTGTGGTAGTAGTGGTAGTGGAGGTGGAGGAGGTAAGTTCTGGTTCTTTTGTTCCAAGTAGGGAATGTGTTGCTCCGTGCTAATGTTATTTCACTGCTTCCTCACATGAAGAATTTTAATACAACTTAAAAGTTCCGGAGTATTCTCCCACCCCACCACACACACACACACACACACACACACATACAGACATACACACAGACATACACACACAGACATACCCACACAGACATACACACAGGCACACACAAACAGACAAACAGATATACACACAGACTCACAGACATACACACAGGCACACACAGACATACACACAGGCACACACAAACAGACACACACAGACATGTATGTACACTCATACACACATACAGACACACACAAACAGACAAACAGACATACACACAGACACACAGACATACCCACACACAGACATACACACAGGCACACACAGACATACACACAGGCACACACAAACAGACAAACAGACATACACACAGGCATGTATGTACACTCATACACACATACAGACACAGACACATACAAACAGACAAACAGACATACACACACACACATACAAACACACACAGACACAGATATACACACACATACAGACACAGACAAACACACACACAGACACAGATATACACACACAAACACACACATAGACACAGATATACACACACATACAGACACACACAAAAACACGCAGACAGATATACACACACATACAGACACATACAAACACACACATAGACAGACAGGCAGACATGTATGTACACACTCATACACACACACATAGACACATATATACACACACATACAGACACACACAAACATATACATACCCAAACACACATACACACGCACAAAGAGATACACACACATAGACACACACATACAAACATACAAACATACAAACAAACAAACAAACAAACATACAAACAAACAAACAAACATACATACAGACACACACTGATAAACACATACAGACAAAGACATACACTCATACAGACACATACACACACAGATATATATATATATACACATATACATACACATTGACCCTGGGCAGTTTCCCTCTATGTAATTCACAAGTCATTGGTCAACCTGAGGCTATGTCATACAGTGGCATTGAACCAAGAAACTTGTGCTTCTAAAACAAACTCCTTAACCACACAGCTACACATGCACTTTATATACATACATTCATTTAATTTCATTTCATTTTACGTCCGCTTTTCCCTGCTTGCAAGGGAGGGACGGGAACTGGTTCTGGCTTGATTTCTACAGCTGGATGCCCTTCCTAACACCAACCTCATTTACAGTGAGTGCTGGGTGCTTTTTTGCCGTGGCACCTCCACGACCACTTTACAGTGGAATGATAGGGACCCCAGTCCTATCATCTCATTTCTACAGCTGAGTAAACTGGAGCAATGTGAAATAAAGTGTCTTGCTCAAGGAAACAACACATCACCCGGTCCGAGAATCGAACTCACAATTGAACTCGATTGCAAGGCCAATGCTCTAACCACTAAGCCATGTGCCTCCATATATATATATATTTATATATATTGTTATACTTTGGGAGGGTCATGTTGCCAATAAGAAACACACGCACCAGCTGCTTTCACTTCAATTTATTATAATAAATTTATAAATTTAGGAATTTATAAATTTCCGGTTGGTTGGTTCCACAACCAGATGATTGTTTATATATTGTCAAAGTTCTTTCGTCACACATTCTGTGACCTCTTCAGTGACTGGGAATTCTTTTCCTTGTTCTTGCGCCTCTCCTTTGTTCTGTCCTATGCCATCTTGTTTTTGTGTGTGTCACAAAATAAATATAATTCAGCGAGAATCGTATTTCGGCTTGTAGAAAAAGCGAAACGAAATGCAAAATCATAGAAATGGTGGCAAGCGCTCAATAGTTAAAAAACTAGAGCTTAAACAATATGTTAAAATGCCATACATATATATATATATAACAAATTGCTCTACATGGCTGAATACATTAAATGTAATCGGACATAGCTTAAAGAGGCTGTTTACATTAATTGCAAACAAATCGAATATTATTATTAATATTTGAAAAAATCAGATTACATATCTATCTATATATATATATATATATATATATATATATATATATATATATTAATTCAAAATATTAATAAATGTAGACGTTCACGTAATCAAAATATATTTTATTATATATATTTCGGAGGTACTGTGCTGTTTTTTCAGTACGTCCTCATCAGATAAAATATATAAATTGATGTATGACATACCTCAACTGTGCTGATGGTTCAATTCCAGTCTTGTCATACATCAATTTATATATTTTATCTGATGAGGACGTACTGAAAAAACAGCACAGTACCTCCGAAATATATATAATTGTTTCTACTTTAGGCACAAGGCCAGCAATTACCCAGTGCATTACTGGTACTTTATTTTGTCGACCTCGTAAGGATGAAAGGCTAAGTCAACCTCGGCGGGATTTGAACTCAATATTTGAATATATATAATAAAATATATTTTGATTACGTGAATGTCTACATTTATTAATATTTTGAATTAATATTAATAACTCCAGAAACCTCACTGTTGAGTGCTTCCAATCTATTGTAAAACTATATTCATTGATTAATCAATGAACCTTGTTTAACTTTTGGTTATATATATCAATGGTAGTTAAGCTTTTTGAATGTAAAATATGCAAGACACCTGTTCTATTTCTCTGACTAACGCTTTTTGCTTGTAAATGTCTTGCATAATTTGATATAAACTGACAAAATAATGATGATGTATATATTATATGTGGATGTGTGTGTGTATATATATATATATATTGTAGATTACATATTTAAGATATGTGTATGCGTATGTGTGTGCGTGTGTGACCTAACATATGTTAAAGTGCAAAGTATTAGCAACAGCCCAATTTCTGTCAGCTATAAAAGACAGCTTAGATAAGAATCGTTCTATTATTCACAGAGTTCATCATAGTGTAATTATTGTAGAGAGAAGAAGAAGCGAAGAGTAGTAGTTGGGGGGGGGGTGACCAAGTGGTGGGAGGGGGCGGTGAAGCTGGAGTGATGTTGAATTAACAGTATACATAATTACATAGTCAGGGTGGTGGTGGTGGTGGGAAGGGTAGGGTTTGGCGATTGACCTACCCCCCTTAGAACATTCAGAGAATAAAAAAAAAATAATAACATATATTAGAGGTTATCAGGTTCTTTAGTAATTTAAGAAATTATTATAATTCTGTCGGTGGTTAGGAGGGAATTGGCAGAGTCGTTAGAGCGTCACACAAAACATTTCATGGTATTTGTTACAGCTCTTTATGTTCTGTGTTCAAATCCTGTTCAGATCAACTTTGCCTTTTACCCTTCAGGGGGTTGTTAAAATAAAGTACCAGTATTAAACTGGGGCTGATGTAATTGACTTTCCCTTCTTCTGGGCCTATTTATTCCTGAGAGGGTTGTGAGGGCAGAGTCCACAAACACACCTCCCAGGAGGTCCTGTCAGAAGCAACCATCTTCAATTGATTCAATTGATTCAAACAAGCTCATGGATGTTATCCAACCATCTTGCTCAAGGTCTACCCTATTGTTATCTTTCACTATTTGGATGTTCTCCTGTGCCTAGAGGACTGTTTAGTACCATCATATATACCATGGTATGTTCTCCTGTGTCTGGAGGACTGTTTAGTACCTTCATGTACACCATGGTATGTTCTCCTGTGTCTAGAGGACTGTTTAGTACCATCATGTACACCATGGTATGTTCTCCTGTGTCTAGAGGACTGTTTAGTACCATCATGTACACCATGGTATGTTCTCCTGTGTCTAGAGGACTGTTTAGTACCATCATGTACACCATGGTATGTTCTCCTGTGTCTGGAGGACTGTTTAGTACCATCATGTACACCATGGTATGTTCTCCTGTGTCTAGAGGACTGTTTAGTACCATCATATACACCATGGTATGTTCTCCTGTGTCTAGAGGACTGTTTAGTACCATCATATACACCATGGTATGTTCTCCTGTGTCTAGAGGACTGTTTAGTACCATCATATACACCATGGTATGTTCTCCTGTGACTGGAGGACTGTTTGGTACCATCATATACACCATGGTATGTTCTCCTGTCTCTGGAGGACTGTTTAGTACCATCATGTACACCATGGTATGTTCTCTTGTGTCTAGAGGACTGTTTAGTACCATCATGTACACCATGGTATGTTCTCCTGTGTCTAGAGGACTGTTTAGTACCTTCATGTACACCATGGTATGTTCTCCTGTGTCTAGAGGACTGTTTAGTACCATCATGTACACCATGGTATGTTCTCCTGTGTCTGGAGGACTGTTTAGTACCATCATGTACACCATGGTATGTTCTCTCGTGTCTAGAGGACTGTTTAGTACCATCATGTACACCATGGTATGTTCTCCTGTGTCTGGAGGACTGTTTAGTACCATCATGTACACCATGGTATGTTCTCCTGTGTCTGGAGGACTGTTTAGTACCATCATGTACACCATGGTATGTTCTCCTGTGTCTGGAGGACTGTTTAGTACCATCATGTACACCATGGTATGTTCTCCTGTGTCTAGAGGACTGTTTAGTACCATCATGTACACCATGGTATGTTCTCCTGTGTCTGGAGGACTGTTTAGTACCATCATGTACACCATGGTATGTTCTCCTGTGTCTGGAGGACTGTTTAGTACCATCATGTACACCATGGTATGTTCTCCTGTGTCTAGAGGACTGTTTAGTACCATCATGTACACCATGGTATGTTCTCTTGTGTCTAGAGGACTGTTTAGTACCATCATGTACACCATGGTATGTTCTCCTGTGTCTAGAGGACTGTTTAGTACCATCATGTACACCATGGTATGTTCTCCTGTGTCTGGAGGACTGTTTAGTACCATCATGTACACCATGGTATGTTCTCTTGTGTCTAGAGGACTGTTTAGTACCATCATGTACACCATGGTATGTTCTCCTGTGTCTAGAGGACTGTTTAGTACCATCATATACACCATGGTATGTTCTCCTGTGTCTGCAACCACTGCGAACAACACCACCAACACCACCACCACCACCACCAACACCAACACCAACACCAACACCAACACCAGCACCACCAACACCACCACTACCACCAACACCACCAACAGTAGCACCACAACAACAACACCACCACCAGCACCAACACCAATACCACCACCAACACCACCAACACCAAGACCACCAACAACACCACCAAAAACACCACCACCACCACCAACACCACCAACAACAACAACAGCACCAGCACTACAACAGCACCACCACCATTACCACCAACACCAACACCACCACCACCAACACCAAGACCACCACCAACAACACCACCACCACCACTACCAACACCACCAACAACAACAACAGCACCAGCACTACAACAGCACCAACACCATTACCAACAACAACACCACCACCACCAACACCAACATCAGCACCAACACCATTACCAACAACACCACCACCACCAACATCAGCACCAGCACCAACATCAACAACAACAACAAACTCCCTTTAGTTCTGTGAGTCTAGAGACAGTCTTATTAAATATTTTGTGACTAACAGCTTTCAATAGATCCTGTATATTATATAGACGGAACATAATACAGAGGTGTGTGTGGTGTGTGTGGTAGTGTGGGAGAGTGTGGGAGTGTGTGTGGTGTGTGTGGGAGTGTGTGGGAGTGTGTGGGAGTGTGGGAGTGTGGGAGTGTGTGGGTGTGTGGGAGTGTGTGGGAGTGTGGGAGTGTGGGAGTGTGTGTGGGAGTGTGTGGGAGTGTGGGAGTGAGTGAGGTGTGTGTGGTGTGTGTGTGAGAGTGTGGGAGTGAGTGAGGTGTGTGTGAGAGTGAGTGAGGTGTGTGTGGATGTGTGTGGGAGTGTCGCTGTGTGTGGGAGTGAGTGTGGCTGCATGTGGGAGTGAGTGTGGCTGTGTGTGGGAGTGAGTGTGGCTGTGTGTGGGAGTGAGTGTGGATGTGTGTGGTATGTGTGGGAGTGTGGGAATGAGTGAGGTGTATGTAGGAGTGTGGCTGTGTGTGGGAGTGAGTGAGGTGTGTGTAGGAGTGTGTGGGAGTGTGGACTGTGTGTGTGGGAGTGAGTGAGGTGTGTGTGGGAGTGTGGACTGTGTGTAGGAGTGAGTGAGGTGTGTGTAGGAGTGTATGGGAGTGTGGACTGCGTGTGTGAGTGTGTATGCGTCTATAGTTATATGTGTATGTGTGGTGTGTGTATGTGGTGTGAGTGTGTATGCGCCTATAGATATATAAGTGTATGTGGTGTGTGTGCGTGAATGTGTGGTGGTTGTCTAAAGTTATGTGTGTGTGTGTGTGTGTTGTAAGCTATATATATGTGTGTGTGTGTGTCTATAGTTATGTGTGTGTGTGTGTCTATAGTTATGTGTGGGGGGGGGGATATCCCTGGTACAGAGAACACGGAAGTAAATATTCACCATGTAGTGATTAAGAGTCACAAAATGAGTTGTTTGTTTGTATGGTTGTATTAGTCTTTTGTTTTGAGAGAGGAGGGTGTGAGGAGAGAGGGGGTGGGGACAGAGATTGGGAGAGGGAAAGCAGAGAGGGCAAGAGAGAAGGCAAGCGAAGTGAGAGAGACAGAGAGAAGGCAAGCGAAGTGAGAGAGACAGAGAGAAGGCAAGCGAAGTGAGAGAGACAGAGAGAGCAAGTGAGAGAGACAGAGAGAGCAAGAGATAGAGAGATAGAGAAAGAGAGAGAGACAGAGAGATGAAGCGAGAGAGACAGAGAGAGGAAGCGAGAGAGACAGAGAGAGGAAGCGAGAGAGACAGAGAGAGGAAGCGAGAGAGAGACAGAGAGAGGAAGCGAGAGAGAGAGACAGAGAGAGGAAGCGAGAGAGAGACATAGAGAGGAAGCGAGAGAGAGACATAGAGAGGAAGCGAGAGAGAGACAGAAAGAGGAAGCGAGAGAGAGACAGAAAGAGCTAGCAAGAGAAACAGAGAGAGGAAGCGAGAGAGAGAGAGAGACAGAGAGAGGAAGCGAGAGAGACAGAGAGAGAGAGAGAGAGAGATCCACACTTGTGAGATTTCACAGTTCTGTTTCAATGAATTTGAAAATAAATTTCATTATTTCCAAACTTCCTCATAAGGAATTCCAAACTTATTACTCAGAGTTATGAAAATTGCAATAAAAACTTCAAAACATCAACATCTCTGCCCCCACCCTCAAAGCGAAAGAGACAACAAAACAAAGCAAATATGGAACAACAACATATATATATATTTATATATATTTATATATATTTATATATATTTATATATATTTATATATATTTATATATAAATATTGTTAAATTTGGGGAGGGTCATATTGTTATAATATTACCAGAAATAATAATTGTTTCTGCTTTTGGCACCAAGGCCAGCAATTACCCCAGTGCATTACTGGTGCTTTATTTTATCGACCCCGTAAGGATGAAAGGCAAAGTTAACCTCGGCGGGATTTGAACTCAGATTGTAAAGGGATAATAATTGTTTCTACTTTTGGCACAAGGCCAGCAATTACCCAGTACATTACTGGTACTTTATTTTATCGACCCCCGTAAGGATAAAAGCCAAAGTTAACCTCGGTGGGATTTGAACTCAGAATGGCAAGGGCCGTAACTCTATGCGTTAAAGCATGGTGTCCGACCCTCTACCGATACTGCCAATCCACCGCCCTTTTGCTTCTAAATATTTTATATCTCCATAGTTAATTTAGCTGGCAATCAATGTTTATCATTGATTGACCAACGGTTAAAAATATATATATAAATATATATATATATATTTATAGTCTATCAAAGTTCTTTCATCACACACCTGTGACTTCATCAGTGGTACTATTATGTTTCCTCCCGCGATATATATATATATATTGATAATCTGTGGCACTGGGATCAGGAAGTCCACAAATCAAAGAAATACTTGAAACGTGATATGATGGCGAGTGGGTATATTAGTAAAAATAGAAGAGTCACTACAAGCTCGGTGGTTTCACTTGATGATTTCTAATGTATTGAGTACCTTTTATAACTGTGGTCACCTCTCAATATACATCAGGAATCCACGAATATATATATATTTTGTCACACATCATCAGTCTGATGAGCAGATCGATACTGGAGTCTGGTCCCTAACTCCTATAGGTCACCTCATGCCAATCCTCTGCAAAACATGCTTAACAGGTCAATACACAATATATATATATATATAAGTGAAAGAGTGAAGAATAACATGGTCGGCTGTACAAAAAGGGTTTTATTTATAGAATTAGCAATTGTTTCATTGATCAGGTGAGTCTAAAGGCCACTGTTCCGATGATTTGATCAGAGGCAAACACTGTATTTAAGGTCAAGTGACGCAACTTCGAGTGATTAGTGTCTTTAGTCTCACCTGATCAATGAAACAATTGTTAATACTATAAATAAAACCCTTTTTGTACAGCCGACCATGTTATTCTTCACTCTTTCACTACTATTACTCCAAGAATAACCTACATAGGAATTCTCGCGAACTCGCTACCTAGCTAAGGAAACTTCTTGTTGAGTCAAACAACGCCGTACGTTAAAACTATCCACAATACAGAGTACTCACAACCTCTAACTGGATTACCTAAAACGATAACTTGTTATCCCATATACATCATCATCATCATCATCATCATCAGGTTTAGCGTCCGTGTTCCACGCTTGCATGGGTTTGGACGGGGGTTTTCCCACTTGAGGCAAGAGTGGTTGTCTTGCTCGCATAGGACTGTCTGGCGGGTTTTCTACAGTTGGATGCCCTTCCTAACACCAACCACATTTACAGTGTGGGGCTGGGAGGTTTTTACCGTGTTGCCTACACGGCCACATTACAGCGTGGACTGTCTGGCGGGTTTTCTACAGCTGGATGCTCTTCCTAACACCAACCACATTTACAGTGTGGGGCTGGGAGGTTTTTACCGTGTTGCCTACACGGCCACATTTACAGCGTGGACTGTGTGTTTTTTTGTCGTGACACCTACACGATCTCATTTGTTTCGGCCTGGATGTTGTGGGACCAACATAACTTTACATTGAAAGGGGCGGTGTGGATGGGGTGGAGGTGGTGGGACATACATATATATATATATATCATCACCATCATCATCATCATTGTTCAACGTCTATCTTCCACACTAACATTGGTTAGACAGGTTTGTCCCATTTAGAGGCAAGTTGGTTTGGGTGACTGTGTCTTGCTCATATAGGACTCTTCCTGGCTGGTTTTCTATATATATACAAATTTTACTAGGAAATAAGTTTAATCATTTGGAAGCCGGACAATGTATGTGAGATTCTAAGTGCCGAGGTAATAGGAATTAGAGAAAATAGAATAAAAGAACTGAGAAAGGAGTGAGAATGGTAGAATTTTACCTTAGCTATATTAATGATCACAAGAGTCTATTCTTACACAAATTTGTGTTATCTTTGTGCAAATGTAACTTTGATAGATTTAAGAAAACTAGTTTGAGGGTTTAATTGAGGTTTGAATTATTTTTATATATATATATATATATATATATATATAGAAAGACGACAGCTGTATAGAAAAGTAGAGGGCGATCAAAATTGATGGAAGTTGGCAGTAGGCAGACCCAGAAAAACCTGGGACGATTTGATAAATTTAGACCTTACACACTTACACCTCTATAAGACAATGTCACTGGACCGAGATCTTTGGCGCTACACACTAATACAGAAGACTCACCTTGCCTAAGTACAAAGCGAAACCTACTACAGTCAGTAGGCACCTCTTAATCAAATATACACCCCCGTCCCACTGCCCCAACTCCACCACGCCCACCCCTTTCTCTGTAAATAAATGAGGTTGTGTAGGTGTCCCGTCTAAACCCATGCTAGCGTGGAAGATAGACGTTAAACGATGATGATGATATATATATTAAAATAACAGATAAAGTTTAAGCAAATTTATTTATCCTTATCGAGCCCTCTTTGGATTTTAGTCTTCACATTTATTATTATTACTATATATATATATATATATATATATATATATATATATATATAAATGAATTGAGAGAGAGACTGAGCATAAGAGGAATCAAATGCTGTGTGCAGGAGAGGCAGTTGCGCTGGTATGGACATGTGATGTGTATGAAGGATGACAGCTGCATAAAAAGGTGCAGAGCACTAGAAGTTGATGGAAACCGCGGAGTGGGGAGACCCAAGATGACCTGGGATGAGGTGATAAAAGCCGACCTTACCCAATTACACCTCTCAAAGACAATGACACACGACCGTGACTTCTGGCGTCACGCAGTAATACAGAGTACCCGACCTCCCATGGGTACAAGCTGAAGCATATAGACAATATGCTCCCACACCCTCCCACTGCAAGGTGGTCGTGGAGGTGCCACGGCAAAAAAGCACCCAGCCCACACTGTAAAGTGAACGTGTAGGCGCCACGAAAAAGCACCCAACACTCACTGTAAATGAGGTTGGTGTTAGGAAGGGCATCCAGCTGTAGAAATCAAGCCAGAATCAGTTCCTGTATGAGCAAGGCATGGTCAGCCGACCAGACACTGCACACAACAGGACAACCCGTCTAACCCATGCTAGCGTGGAAGAACGGACGTAAAACGGTGATGATGATGATATATATATATATGCAAAATGTAAACATAAATAACAAAGCAAATGAGACAGTCCAATGAAGAAATATATTAGTTTAATGCTTTAAATAATAGGAATAGAGTCTTAACATTTCGGACACTAGTCCTTCATCAGAAGATAGAATGAGAAATAAAAGATGAAATTGAAAGAGTGTGAGAAGAGGAAGGAAAGGAAAACAAAGTGAGAAAAAAACACAGGCAGTGAATGTGGAGGATATGTGAAGGGTGGGTGTATGATGCCTGCATAGAAGAAAGAGAGAATACCTAAAGGTTAGATTGTATTGATGTGAAAGGTAGATATGATCCCTGTAGTGCTGCATGGTGGTGAGACATGGGCAGTAATGAATGTGGAGGATATGTGAAGGCTATGGTGTATAAAGCCTGCATATATAGTGCAATGCTGCATGGTAGTGAGACATGGGCAGTGATGAATGTGGAGGATATGTGAAGGCTAGGGTGTATAAAGCCTGCATATATAGTGCAATGCTGCATGGTGGTGAGACATGGGCAGTAATGAATGTGGAGGATATGTGAAGGCTAGGGTGTATAAAGCCTGCATATATAGTGCAATGCTGCATGGTAGTGAGACATGGGCAGTGATGAATGTGGAGGATATGTGAAGGCTAGGGTGTATAAAGCCTGCATATATAGTGCAATGCTGCATGGTAGTGAGACATGGGCAGTAATGAATGTGGAGGATATGTGAAGGCTATGGTGTATAAAGCCTGCATATATAGTGCAATGCTGCATGGTGGTGAGACATGGGCAGTGATGAATGTGGAAGATATGTGAAGGCTAGGGTGTATAAAGCCTGCATATATAGTGCAATGCTGCATGGTGGTGAGACATGGACAGTGATGAATGTGGAAGATATGTGAAGGCTAGGGTGTATAAAGCCTGCATATATAGTGCAATGCTGCATGGTGGTGAGACATGGACAGTGATGAATGTGGAAGATATGTGAAGGCTAGGGTGTATAAAGCCTGCATATATAGTGCAATGCTGCATGGTGGTGAGACATGGGCAGTGATGGATGTGAAATATATGGGAAAGTATATTATATGCTGCCTGCATATATACTGCAGAAATGTTGCTTGGTAGAGCGACAGGAGCAGTGAATGTGCAGAGATAAATAAAAAAGGGGAGAGTTACCTTCAACACGTCATCTCCACCCCTTGATTCCTCACCCTCCACTCCACCTCATTATTATACATTGAATAACTGACCTGATACAACGTGACCTGAACTTGTAACTCATGGGTCAGTAAATGGCACATCATCCAATGTGGTCATTGCATTGAGAGACACACATCTCTCTCTCTCTCTCTCTCCTGTCTCTCTTTCACTCTCTCCCCTGTTCTCTTTCACTCTCTCTCTCTCTCCCCAGCTCTATTTCACTCTCTGTCTCTCTCCTTTGCTCTCTTTCACTCTCTCTCTCTCGCTCCCTTGTTCTCTTTCACTCTCTCTCTCTATCTCCCCTGCTCTCTTTCACTCTCTCTCTCTATCTCCCCTGCTCTCTTTCACTCTCTCTCTCTCTATCTCCCCTGCTCTCTTTCACTCTCTCTCTCTCGCTCCCTTGTACTATTTCACTCTCTCTCTCTCATGTTTCTCTTTCACTCTCTCTCTCCCGTTCTCTTTCACTCTCTTTCTCTCTCTCTCTCCCCCCTGTTCTCTTTCACTCCCTCTCTCTCTCTCTCCCCAGCTCTCTTTCACACTGTCTCTCTCCTGCTCTCTTTCACTCTCTCTCTCCTCTACTCTCTTTCACTCTCTTTCTCCCCTGCTCTCTTTCACTCTCTTTCTCTCTCCCCTGCTCTATTTCACTCTCTCTCTCTCCCCTGCTCTCTTCCCCACCCCCAACACTCTTCCACTCCCTCTCTCTCTCGCCTGCTCTCTTCCACTCTCTCTCTCTCCCCCTACTCTCTCCCTCTCCCCCTACTCTCTTCCACTCCCTCTCTCTCCCGCCTGCTCTCTTCCCCCCTCTCGCTCTCCCCCTGCTCTCTTCCACTCCCTCTCTCTCCCCTGCTCTCCTTCGCTCTCTCTCTCCCATCATCTATTCTTTGTTGTCTAGAAGTCTGACATTGTAAACCTTCATACACACATTTTCATTTGTAGAGTGACAAATATATATGAATGTATACACACACGTATCTATCTATCTATCTATATGTATATATATATATATATATATATATGCATACATATATGTATGTGCATGTTTTGCTGTTATTCTGAGAGAAAATCCCTTAAGCATTTTCTACTTTTATTTTTTTACTATTATATATATGTATATATATATGTGTATATATATATATACACACAAACACTCATTTATATGCATACATATATAAATATACTTCCAATCACACACATATATATATATATAAACAAAGATTAATATCATTCGTTGATTACTCAACGAATACAATATTACAATAGATTAGAAGCACTCAACAGTGGATTTTCCTGGAGTGTTTAATATTATAATATTTGAATTGCGTTTGAATTATTTTCCCACATCTTACGTTAAATATTTTCCATCTTGACGATATAGTCACTTATATATTATGAAATACTGTTGGCTTCTTGCTCACATTAATTTCTCTATTTTCATATATATATATATATATAT
>OZ024757.1:21415738-21448238 GCA_964016885.1 Eledone cirrhosa
TAAAGTGGTTGTGTAGGAGACACGGTAAAAAGGCTCCCAGTCCACACTGTAAGGTGGCCGTGTAGGAGACACAGTAAAAAGGCTCCCAGTCCATACTGTAAGGTGGCCATGTAGGAGACACGGTAAAAAGGCTCCCAGTCCACGCTGTAAAGTGGTCGTGTAGGAGACACGGTAAAAAGGCTCCCAGTCCACACTGTAAAGTGGTCATGTAGGAGACATGGTAAAAAGGCTCCCAGTCCACACTGTAAGGTGGTCATGTAGGAGACATGGTAAAAAGGCTCCCAGTTCACGCTGTAAGGTGGTCATGTAGGAGACACGGTAAACAGGCTCCCAGTTCACGCTGTAAGGTGGTCATGTAGGAGACACAGTAAAAAGGCTCCCAGTCCACACTGTAAAGTAGCCGTGTAGGAGACACCGTAAAAAGGCTCCCAGTCCACACTGTAAGGTGGCCGTGTAGGAGACACAGTGAAAAGGCTCCCAGTTCACACTGTAAGGTGGTCGTGTAGGAGACACGGTAAACAGGCTCCCAGTCCACACTGTAAGGTGGCCGTGTAGGAGACACGGTAAAAAGGCTCCCAGTCCACACCGTAAAGTGGTTGTGTAGGAGACACAGTAAAAAGGCTCCCAGTCCACACTGTAAGGTGGCCGTGTAGGAGACACCGTAAAAAGGCTCCCAGTCCACGCTGTAAGGTGGCCGTGTAGGAGACACAGTGAAAAGGCTCCCAGTTCACACTGTAAGGTGGTCGTGTAGGAGACACAGTAAAAAGGCTCCCAGTCCACACCGTAAAGTGGTTGTGTAGGAGACACGGTAAAAAGGCTCCCAGTCCACACTGTAAGGTGGCCGTGTAGGAGACACGGTAAAAAGGCTCCCAGTCCACACTGTAAGGTGGCCATGTAGGAGACACAGTAAAAAGGCTCCCAGTCCACACCGTAAAGTGGTTGTGTAGGAGACACAGTAAAAAGGCTCCCAGTCCACACTGTAAGGTGGCCGTGTAGGAGACACGGTAAAAAGGCTCCCAGTCCACACTGTAAGGTGGCCATGTAGGAGACACGGTAAAAAGGCTCCCAGTCCACACTGTAAAGTGGTCTTGTAGGAGACAGTAAAAAGGCCCCCAGTCCATGCTGTAAGGTGGCCGTGTAGGAGACACGGTAAAAAGGCTCCCAGTCCACGCTGTAAGGTAGCCGTGTAGGAGACACAGTAAAAAGGCTCCCAGTCCACGCTGTAAGGTGGCCGTGTAGGAGACACAGTAAAAAGGCTCCCAGTCCACACAGTAAATGTGGTTGGTGTTAGGAATGGCATCCAGCTGTAAAAAAAAAACATGCCAGAGACACTTCCGTATGAGCTAGACATGGTCTACCAACCATTCCTGCATCAAATGGAACAAAACTATCTAACCCATGCTAGCGTGGAAGATGGACGTTAAACGATGATGATAAGCAATATTGTACAATTATAAGTATCAAGTCACTTTAACTCTTAATGTCCTGTACCCCATAACACCACGCAAGACAATGTTCAAAAATACAAAACACCACTATGACTTCATTATATCATAAATATAAAATGTTATTCTAATATTGCTAATTTTCACAGCAATCTGTCCACCAGTAAAGATACTACAAACATTTGAATTAACAAACCATCTTAGCCAAAACATTCTTGAAAAAGTTATAAAATAAGTGGTGCTATTAAGTTAGACATGGCCTGGGCAGGTACTGGCTGAAAGTTATCAAAGTTATTTAGGAATATAACTGCATCACATTAAAAGTCTTTACTTATCCCGCCGAGGTTGACTTTCATCCTTACAGGGTCGATAAAATAAAGTACCAGTAATGCACTGGGTAATTGCTGGCCTTGTGCCAAAAGTAGAAACAATTAAAAGTTTTTATTTGAATACTGAAAATTTTCAATGATCATTCCACTAGTAGAGATACTATAAACCTTTTTAGACATTTTCTGCTAAATCATTGCAGGTTATATTAACATATATATATCATCATCATCATCATCATTTCATTTTACGTCCGCTTTTTCCCTGCTTGCAAGGGTGGGACGGGAACTGATTCTGGCTTGATTTCTACAGCTGGATGCCCTTCCTAACACCAACCTCATTTACAGTGAGTGCTGGGTGCTTTTTTGCCATGGCGCCTCCACGACCACTTTGCAGTGGAATGATAGGGACCCCAGTCCCTAACATCTCATTTCTACAGCTGAGTAAACTGGAGCAATGCGAAATAAAGTGTCTTGCTCAAGGAAACAACACATCACCCGGTCTGAGAATTGAACTCACAACCCTTCGATTGCAAGGCCAATGCTCTAACCACTAAGCCATGTGCCTCTATACATATATATGTGTGTGTGTGTGTGTGTGTGTTGTGTGTGTGTGTGTGTGTGTGTGTGTGTGTGTGTGTTGTGTGTTGTGTGTGTGTTGTGTGTGTGTGTTGTGTGTGTGTGTGTGTGGTGTGTGTGTGTGGTGTGTGTGTGTGGTGTGTGTGTGTGTGTGTGTGTGTGTGTGTGTGGTGTGGTGTGTGTGTGTGTATATATATCTATGTATATTTATATATATATATAGGGTGTCCAAAAAAATGTATACACACTTCAACAGCATTCTAATAAATATCGCCTGTACAGGCAATCAAAGTGTGTATAGATTTTTTGGGGGACACTCTGTATATTTGTATGTATATTTATATATGTGTTTGTGTGTGTACATGTGTGTGCTTGTGTGTGTGTGTATTAAAGACAGAAATGCAACATAACAAACCAGTTGTGTGTGAAAGGTGATTATTTGAAATCTATTTACATACCAAGACCAACAGTAAGGTTTCACCTTCATGTTTGTAACAAGGTTTCAGACGTCCAAAAAAATGTATACACACTTCAACAGCATTCTAATAAATATCGCCTGTACAGGCAATCAAAGTGTGTATAAATTTTTTTGGGGGACACTCTGTATATTTGTATGTATATTTATATATGTGTTTGTCTGTGTACATGTGTGTGTGTGTGTGTATTAAAGACAGAAATGCAACATAACAAACCAGTTGTGTGTGAAAGATGATTATTTGAAATCTATTTACATACCAAGACCAACAGTAAGGTTTCACCTTCATGTTTGTAACAAGGTTTCAGACACTTACCTGAAATGGAAAGAGAAATATTGATTAGTAAATGATAATTAATTTTCTTTTAATCAAGGAAATAATTTACTTTCATATATTATGCTTCCTGATTTAGGCACAAGGCTAATAATTTGCGGGAGGGGAAAGTTGATTTAATCAACCTCAGCGTGTTACTGGTACTTTATGTTATCGACCCCGTAAGGATGAAAGGCAAAGACTGGTACTTTATTTTATCGACCCCGTAAGGATGAAAGGCAAAGACTGGGACTTTATTTTATCGACCCCGTAAGGATGAAAGGCAAAGACTGGGACTTTATTTTATCGACCCCGTAAGGATGAAAGGCAAAGACTGGTACTTTATTTTATCGACCCCGTAAGAATGAAAAGCAAAGCTAACCTTTGCAGGATTTGAAATTAGAATGTAAAGGGATGTAACTATATGCCACAAAGGATGTTGTCTAATGCTCTATCGATTATTGCCAATCGATCGTGAAACATAAAATATATGATGAAAACAGGAAAATATGTAAGAGTATCAAAAGTTATATCATTCTGAGATAACTACTGCAGCGTCTTCAAATCACATCCCACCATCTTTCGTTTTGAACTGTTTTTGTTTATACATTTGAAAAGAGGGTTACAGCCCTGAAATATCGTGTTGAAATATCCTGGCTAAACATTACTTTGTTTTGATTTATTTGTCATACTTTACCCTTTATATATTTCTACCACATTGTACTGGCTTTCAGAAACTTATCAGTTTTTTTATTACATATCTCACAATACATTAACTAGACTACTTTAGAGCTTATAAGTCATCTTGTGTTGCAGAAATTATAAATAAAAAAATTTAGAACATTATATATTTTTAACGTTTATCAATAAAAATATCTCTCCTTGTGAGATTTTTAGCTGTTATTTCAGGTAGGTCAAACAAATATTTAGCAGCTCCATTCATTTGATCGATTTCTAACTTTATATAGCCTGTATATTAAGAGATCAAAATAACTGTCAAGCATGATCTAGATTGCGGTGGTTTCTTTTTTTGTTTTTTCTTGTAACAGACACCCATTTGATGAAATGACACACATATAAGAGAATCAGAAAAATGAGAAGGAAACCGGATACCGAACCAGTGGGGGAATAAATAGCTGGTGGACATTAAGAAATCTTCCATATAAACACCATTGTTGGACAAACATTCCTTACAATAATGGCCTAATAAATGTAAATGATGATCCAGAGATTGGTGTAAGTTCAGGAAGAAATATATTGCTTTTTCGTTGAATTACTCAACTTCAAAGGCAGCAGCAAGAATCAGTTGATAAAAACTATTTATTTGTTCATTTATTTATTATTCCAAGAGCTTTATGAGATAGAGGATTCTTTTACTGTCTCTGTCTTTTTTTATTTTTTGCTTTTGTTATTGTTGTTTTTACATAGTGTAGCAGATTCCAATTTTATAAATGGATTATGCCACTGCTTGCATTTAGGTTCAGAGGACATAGATTTAGCAGATGACCTTATTTGAATGAGGTGTGTGGCCTAGTGGTAATGGGGCTTGACTTATGATCATAATGTCACGGATTCAATTCTTGGACTGGGTTATGTGTTGTGTTCTTGAACAAGACACTTCATTTCACGTTACCTCAGTATACTCAGCTGAAAATGATTGCCAGTAATAACTGGGGGTTTAACTCTGTGATGGACTGGCATCCTGTCCAGGGGGTGTACTCTCAGTCACTTCATGTCATGGAAAATGGGATAAGCCTAGCCTGATGAGCTTCCAGGCTCAAGATGGACATGATCATAAGTCAAGCCCCCTTTCCAATGAAATACACAGCATGTGAATCAATTAATGAAGAATTTCGAGGGATTTACTAAAGTTATTAATTATTTCAATAAAGATGGTATTTGTAACATAACATATTGACCCGTAATTCCTGATGGAGTCATAGGGGTGCTGTAGACATAGATAGACTACATTTCAAGTGAAATCATTTAGCAAAAATATAATTAGTCAATGGTGGGGAAAATTTGGGGAAGAACCTAGAGCTGAGTTTTTAAATGTGAATCTTCCATTTTCTCAGCCAGATCTGTCAAAATTTAAAACATATCAGACATTGAACTGTTAATGAACAAAGACTATGCTAGCTTTGAATGGATCATATACCATTGAACTATATCATGACCAGACCACAGAGAATCACCTCTGTTTGTGTGGAGACTTCCCAGAAACTCTATGGCATTAATTGTTCTAATGCAGAAATTTTCAGTCTGAGAGAGAGGATAGCTTGAAGCTGATCATTGAAAAACTATCAAGATTGATAGATATTTGACAATATATTGTCAAATATCTATCAACTATAAACAAGATCTTTCAGTACATGGAGGTTACAAAAAGATTCAACAGAAACCTTTAGCCCCTGTACAGCTGCCTTTGTTTTTCCCTTTCTCCCCCTCCTACTGGCTTTCCTTTTTTTTTTCATTCTTCTGTCTATCTTGCTTTTGTTTCTTAACTGTCGTGGCTGACTGACTCTATGTGGATGTTTAAATTGATTAAATGAATAGGTTTTATTGGAGAGAGTTATGTGGTGAGAGGGGTGAAATGAAATCAGATAGTGCATGTGTGCACATGTGCTTGAGCAAGTATATAATCAAAAGCACTTCCGCTGTGAACACCCAGTGTTTTTGAGAGCTATTATCATTATCATCATTCTAATGTCTGTTTGTCTACACTTGCATGGGGTGAGTTTCAGCAATTTGAGATCAGACCTCACCAACACTGCCCAGGTCTTCCTTGGTCTTCCTCTACTGCTGTTTCCTTCCAGTGGGATTTCCTGGCACTTCTTCACCTAGCAATCATCATCCATGCCATTGCAGTCCATACCAACACAGACTTCTCTCTTGCACACCCCTTTGGATTCCTCTTAAACCCAGTTTCTATCCACCCAAGCTCTGCCTATGTCTTATATTTACATTGCACAGATATGTAGGACATTATCCAATGTGTTGTTTCTATTTCTGAGACAATATCTTGGTTATTTTTCAAAATTAATTGAAAATCACAGGCAATGCCTTTGATTAGAAATATGATGCACAAAAGTGTTAAAATTTAGTTTGAGAAGAAGAAGGGTTGTGTTGATAGTCTAAGCAGTTTGTTTAAGACTAGTAAGGTCATTGCTTCTTGTTTACTCCTAGGTTGAGCAGATCTCTAATCAAAAGTACTTCCATTGTGGCCATACCATCTGTTTTTCTTTCAGAGCTATGTAGGATTACAATATCTAACATATATCTTCTATATCTAAGACAATCTTTCAATTTTCTAGACTCGTTACCATCACCAACATTATCATTTAACAACTGTTGTCCCTGATAGCAACATCAAGTCATAATTAATGGAAAACCATAGGCAATGCCTTTGATTAGAAATATTAGAAATAGGGCTCTAGTTGTCAACCTCCTTGTGGTAGGCCTTGGAAACTGATCTCTGATCTTGATCAGACAAACAACCTTAACCCTAACAACAACAATGCTGAGACAGCAACAGATGGATACACAAGAAGAATATAAGAAATATGATAAGGAAAGGGTTAAAGTGTCTAATGTTAAGTCACAAACACCAGCTTGATAATGCAAAAGTTAGTTATACTAGCAGAAAAACCAGCCTTCGGGTGGTTTTCTGCTAGCATGTGTAGTGTGTATATTGATATTATACGCAGGTATATATACATGTAGATATGATACATCAAATAAAATCGTAATTGACAATATATAATACACCCCGTCCCACCACCCCCACCCCCACCCGATCCACACCACCCCGTTCTATGTAAAGTTATGTTGGTGCCGCGCCATCGAGGCCGAAACAAATGAGATCGTGTAGGTGTCACGACAAAAAAACACACAGTCCACGCTGTAATGTGGCCGTGTAGGCAACACGGTAAAAACCTCCCAGACCCACACTGTAAATGTGGTTGGTGTTAGGAAGGGCATCCAACTGTAGAAAACCTGCCAGACAGTCCTATGCGAGCAAGACAATCACTCTTGCCTCAAGTGGGACTACCCCCGTCCAAACCCATGCAAGCGTGGAACACGGACGTTAAACGTTGATGATGATGATGATGATGATGATAATACACAGAAATTGAACGAAGACTGCGCTACACTGTCTTATTTAATCAGTAACGTAATCCATGATACATTAAAAAAGACGATATTATATATAAACTGCATTAGGAGAAAATTAGTATGTTTATTTAAGCGATGGCCAACCGGAAGTGTTGACATTTCAGAAATTTTAAAGAAGTGAATCTTTAAATAAACAAAATATATTTAATCAACAGCCACGAAATTTAGTAGATAAATTATGTAATATTAATTCATTATTTATTCAAAGTAAACCAACTTATTTTACTAATGGGATAAAAAATTATAAACCGTACGCAGTCCCGCGCTCCTCCCTTTATTATAGTTTAGATTAATTAATCTCTCCACAATCTTGTCTATTTTCAAAACATTCTGAAAATCATAGCAGTGTCTTTCACCAGAAATATGATAACAAAAGGGATAAAGTGTTTATATTTATTAAAAAACCTTTATGTTCCAAACACCAGCTTAATAACGAGAACATTAATTGTATTACTAAATACCTAAATCTCTCCAGTTTCTTGATTATTTTCTAAATGATTTGAAAATCATAAGAAGTGTCTTTCAGTAGAAATATGGTAGTGAAAGAGTTAATAAAATTGGCAGTGTCTTTCAGTAGAAATATGATAGTGAAAGAGTTAATAAAATTGGCAGTGTCTTTCAGTAGAAATATGGTAGTGAAAGAGTTTATAACATTGGCAGTGTCTTTCAGTAGAAATATGGTAGTGAAAGAGTTAATGACATTGACAGTGTCTTTCATTAGAAATATGGTAATGAAAGGGTTAATGACATAGACAATGTCTTTCATTAGAAATATGGTGGTGAAAGGGTTAATGACATAGTGTCTTTCATTAGAAATATGGTAGTGAAAGGGTTAATGGCATTGGCAGTGTCTTTCAGAAGAGACATGGTAATGAAAGAGTTAATGACATTGGCAGTATCTTTCATTAGAAATATGGTGGTGAAAGGGTTAATGACATAGACAGTGTCTTTCATTAGAAATATGGTAATGAAAGAGTTAATGACATTGGCAGTATCTTTCAGTAGAAATATGGTGGTGAAAGGGTTAATGACATAGACAGTGTCTTTCAGTAGAAATATGGTAGTGAAAGGGTTAATGACATTGGCAGTGTCTTTCATTAGAAATATGGTAGTGAAAGAGTTAAAGACATAGACAGTGTCTTTCAGTAGAAATATGGTGGTGAAAGGGTTAATGACATAGACAGTGTCTTTCATTAGAAATATGGTAATGAAAGAGTTAATGACATAGGCAGTGTCTTTCAGCAGAAATATGGTAGTGAAAGGGTTAATAACATTGGCAGTGTCTTTCATTAGAAATATGGTAATAAAAGAGTTAACAGCTAGCACTATTCCATACATGGTCACACATCAACAACAACAGGTTGGTCCCCAAACCTAGAGATTGCCATCTCATCAGATACCCAAGCTGTTATATGATCCACGCGACACACCACCCTCATTACTATTCAGGTTCCATGTGATATTAGATCTGGTGACAGCTGCTTCACAAATTCCTCGCATTCGATAATGGATTAAACTTCATTTGAAACTCAAAACAAATGAAACTGTAGCTATGGATCAACTGGAGTCTCGTGGTTTTATAATGGAGCGAATGGGGTCGGACCAGGGGGTAGGGCAATGAAATCAGATACCCCCTCCCCCCGTGTGTATATGTATATTTCCCCCCCACATGTATGTATGTGTGTATATATATGTGTGTGTATATGCATGTGTGTGTATATATGAATGTGTGTATATGTATGTGTGTATGTATGTGTGTATATGTATGTGTGTATATATGTATATGTGTGTATATATGTATATATGTGTATATATATGTCTGTGTGTGTGTGTGTATATATGTGTGGGTATGTATATATGAATATATATATATATATATGTGTGTGTGTCTGTGTGTGTGTATGTATATGTGTGTGTATCAGGGACGAAGGGTCCGTGCATGCAACACATGCAGTGCATGCGTTATAGAATCTTGAGTTGATCAATTGCGTTGGTTGAAGCAAGCAGAATTTTGGCTGCTTACTAAATCGTAGACACATAAAAAGATAACACACACACACACACTAGATAACACTACATGCGGCTTTGACCGGGAGGGTCATTTAGAGGGAATTTGGGGGGGGGGGGGGTAAAGCTGCACAGCCCCACTTTCCGCCATGGCGATTGGACTGCATGCCCTGCTTTCCGGGTTACTCTTCGCCACTTGTGTGTATATGTGTGTGTGTGTGTGTGTGTGTGTGTGTGTATATATATATATATATATATATATATATATATATATATATATAGAGGCACATGGCTTAGTGGTTAGAGCATTGGCCTTGCAATCGAAAGGTTGTGAGTTTAATTCTCGGACCGGGTGATGTGTGGTTTCCTTGAGCAAGACACTTTATTTCACATTGTTCCAGTTTACTCAGCTGTAGAAATGAGATGATAGGGACTGGGATCCCTATCATTCCACTGCAAAGTGGTCGTGTAGGTGCCACGGCAAAAAAGCACCCAGCCCTCACTGTAAAGTGGACGTGTAGGTGCCACAGCAAAAAAAGCACCCAGCCCTCACTGTAAAGTGGACGTGTAGGCGCCACAGCAAAAAAAGCACCCAGCCCTCATTGTAAAGTGGACGTGTAGGTGCCACAGCAAAAAAAGCACCCAGCCCTCACTGTAAAGTGGACGTGTAGGCGCCACAGCAAAAAAAGCACCCAGCCCTCACTGTAAAGTGGACGTGTAGGCGCCACAGCAAAAAAAGCACCCAGCCCTCACTGTAAAGTGGACGTGTAGGCGCCACAGCAAAAAAAGCACCCAGCCCTCACTGTAAAGTGGACGTGTAGGCGCCACAGCAAAAAAAGCACCCAACCCTCACTGTAAAGTGGACGTGTAGGCGCCACGGCAAAAAAAGGGCACCCAGCACTCACTGTAAATGAGGTTGGTGTTAGGAAGGGCATCCAGCTGTAGAAATCAAGCCAGAATCAGTTCCCGTCCCACCCTTGCAAGCAGGGAAAAGTGGACGTAAAATGATGATGGTGATATGTGTGTGTGTGTGTGTGTCTAATGCAAGGCTGTAGTAGAGAGAAATACTAGTGATACAGTTTAACTGAGAAACTAAGTAGTATGACAGATGATGAATTGGTTCAGTGTAAAGTTGGACATTTATAGAAGCAGAGGGAGGGCAAATATTCCCCTCTCACAGTTGTATATATGTTTATATGTGTGGCTGTTTATATGTGTGGCTGTGTGTATGTGTGCTTCTGTGTGTGTGTGTGTGGTTCTGTGTGTGTGTGTGGCTGTGTGTATGTGTGTGTTTATGTGTGTGGCTGTGTGTATGTGTGGTTCTGTGTGTGTGTGTGTGTTTATGTTTGTGTGGCTGTGTGTATGTGTGGTTCTGTGTGTGTGTGGCTGTGTGTATGTGTGGCTGTGTTTATGTGTGGTTCTGTGTGTGTATGTGTGCTTCTGTGTGTGTGTGTGTGTTTATGTGTGTGTGCATGTGTGGCTGTGTGTATGTGTGTGTATGTGACATCTGCAGAACCAGAGGCAGGGCAAATACTTCCCATTCACAGTTATGTGTGTGTGTTTATGTGTGTGAGTGGGTGTGGGCGTTTCAGTGTGTGTGTGTGTGTGTGTGTGTGTGTGTCTGTGTGTGTGTGTAACACCCATAGAACAAGAGAGAAAGAAGATATTTCCCTTTCACAATTATATGTATGTTTATTATATGTGTGTGTGTGTGTGTGTGGAGGTGTGTGGCCTAGTGGTAAGGGTGTTGGACTTACTATCATAATGGTGTGGGTTCAATTCCTGGACTGGGTGGTGTGTTATGTGGAGGTGTGTGGCCTAGTGGTAAGGGTGTTGGACTTACTATCATAATATCATAGGTTCAATTCCTGGACTGGGTGGTGTGTTATGTGGAGGTGTGTGGCCTAGTGGTAAGGGTGTTGGACTTACTATCATAATGGTGTGGGTTCAATTCCTGGACTGGGTGGTGTGTTATGTGGAGGTGTGTGGCCTAGTGGTAAGGGTGTTGGACTTACTATCATAATATCATAGGTTCAATTCCTGGACTGGGTGGTGTGTTATGTGGAGGTGTGTGGCCTAGTGGTAAGGGTGTTGGACTTACTATCATAATGGTGTGGGTTCAATTCCTGGACTGGGTGGTGTGTTATGTGGAGGTGTGTGGCCTAGTGGTAAGGGTGTTGGACTTACAATCATAATATCATAGGTTCAACCCCAGTATATATAGTCATGTAAATGTTATGTGAGATATGTGAGGTAAAGCCTTTACCATGGAAATACAATAGTATATATAGAGTAATGTGAATGCTATGTGAGATATTATGTGAGGTAAAGCCTTTACCATGAAAATATAATAGTATATATAGAGTATTGTGAATGTTATGTGAGATATTATGTGAGGTAAAGCCTTTACCATGGAAATACAATAGTATATACAGAGTAATGTGAATGCTATGTGAGATATTATGTGAGGTAAAGCCTTTACCATCAAAATATAATAGTATATATAGAGTATTGTGAATGTTATGTGAGATATTATGTGAGGTAAAGCCTTTACCATGGAAATACAATAGTATATACAGAGTAATGTGAATGCTATGTGAGATATTATGTGAGGTAAAGCCTTTACCATCAAAATACAATAGTATATATAGAGTAATGTAAATGTTATGTGAGATATTATGTGAGGTAAAGCCTTTACCATCAAAATACAATAGTATATATAGAGTAATGTGAATGCTAAAGGGTTAAGTAAAATTTTAACAATCATCGGGTAGACATTAATGACAGGTAATCGTTGGAATGGTGATGACTTTTGGACGCTCTACCGATTCGTTTATGAAGAATAAGTGAAGTATTGACAGGAGGACTGAACCTCAAATATATCATTGGATCTGTTCTAGCAGAGTGGAATAGATTGATAGTGTCTGATGATTTACTGTGTGTGTGTGTATGTGTGTGTGTGTGTGTATGTGTGTGTGTATCTATATATGTATGTGTTTATGTATATATGCATGTGTTTATGTATAAGTGTATGTATGTGTTTATGTATGAGTGTATGTATGTGTGAATGTATGAGTGTATGTATGTGTGAATGTATGAGTGTATGTGAGTGTATGTATCTATAAATATATATGCATGTGTTTATGTATGAGTGTATGTATGTATGTGTGAATGTATGCATATACACATATATGATATATATATATACATGTATACACACATACATATAGACACACATACATATAGACACACATACATATACACATATGTACACACATACATTATATACATGCATATATATATATATTTATATGTATACCTACAAATTATGTATGTATATATATATGCACACACACACACAAATACAATTATATACACACTCTTAGATAGATATATAGACATCTTTCTTTATTTGCCACACGGGCGTACAAAAAATGGGACATTACAAGACGTGATGGCCCGGGGGGGGGGGGGGGTTACATAAAATCTTTAACAATGATAAATAACAATAAACTATATATAAAAATAAAGCAATTGAAATCCCCATTAGTGAGGGAGGAGGGGGTAACGCTACTGCGGGGGTGTTTTACACCTCGTGGATAGAACCCCCCCCCCCCCAACACCAGGAACATGTTTCGTAGGTGTTCCCCGTCTTCTCTCTGTTTATCTTCCTCAACCTACAGGTTTATATACAGAGAGATAGATAGATAGATGGATAGATAGATAGATGGATAGATAGATAGATGGATAGATATGTTTCTTTATTAGCCACAGGGGCACAGAAGAAGGGGACAAATACAAAGGGGGAAGGTTACATACAATAAAAACATGTAAAATACTATCACAAATGCAATTTAAAATTTAATCGATTTTCCCCAATAGGGGGAGACAGTTGATATGGGTAGATAGACAGATGGATATATATAGATATGTTTCTTTATTAGCCACAGGGGCACAAAAGAAGGGGACGAATACAAAGGGGGAAGTTTACATACAATAAAAACATACAGATAGATAGATAGATAGATAGATAGATAGATATATTTCTTTATTAGCCACAGGGGCACAAAAGAAGGGGACAAATACAAAGGGGGAAGTTTACATACAATAAAAACGTGTAAAATGTTATCACAGATGGAATTTAAAAGTTAGTCGATTTTCCCCAATAGAGGGAGACAGTTTATATGGGTAACACATACCCCCGAAAAAAATGTGCAACCCTCATCTCCAGGAGTACGAAGAGCTTGTACTCCTTTCCTCTCCTCCTCCTTTTCCTCAATCTACAGGCTGATATAGAGAGAAGGCCCATTCACTCGGGCCATTCTCGCCACTTTCACCCACCTTTCATAAAACTTGCTGGGGTACAGCACCTCTCTCTCCATCCTGATTCTTCTTCCAAAGTGGTATTTGAAAAAAAGAATCAGTTGTTGGCCGGAGAGAAAGGTGTCTGACCTCAGCCCTTTCAACCTTGTCCACCATACAACCTCTTTCGCCATAGCTATCACACAAAGGAAAACCGCCTCTCCTTCGTTTTTGAAGGAGGGTGGCGGTTTGATCATGACAATGGACTCGGTGGTCAGATAGATAGATAGATAGATAGATAGATAGATAGATAGATAGATAGATTTCCTTATTAGCCACAGGGGCATACAAGAAAAGGGGACAATACAAAGACACATGCCGAGGATTTTACATACAGTCGTGTAAAAATATTGAAACAAACAATTATAACAATCGAAATCCCCAATAGGGGGCAAGCGCCACTAATGGGTTGTTTAATACCCCGTAGATAGAACAACCCTCAACTCCAGGAGCGTGTTGTGCAAGTGCTCCTTTCTTTCTTTTGCTCTCTTCTTTAACCTACAGGCTTATATACAGAGAAGGCCCAATCACTTGGGTCATTTTCGCCACATTCACCCACCTTTCAGCGAATTTCCTGGGGTATAACACCTCTCTCTCCACTCTCACCTTCCTTCTGAAGTGGTACTTAAAGAAGGGGATGAGTTGTTGTCTGGAGAGAAAAGTGTCTGCCCTCAGTCCTTTTAACCTCGTCCACCATATTACCTCTTTCGCCGTAGCCACCAGACAGAGGAAGACGGTCTCTCTGACAGACAGACAGACAGACAGACAGACAGATTAATTATGATAAATGATTTAGTCTGAAACTAGAGGTTTACAGAAGGAAATTGGTCAATTATAATGTTTGTGTTTCTTCCTCTTCTTCTACCTCCTCCCCCTCCTCTTTACCCTCATCCTCCTCTCCTTTTCTACCCCCTCCTCCTCTTTACCTCCCTACCCTCCTCTCCTATCCCCATCTACCTCCTCCCCCTCCTCTTTACCCCCCATCTACCTCATACACCCTCCCCCTCCAGTATGTAAATTAATGACAATAGTTCTGCTCCAACAAAATGTTTAAAGCAAAACTGATCGTTATTGATTATTGGTGATTATAGAACTGTGAAATTAGAAATCTATTTCCTTGGCCAACACCGCTCCAGCTGGAGCAGTGGTCTTCACATACGCACTCACTTATACACTGTTACACACACACACACACACTCCTACACACTCACTTATACACCGTTACACACATACAAACACCTACACATACACTCCTACACACATACACACATACAAACACCTACACATACACTCGTACACACTCCTACACACACACAGTCCTACACATACACAGTCCTGCACATACACAGTCCCACACATACACACATACAGTCCTGTACATACACACATACACAGTCCCACACACACAGTCCTACACACACACAGTCCTACACATACACACACACACACACACACACACACACACAGTCACACACACAGTCCTACACATACACACACACAGTCCTACACATACACACACACACAGTCCTACACAGACACACACAGTCCCACACATACACACACACAATCCCACACACACACATACACACACAGTCCCACACATACACACACATATGCACACACACAGTCCTACATACATACACACACACAGTCCCACACATACACACACATACGCATACACACACAGTCCCACACATACACACAGACTCACACATACACAAACAAAACAGGAGGAAATAGTCAACTGTCGGGAATTTTCAAAAAAAATAAGTAGGAAGTTGGTTAAAAGAATGATATCTGATTTCGGCAGAAGGCCAACAACTTTGGGTGAAGTTGATTAAATCAAGCCCAGTGCATTACAGCTACTTTTCTTTAATGAGCCTGTGAAGATGAAAGCTAAAGGTAACCACACCTGGATTTGAAATCAGAACATAAATGACTGTAAACCTTTGCCACAAGGAATGGTGTTCGACGCTCTACCGATACTGCCAATCCATAACCCTTAAAGTTGCTTAAAATAATTGTTTCTACTTTTGGCACTAGGCCAGCAATTATCCCCAGTGCATTACTGGTACTTTATTTTATCGACCCCGTTGATAAAGGGATGAAAGCAAAGTTGACCTTGGCAGGAATTGAACTCAGATTGTAAAGGGCCGTAACTCTTTGCTGCAAAGCATGGCGTCCGACGTTCTACTGATACTGCCAATCCTAAAGTAATTGTTTCTACTTTTGGCACAAGGCCAGCAATTTCTCAGTACATTACTGGTACTTTATTTTATCGACCCCGTTGATAAGGGGATGAAAGCAAAGTTGACCTCGGCAGGAATTGAACTCAGACTGTAAAGGGCCGTAACTCTTTGCTGCAAAGCATGGCGTCCGACCTTCTACTGATACTGCCAATCCTAAAGTAATTGTTTCTACTTTTGGCACAAGGCCAGCAATTTCTCAGTACATTACTGGTACTTTATTTTATCGACCCTCGTAAGGATCAAAGGCAAAGTTAACCTTGGCGGGATTTGAACTCAGATCATAAAGGGACGTAACTATGCTTCAAAGCATGGCGTCCGACCCTCTACCGATACTGCTGATCCTAAAATAATGGCAGAAACTTACAAAACAAAAGAAAGGTCAAGGAATCTTTTGTTGGTTTACATCAGAGAAAATGATTTCTATGTTAGACTAAGCTAAGAAAAGGCCTGATGTTATCAGATTCCTTTGATCCCTTCAGCATTCAAAATAAATCCAATCTCACAAACTTCTGAAATAGCAGGGTGTTATAGTTTGCATCAGAATAACCTAAGATATCCTCCTCTGACTTAGTTTACCCAACTTTTCTTTTAACGAAGAGATTCTAATACTGAAATATGCACTAATTAAACATCTCTAAGGTAACAATGCAACAACTCCATTGTTATTTAATAGGCAAGAACAGAACTAACCAACTCATGTTGAAAAAGAACAGATGTATGATGATGATGATGGAAAGGGGAATGGAAATTGCAAACTAGATTTGTGGGGGAACTGAAGTGAAATATTTCTGCAAGGAATCAAATCCAAATAATGCAGTGAAAATGACTTCCTGACAGCCTTGGTCCCTGATGTCATCAGACAGGGAAAAAATATGTAGCAAAAACCATTAATAGATAGTAATAGGTTAAAGAAAGACTAAAATAAAAAAATATAGGAGATACATCTCACTAGGTTGGGGTTTGTGTATATATGTGTGTGTGTGCGAAATTGCATGCAGGAAGGTAGCTGAAGAGGTAATGATGCAGTTGTTTGTTCATCTTATGTGCGCATTTTTCTGCTGATTATATATTTATATATATATATATACCTGCCACCTAGCCTACCATTCACACCCTTCTACTTTGACTGCTGGCCACGTGATGATTCTTAGCCATATTGAATTCATTTCTGGCGGCGATCACTGTAGAAATTTTAGTCCAAACTTGAGAGAGTCTCTTGATAAGCTCGAAACCTCATGGATAATACCAGGATTGGACATATGGACAAAGTACAAGCGAAACTATCGATAGTCGGGACTAGAGGAATTTTGGTAAAGTTTATATGCATTTTTTCTTCAAACTTACATTTTAGACTTAGCTCCGTTTAATTGATTATTTGTCTAGTTAATTTCTACGGGCTAAGAGGAAAGACTGGGTAAATTTTATCTGACTGTTACTCATGGGGAATAATCTGTGTCATTTATCTGTTATTTCTTCGAAGTTACATTTTAAACTTAGCTCCGTTTAAATTGATTATTTATCTAGTTGATTCCTACGGACTAGGGTGAAGAAAAATTGGGTATATTTTATCTAACTGTTCTTCAAACTTGCAATTTTATATATATATATATATAGAGAGAGAGAGAGAGAGAGAGAGAGAGAGAGAGAGAGAGAGAGAGAGAGAGAGAGAGAGAGAAAGAGAGAGAGAGAGAAAGATACTGAAGATATATATACATATAAATACCTGATACCCTTTCTAATACAAACCACATTACAGTTTGGACTGGTTACTTTTTATTGCGGCACCAACATGACCTTTAACAGGGTGGACTGGGTATCTTTTGACATGTCAGCATCATGAACACCCATTGGTCACAAATGACTATAGGTTTAAACCTAGAAAGATCCTCTCTGAGGCACAAGCTAGGGCAAAGTGTTTTTGTGGAAGCGATTACCAGCGATGTTGTCCAAGGGAAAAGGCAGCTTGACACCAGTGACATTACAACTCATTCCACAGCTGAGTAAACTGGAGCAATGTAAAATAAAGTGTCTTGCTCAAGAACACAACACACCACCAATTGAACAACTTTGTGATGGTGAACCCAACAGACAGAAACATCTTATATGTTACAAAACCATCTGAAACACCCCTGGTTCTACAATACAAAGCTGTTTATTTTAAAGTGCTTATATTTATCTAAAAATCTTCCATTATACTTTTATGTGAGAACTTTTAAATCATGTTCCAAACAGTTACAGTGATACACCGATAACAATGAGAAAGTTATTTTAAATCCCTCCATTTTCTTGAGGATTTTCAAAATGATTTGACAACTATAAGCAGCGTCTTCCATGAGAAATATAGTAAAGAAAGGGTTAATAGGTTATCTTAAACTTGCCATACCATGTCTCAAAACAAGCAAACTCTGCCAAATTTGAGGAAGTGCAGTACATTTTAAACAATTTGTTAAGTATCACTAACTCACAGGCCATCAGTTGCTTTTCAACATAACTCTCTGTGTATGTGTAACTGGGTGCTTGGATCTGTGTATGTGTTTATGTATGGGTATGTGCGTGTATGTATGTGTAAATATGTGTGGTGTATATGTAGGTGTGTGAGAATATGTGTGCAAGTGACTGCATGTGTGTGTATATATATATATATATATATATATATAGGAACGAGTGGGAACCCGACGGCTGAGCTCAAGCCGTGTCGACGGCTAATTCTGAATTAGCTGTCGAAACGGCTTGAGCTCAGCCGTCGGGGTCCCACTCGTTCCTATTACCCACTCTACTACCCTAAGTATTGAGTACTTTGGTGCGTTATGGTCCACCTGGTTCCTTACCACATTTCCTTTGTTATATATATATATATATATATATATATACATAGTGCAAATTTAGACAGGAACAAAACAGAGAGGCAGACATATATATATATATATATATATATACTTACATATACACACAGCACACACCACATATACACACACGCACACATACATGTATATGTGTGTGTGTGTGACTCGAAACTTTGCTGACAATCCCATGTTGTTCTGTCAAGACCTGCAGCTCACCAGTAATTACAACAATATCTTGCCTGTTTGTCTTGTCCCCAATCTTCCACTCCACATGACCGACAATATTAATTTAACTGGCAAGCCATACCTACTTTTACTCTTAAATAACATTATCATATTCCTTTAGGGATATTCCATTTCTATAAATAGTGGGGAGGGGTGCGGCGGTTTCATGTCTTACTATGAATGTATGAGGGTCAGTTGAAAAGTTTATGCACTGACTATGAAGGAGTGATGTTAGAGCTCTGAAATCTTGCATGCCTTAATTTCATCTCTTCTTATCAATTACTGCATTGTTTCTTTCCTGAGACTATGTTGAAAAATAAAAAAAATAAACCTCATTTGGTCATTCCATAAGAGTATCTTGGCCGTAAGCTGACTACGAAGGAGTGATGCTAGAGCTGTGAAATCTTGCATGCATTAATTTCATCTCTTCTTATCAATTACTGCATTGTTTCTTTCCAGAGACTATGTTGAAAAATAAAAAAAAAATAAACCTCATTTGGTCATTCCATAAGAGTATCTTGGCCGTAAGCTGACTACGAAGGAGTGATGTTAGAGCTGTGAAATCTTGCATGCATTAATTTCATCTCTTCTTATCAATTACTGCATTGTTTCTTTCCAGAGACTATGTTGAAAAATAAAAAAAAATAAACCTCATTTGGTCATTCCATGAGAGTATCTTGGTCATAGGCTGACTATGAAGGAGTGATGCTAGAGCTGTGAAATCTTGCATGCATTAATTTCATCTCTTCTTATCAATTACTGCATTGTTTCTTTCCAGAGACTATGTTGAAAAATAAACCTCATTTGGTCATTCCATGAGAGTATCTTGGTCAGCTAGCATTACTGGCTGCGTTGTATCTTCATGTATATTGACATGTCTGGTCAGTCCACCGGCTGACTTGTAAATTGTGCTGCACTCATTGCAACTGTACCACAGGGGGCGTGGTGGTAGAACCATCTCACAAGTGGCTTCATTACTCTCTCTCTCTCTATCGTCTGACTTTAAGTGGTTGACAAATCCAGCTCTTCATTGAAGAAATCACCCACATACATTGTACCTCCATATATACGTATATCTACATATATATGGAGGCACATTGCTTAGTGGTTAGAGCATTGGTCTTGCAATCAAAAGGTTGTGAGTTCAATTCTCAGACCGGGTGATGTGTTGTTTCCTTGAGCAAGACACTTTATTTCACATTGCTCCAGTTTACTCAGCTGTAGAAATGAGATGATAGGGACTGGGGTCCCTATCATTCCACTGCAAAGTGGACGTGGAGGTGCCACGGCAAAAAAGCACCCAGCCCACACTGTAAAGTGGACGTAGGTGGAGGTGCCACGGCAAAAGAGCACCCAGTACTCACTGTAAAGTGGACGTGTAGGTGCCACGGCAAAAAAGGCACCCAGCACTCACTGTAAATGAGGTTGGTATTAGGAAGGGCATCGAGCTGTAGAAATCAAGCCAGAATCATTTCCCGTCCCACCCAAGGGTGGGACGAGAACTGATTCTGGCAGGGAAAAGCGGACGTAAAATGATGATGATGATGATGATGATACATATTCATGTCAATATACATACATTGTACCTCCATATATAAGTATATCTACATATATACATATAAATGTGAATACACATACATATCTATAAATGCGTATATATATATATGTGTAAGCTGACCCTAAGTGTGTGTGTGTGTGTGTGTAAGCTGACCCTAAATGTGTGTGTGTGTGTGTATGTGTGTAAGCTGACCCTAAATGTGTGTGTGTGTATGTATGTGTGTAAGCTGACCCTAAATGTGTGTGTGTGTGTATGTGTGTGTGTAAGCTGACCCGAAGTGTGTGTGTGTAAGCTGACCCTAAATGTGTCTGTGTGTGTGTAAGCTGACCCTAAATGTGTGTGTGTGTGTGTAAGCTGACCCTAAATGTGTGTGTGTGTGTGTAAGCTGACCCTAAACGTGTTGGAAGTGAATTGTTATGTGTTTCATGTCAGATTGAAAGAAAAAAGAAAAAGAAAAATGATTCACAAACAAACAAAAAAGACCCCCCACCCATTACCCCTGCCATCATCAGAAGTGAAATAAGTTAAATGTTACCACATTTCTACAATATCATTTAACTCTTGATTCAACCTATTTCTGATCAGATTTCTAATGGAATAAATACTACCACTCACTCCTCACTCGTGTGTTTGCCATTATGTGGAATATAATCAGGAAATTTGGCAGAATTCAGTATAAAATAACTGTGTTATTGTTAAGCTGATGTATGGAATATAAGTTATAACAAAAGTAAGTTACTTTAAAGCAGTGGTATGGAATAAGGAGGACAGAGAGTATGACATCCCCCGGCTACAAGATCATGGCAGTCGTGTGGGCATCTAACCAATCAAATCCAAATAATGCAGTGAAAATTACTTCCTGACAGCCTTGGTCCCTGGTGGCATCAGACAGGGGAGAAATATGTAGCAAAAACCATTAATAGATAGTAATAGGTTAAAGAAAGACTAAAATAAAAAAAATAGGAGATACATCTCACTAGGTTGGGGTTTGTGTATAAATGTGTGTGCGAAATTGCATGCAAGAAGGTAGCTGAAGAGGTAATGATGCAGTTGTTTGTTCATCTTATGTGCGCATTTTTCTGCTGATTATTTATATATATATATATATATATATGCGAGCAAGACAACCACTCTTGCCTCAAGTGGGAAAACTCCCGTCCAAACCCATGCAAGCGTGGAACATGGACGTTAAACGATGATGATGATGATGATGATGATGATATACCTGCCACCTGGCCTACCATTCACACCCTTCTACTTTGACCGCTGGCCACGTGATGATTCTTAGCCATATTGAATTCATTTCTGGCGGCAATCACTGTAGAAATTTTAGTCCAAACTTGAGAGAGTCTCTTGATAAGCTCGAAACCTCATGGATAATACCAGGATTGGACATATGGACAAAGTACAAGCGAAACTATCGATAGTCGGGACTAGAGGAATTTTGGTAAAGTTTATATGCATTTTTTCTTGCAAGGGTGGGACGGAAACTGATTCTGGCTTGATTTCTACAGCTGGATGCCCTTCCTAACACCAACCTCATTCACAGTGAGTGCTGGGTGCTTTTTTTCCATGGCGCCTACACATGCACTTTATAGTGTGGGCTGGGTGCTTTTTTGCCATGGCACCTCCACGACCACTTTGCAGTGGAATGATATGGACCCCAGTCCCTATCATCTCATTTCTACAGCTGAGTAAACTGGAGCAATGTGAAATAAAGTGTCTTGCTCAAGGAAACAACACATCACCTGGTCTGAGAATTGATCTCACAACCTTTCGATTGCAAGGCCAATGCTCTAACCACTAAGCCATGTGCCTCCATGGTATATATATATATATACCCATCCAACTCTTGCTAACAGGGAAAGCAGCTGTTAAATGGTAACGATTGTGACAATAATGAAACACTTTCAAAATGAACCATATTTGACCTATGATTATTTAATATCAGAGACTAATGAGTGACAGATGACTCAACCCCTGGTTAGCTTGACAGGGAATCTATCATAGCCAACTTTAATTCCCAGAAGATCTGTTACTTATTCTTGCTAAGTAGATGAACAAGAAAGGAATTTAGTATCAACCATTTTAATAGGAAACAAAACTGCCCCTGGTTCTGTCAAACAAAACTGTTTATTTTAAAAATGTTTATATTTATCTAAACCCATCTGTCATAATTTTATATAAGAAACTCACCAACCAACCAACCAGCCAGGTAGCCAAGCCGCCAACTAACCAGCCAGCCAACCAAGCAGCCAACCAACAAACCAACCAACCAGCCAGCCAACCAACCAACCAGCCAACCAACAAACCAACCAACCAACCAGCCAACCAACCAGCCAGCCAGCCAATCAGCAAGCCAACCAACCAGTCAACCAGCCAGCCAACCAACCAAGCAGCCAGCCAACCAAGCAACCAGCCAACCAAGCAGCCAGCCAACAAACCAAGCAACCAGCCAACCAAGCTGCCAACCAACAAACCAACCAGCCAGCCAACCAACAAACAAACCAGCCAGCCAACCAATCAGCCAGCCAACCAACAAACCAACCAACCAACCAGCCAGCCAACCAACCAATCAGCCAGCCAACCAATCAGCCAGCCAACCAACCAACCAGCCAACCAACCAACCAGCCAGCCAACCAACTACAAATAAATTAATAAATAAAGTAGTAGTGTAGGAAAATATATGGCTGAATTGATAAGGTATTGTGAAGAATTTAAATCTGTTGAAGGTATTTTGTTATTTTGGGACTGGAACATTCTATGAGCTTCAATTCCCTTAGCTGTCAGCAATGGAAACCAGATGAACCAGGTTTTAGGTATAGTGGTTAACTGGAAAGAGCTCAGGGAGGTGAAAACAAACCTTTGGTATCCTTTTCTAGAAAATTCTACAAATATTTCTAGCTACGAAGGGGGTGGGAAATATCAACAAACCCCGTGTCATGTGAGACTTAATAAATAATTGTTTCTGATTTAGGCAGAAAGGCCAGCAATTTGTGAGGAAGGATAAGTTGATTATATCGACCCCCAGTATTCAACTGGTACTTTTATTCCATTAATTTAGGTGCATAAGGCCAGTAATTTGGGCGAAGGGTAAAGTCACGTTAGTATTTACAGTATATACTTGAATATAAGCTGTGGAATATGTGACTAAAAAGTCGATGGTAGACTAAAAAGTCGATGGTAGGGTTGACATATTCAGGACCAATGTTTTGGACCCATTTCTCACTTATAGTCGGGTTGACTTTTTTTAGTATATCTGGTAACTGCTAGATGTATTTTATTATTAATGGTTTCTAATTTACACACAAGGTTAGTAATTTGGGGGAAGGAGAAAGTCAATTATATCAGTCCCAATATTTTACTGGTACTTTTATTTTATTAGTAATGATTTCTTATTTAGACCCAAGGCCAGAAATATGTGAGGAGGGGAAAGTCAATCGAGACCCAGTGCTTAACTGGTACTTTAAACTCAGAACATAGAAAGTCCACATAACTAAATACCACAACACAGTCTGTTGCTCTAACAATCCTGCCTACCACTGGCTCTGCCCTCACCTCTGTTTTTATTTTAATACAATAAATATCTAAAGACAAGAACTTCTATTTCTACCAATAAAAGAATTCTGCTGAAGAGAAAACCCTAAGATTCCAATAATTCTCTTTATTGATTTTCAAATTCTCTTTCAAGAGAAGTTTTTACCAAGTTTCTGTGATGTTATTGAATATTGAATGGAAAGGAATCAGTTAAAGAGGATGTGAACAGTGTTTAGCAAGCATGTGGATTTCCTTATTCCGCTCATTATGGCCAACTTGATGTTGGAAAACACAAGACTATTTATTGACTGACATTTTGGACGATGGTTGAAATATTGTCTGCTTCAGCTTCAAAGTCAGGCCAGTAATTTAGGAATGCAGAGTCTTGTCCCAATGGCAGAAGATCAATATTGATATATTGATTGAAAACATGCTGAAGACTTATTAAAAGAGAGAATATTTACAAAGAATAAAGAGAATACATGAAGAATAAATTAATATAATCTTATATAAAGGAAAAATCAAATGAAAAGATTTACTTTCTTTCATTTTCCAAACTAAAACAGTATGAAAGAAGCACACATCTTTTTGCAATCCCTTATTGTCAAATAATATCATGTGGATTACATATTATGGTAGGTTAAAACTGGGTGTTGCAAGACTATATTGGATTGTATATTTGCATTGTTTTCAGATCAACTTGGCTAAAAAAGGCTTTGAAATTGTGATCTACAGTGGACAGTTGATAATTGTCTGTCCATGTCCCTTCTGCTCAGATGTATATCAATATAATAAAATACAGTGGTTAGAGCACTGGAGGCACATGGCTTAGTGGTTAGAGCATTGGCCTTGCAATCGAAAGGTTGTGAGTTCAATTCTCAGACCGGGTGATGTGTTGTTTCCTTGAGCAAGACACTTTATTTCACATTGCTCCAGTTTACTCAGCTGTAGAAATGAGATGATAGGGACTGTGGTCGTGCAGGTGACACGGCAAAAAAGCACCCAGCACTCACTGTAAATGAGGTTGGTGTTAGGAAGGGCATCCAGCTGTAGAAATCAAGCCAAAAATCAGTTCCCGTCCCACCCTTGCAAGCAGGGAAAAAGCGGACGTAAAATGAAATGATGATTAAATGATTTCTCCCTTCTGAAAAAAAAAAAAAAAGAGTTCTTACTATTAATATTACTACTACTACTTCCACCACTATTGCTGCTATTGCTACTATTACTGTCAATGTGCATGAATGACCAAGCATAGATGAGCTGAGAGTGAAACTGTGTAATAAGAGGGATAAACTGTAGTGTGTGGGAGAGGAGGCTGCATTGGTATGGCCATGTGATGTGCATGGAAGATGACCGCTGGATAAAGAAGTGCCAGGAAATCCTGGTGGAAGGAAGACGCAGTAGGGGAAGACCACGAAAAACATGGGCGGAGGTGGTGAGAGCTGACCTCAGATCACTGAAGCTCACAGAGGAGATGACGAGCAATCATGACAAATAGAGAGATGCTGTGCTGTAGAGGACCCGTCCAACCCTTGCAAGCAAGGAAAAGCGGACGTAAAATGATGATAAACACTTTAAAACAGTTTACATATCATAGATTACAGGGTGGTTTCAGGCAGTTTGGTATCAAAAAGGTTAAGTTAGTGTTTGGAACATAAAGATTCTTACATACTTTTCTAATGGAAGGTTTTTAGATAAGTATAAACATTTTAAAATGAGCGGTTTTAGGTGGTTTGATATTGAAAAGGTTAAAGTTAATTATAATGTCTCACATTTATGTGTGTGTGTGAGTGTGTGTGTGAGTGTGAGTGTGAGTGTGAGTGTGTGTCTGTGTGAGTGTGTGTGTGTGTGTGTGTGTGTGTGGTTAATTATGAAAATTCACAACAAATGAATAGAATTGTTGCCAACGAAACTGAGCTTTCTCAAGTTACGTATTGAATGCTTCAAATTGTTGAACTATTAAATAACTATCAGATTATGAGAATACAACTCTGGAAAACTGACTTGTTAGTCTACAAAATTAATTACTTCTAAAGAGCCTTCATTTATTTACAAAACTAACAGTTGGCTAATAACCAAGTTATAGAAATTCCTACCCCACTCCACATTGCTACAGAATATAATATGGAAAAGAAAAAAATATAAAAATAAAGACAATAAGCGAATGAAAAAAAGAAAACATAAACATGATGAGAATAAGCCAGAAATATTAACTGTTTTTCCATTTTAAACTTCTCAACTACGAAGGTCTGCAGAAAAGTTCATAGGCTGATTATGAAGGAGTGGTGCTAGAGCTGCGAAATCTTGCATGCATTAATTTCAACTCTTCTTGTTAATAACTGCTGCATCATTGTTTCTTTCTATGTACAATGTTGAAAAATAAACCACATTTGGTCATTTCATGAGAGTATCTTAGTCAGCCTATGCAGTTTTCAGCTGACCCTCGTATATCACAAATCAGCCATATGAGAGGGATAATATATCACCATTCATACTTTTATTACACCTAACAGTAGTAATATTTGAATAAACATGCAAGGAAGTTATTCTTCAGAAGCAAAGTTTTAGTTTCAAATGAAATTTTACAATATATATTTTTTGTTTTTATTTTCAATTAAACTAAAATAAAATTTAATTCCTTAATCAAAAACAACAAAACCCTGCAAAAACTAATTAAATCTAATATTCCCAAAAGTGATAAAATGTTTAATTAGCAGCAGTAGTAGCATTGCATGTATTATTTTGTGTTCCAAAAACACACTTGTCATTAGTTCTACCAATGAGATAATTGTGTGTACACCACCAGGTGGCTCTGCCTGTAGCATTTCTTCATCAAATAATTACATGTTATCATGCAATATTTTCATTTAAAAACGTTTCATAATTATCAATTTAATTTGATATCAGAGTTTGTGGAAGACTTCTGTATTAAACTCCTGCAACAGAAAGTTTGATAAAGTAGAAATACATGCAAAAGGCAGGATTTTGGTACTCAACAAACATACCAGGATTTGGTGCTCTTGGGTTTTAGAATATTCTGAGTCTTTGTGGTCATTGTTTCATATTTCAGGACATTTGTTTGATAATAAATTCTATTTTCTAATAGTAGGGATGGGAGCACTGATGGTCACTGCTGGCAATGGGCCAACCTATTCCACACACTGATGATCTCTATTCCTTTTATTATCCATACTTCATCCCTTCACCTCCCCCATTTCAGGCCACATAACAAACCACCCACTGTTTCTTTCTTTTGACCATCCTTTCTCTTCAGACAACCACCCCCGCTGAAACTCTCTCCCCCCACACTGTCCACGTTTTTCTTACTACAGTTGTTGTCAAACATGAACATCGATTATATGAATCTCACCAATGTCTTGGCAGGTCTTTGAAAGGTCACACTTGTGGTCCCTTCGCCACTGACCTCCATATTAAAGGTCACACTTGTGGTCCCCTTGCCACTGACCTCCACATTAAAGGTCACACTTGTGGTCCCTTCGCCACTGACCTCCATATTAAAGGTCACACTTGTGGTCCCCTTGCCACTGACCTCCACATTAAAGGTCACACTTGTGGTCCCTTCGCCACTGACCTCCATATTAAAGGTCACACTTGTGGTCCCCTTGCCACTGACCTCCACATTAAAGGTCACACTTGTGGTCCCTTCGCCACTGACCTCCATATTAAAGGTCACACTTGTGGTCCCCTTGCCACTGACCTCCACATTAAAGGTCACACTTGTGGTCCCCTCTCCACTGACCTCCTCATTAAAGGTCACACTTGTGGTCCCCTTTCCACTGACCTCCTCATTAAAGGTCACACTTGTGGTCCCCTCGCCACTGACCTCCTCATTAAAGGTCACACTGTGGTCCCCTCGCCACTGACCTCCACATTAAAAGTCACACTTGTGGTCCCCTTTCCACTGACCTCATTAAAGGTCACACTTGTGGTCCCCTCGCCACTGACCTCCACATTAAAAGTCACACTTGTGGTCCCCTCGCCACTGACCTCATTAAAGGTCACACTTGTGGTCCCCTTGCCACTGACCTCCTCATTAAAGGTCACACTTGTGGTCCCCTCTCCACTGACCTCCTCATTAAAGGTCACACTTGTGGTCCCCTTTCCACTGACCTCCTCATTAAAGGTCACACTGTGGTCCCCTCGCCACTGACCTCCACATTAAAAGTCACACTTGTGGTCCCCTCGCCACTGACCTCATTAAAGGTCACACTTGTGGTCCCCTTGCCACTGACCTCCTCATTAAAGGTCACACTTGTAGTCCCCTTTCCACTGAATGTCCATATTAAATTGCTATGATGTAAGTAATTGGACAAACACAATACATCACTGAGGGCTCAATATATTAATATCATACACAAACGTCACTTAAACTTCTATAGATTAAACTTCTCTTCCATTTTGTCATGTCACATCATACAGAAGATATTGTCATGTTAACATGTGATCCTTTACATTGAGATAGCTCAGTCAAATGACAGCTCAAAACCCCATATTGAAAGACTTGATCGCTGAGATACATCTAAACATATACAAACACAATAAACACATACAGCAATATAATCTCTTAACATCCTGTAATCATTTAACAGAAAATAATCTAAACATAGGTTTATTAATTCAAATATTTATAGTATCTTTACTACAGAACAGATAATTGTGAAAATTGTGAAAATGTACAATATCACTGGGAGGGGTGTAGCAGAAAATAATCTAAACAGGTTTGTGAATTCAATGTTTACAGTATATTTATGGATATTATATGGATATTTGTAGTAAATTAAAGACTTTAAAGTTTAATGTGATACAGTCATATCCTACAGACAATGAATTGGCAGAAAATTTCTACAACCAGGTTTATTCATTCAAATGTTTATAGTATATTTACTACTGAAAAGATTAGTTTCAAACACGATCTTCGTAATGAGATAGTTATATTACTAAATCTTTCCAAATTCTTGACTATGTAAAAAAATTGATTGCAAATCATACACTGTCTTTCATTAGAAATATATATATACAGTGTGTGTATGTGTGTGTATATGTATTCATGTATGTATGTGGATGGAGACACATGGCTTAGTGGTTAGAGCATTGGCTTTGCAATCGAAAGGTTGTGAGTTCAATTCTCAGACTGGGTGATGGTGTTGTTTCCTTGAGCAAGACACTTTATTTCACATTGCTCCAGTTTACTCAGTTGTAGAAATGAGATGACAGGACTGGGGTCCCTATCATTCCACTGCAAAGTGGTCGTGGAGGTGCCACGGAAAAAAAGCACCCAGCACTCACTGTAAATGAGGTTGGTGTTAGGAAGGGCCTCCAGCTGTAGAAATCAAGCCAGCATCAGTTCCCATCCCACCCTTGCAAGCAGGGAAAAACTGGACGTAAAATGATAATGATGATGATATATATCGACAGTCAATCGACTTTCGTTAAATCGGACAGAGGAAACGATGTTTCCGTTGGTCTTTCTATTTGCTAATACTTTCTATCAGTCGCAACTCCAGGTAGAAGAAGCAGCGAGAAATGAAGTGTCTTGCTCAAGGACATAACACATCTCCCACATGGCCGAGTGGTTAGAGAATTGGATATATATATCTATATATATATATAGTATTTTCCGTAGTGTTGTAATATGAATATTACACACAGTAGATGGACAGCTCACGTAGGGTTTGCTCGATGGTTCCAGTCTGCATAATTAATACTTTGTAGATAGCAGCTGTTTTCAGGTTATATAACTGTTATTGAAACACGTGTCAATAAATTCCTTTTACTGAACTGTATCCATTTAAATCCTTCTATCTATATATATATATATATATATATATACACACACACATATATAATGTGCATATACACCCAAGCACCTATCTACCGCAATTTTAAATTTCACAAGCTATTTAAACGTAATGTTATTACTCTAAGGACCTACCCTGATTGAGTGCTTTGCTACTCATTCCTTATTGTAGGTCGACTTTGCTTGGCCACAGCCTAAGCTTCAATTTTACTAAGCTTCCACTTGTATATATATATATTTCTTCTTTCTTTTTTTCTTGCCTTCCTCCTCTTTACACCCTCACTTATACCTCTAATTCGCTCCACGTCCTTTTCTTCTTTGTTTATCATATTATTATTTGTGGCCCTTGCTATTCTGAGTTCAAATCCCCACCGAGGTTAACTTTGCCTTTCATCCTTACGGGGTCGATAAAATAAAGTACCAGTAATGCACTGGGTTATTGCTGGCCCTGTGCCAATAGTAGAAACAATTATTTGTGGTATATAAATGTTGAGATTTGATGAAATAAATCACTGCCAATACAGGAATTGAAATATAAAGACTGCAGAGGTATGTCATATATCAAATCATATATTTTATCTGACGAGGACGTACTGATAAAAAAAAACAACACAGTACCTTCGAAATATATATAATAAAGCATATATTCTGATTATGTGAATATCTTCATTTGTTAATATTTTGAATAATATATATATATATAAATATAAATGTCACTGGAACGAGATCTTTGGCGGTACTCAGTAATAGAGAAGACCCGCCTTACCTAAATACAAAGTAAAACCTACTACAGTCAGTAGGCATCTCTAACAAAATACACCCCCGTCCACACCGCCCCTTTCAATGTAAAGTTATGTTGGTGCCACAACATCCAGGCCGAAACAAATGAGATCGTGTAGGTGTCACGACAAAAAAACACACAGTCCACGCTGTAATGTGGCCGTGTAGGCAACACGGTAAAAACCTCCCAGTCCCACACTGTAAATGTGGTTGGTGTTAGGAAGGGCATCCAGCTGTAGAAAACCCGCCAGACAGTCCACGCTGTAATGTGGCCGTGTAGGCAACACGGTAAAAACCTCCCAGCCCCACACTGTAAACGTGGTTGGTGTTAGGAAGGGCATCCAGCTGTAGAAAACCCGCCAGACAGTCCTATGCGAGCAATGACAACCACTCTTGCCTCAAGTGGGAAAACTCCCGTCCAAACCCATGCAAGCGTGGAACATGGGCGTTAAACGATGATGATGATGATGATGATGATATATTTTTTTTTAATATTCCATTTACCAGTTTTCTTTTACATATGTCTAGTCAGACAGCACTTTAAACATGCACCGATTCCATATTTGTTGAGGTCGACAGGGTTGGGCTAGAAACATATATCTGACACATGATTATATATATATATATATATATATATATATATATATATATATATAATGAAAACTTGGATGGGAACAAAAACAGAGAGGCAGTACAAAATATATATATAATATATATATATATATATATATACAGCTTCACTAAACAAAATAATATAGGGAGAAATTCCACCTACTCATCCATCCAAACATACATACACCCACCCAGCCAACCACCCACCCAACCACCCACCCATCCAACCATCCAGCCAGCCACCCATTCATTCATTCATCAATCTATTGGAATTTGGATGGAACAATGAAGGGGACAGCTATATACATATATATATATATATATATATGTTAAATATATATATATATGTTAAATGATGATGTGTATATATATATATATATACACACACATCATTTAACATCCATCATATGTGTATATATTTTTATATCTATTTATACTCACCCACACACATATACATATGGGTACATGTGTATAGGTGTTTATATATATATATATGTGTGTGTGCGTGTGTGTATATGTATATATATACATACATATATATATACATATATACACAAGCATACACAGACATATATATATATATGAGTAATACCTGGGCAGTGGAAATGATGAAGGAATTCAGTGATATCGGTGGGAGGCTTTGCTAGAAAGGACCAGTCCAACCCATGCCAGCATGGAAAGGAAGACATAGAAAGGGTGATGAGAGAGGGGGTGGGGGGTTCCTTTATCAATAATTTGATGATATCAGTGATCAGATTGCTGTGCCTCAATGACAATTGTGAAACATTACCTCCCAACCATGACCCTCCTGTCTAGAGCTGCCATCCTTCAGTGGCTACATAACTACCCCAGCCCCCATTGACACACCCTGACTGATGGGGGAGAGGGACAAGGAAGATGACACAAGAGACGGTGGTGGTGGTGGGAGAGACAGTGGAGGTGGTGGTGGTGGGAGAGACAGTGGAGGTGGTGGGAGAGACAGTGGTGGGAGATACTGTGGAGGTGGGGTGGTGGGAGAGACAGTGGTGGTGGGAGAGACAGTGGAAGTGGTGGGAGATACTGTGGAGGTGGGGTGGTGGTGGGAGAGACAGTGGAGGTGGTGGGAGAGACAGTGGTGGGAGATACTGTGGAGGTGGGGTGGTGGTGGGAGATACAGTGGAGGTGGTGGGAGAGACAGTGGTGGGAGATACTGTGG
>OZ024757.1:21460738-21465738 GCA_964016885.1 Eledone cirrhosa
ATAGAAATTGTTGTAGCGAGAAGCTACACATATATACAAATATATATCATTTTCATTTCATGTCCGCTTTTTCCCTGCTTGCAAGGGTGGGACGGGAACTGATTTTGGCTTGATTTCTACAGCTGGATGCCCTTCCTAACACCAACCTCATTTACAGTGAGTGCTGGGTGCTTTTTTGCCGTGGCACCTCCACAACCACTTTGCAGTGGAATGATATAGACCCCAGTCCCTATCATCTCATTTCTACAGCTGAGTAAACTGGAGCAATGTGAAATAAAGTGTCTTGCTCAAGGAAACAACACATCACCTGGTCTGAGAATTGAACTCACAACCTTTCGATTGCAAGGCCAATGCTCTAACCACTAAGCCATGTGCCTCCATATATATATATATATATATTAAAGTGTTAAACAATATTCAATGATTATGTCAAAGAATGAGTTTTACAGTAGATTGGAAGCATTCTACGGTAAAAAATAATTTTCTGGAGTTATTAATATTAAAATATAAATATTAATAAAATAGATGTTATTTTGATCAATTACATTTTATTATACATATTTCGGATGTACAACAGTACGTCCTCATCAGACAAAATATAATGATACATGACATACCCTGAGATGTTAAATGGTTACCACGAAAATATAATAGTATATATAGAGTAATGTGAATGTTATGTGAGATATTATGTGAGGTAAAGCCTTTACCATGAAAATATAATAGTATATATAGAGTAATGTGAATGTTATGTGAGATATTATGTGAAGTAAAGCCTTTACCATGAAAATACAATAGTATATATAGAGTAATCTGAATGTTATGTGAGATAATTATGTGAGGTAAAGCCTTTACATGAAAATATAATAGTATATATAGAGTAATGTGAATGCTAAAGGGTTAGAGAACATTAGTCCAGCCCCCCTTTTTTAGAACACTTCAAAAGGCATGCTTGCTGGGAACTGCAAGAACCCTCTGATATGTCCTGAATATCTAAGGCTGCAGGTAACGGCTTGATGTTCATTTGAACAAACTTTCCAGTTAAATAACATCAATGACCGAGACTCAAAGAATAATACTCATCATTATTATTACTAGCAGAAAAACCACACTTTGGGTGGTTTTCTGCTAGCGTGTGTAGTGTGTATATTGATATTATACGCAAGTATATATACATGTAGATATGATACATCAAATAAAATCGTAATTGACAATATAAACAGAAATTGAATGAAGACTGGGTTACACTTTCTTATGTAATCAGTAACGTAATCCATGATACATTAAATAAAGACGATATATATATAAACTGCATTAGGAGAAAATTAGTGATAGAAAATAGTATGTTTATTTAAGTGATCGTCATCACACACTCTCTCTTTCTCTCTCTATATATATGGTAGTTGAAGTGGTGGCGACGATATACCAGAAGTGCAACTTTAAAAAGAAGTCAATTTTAAATTATTTATTTTTACGAAATTATTTTTGTTTACGAATAGATAAATTATGTAATATTCATTCATTATTTATTCAAAGTAATCCAACTTATTTTACTAACGGGATAAAAAAAAATAAACCGTATGTAGTCCCGCAGACCTTCCTTTATTATAGTTTAGATTATTATTATTATTATTATGCTCAACAGATTTATGTTACACATAAATCAACATAAATAATGTTTCAACAGCAATATCTTTTACTAGCAGAGAAAACCGATGTTAAACAATAATATAGACAAATGTCTGCTGATGGTGATGTACCCAGTCCAAATTGCTCAGATGATTCCTGTTAATGTGCACTTGTAACTACAACTACACAAACAGATAATGTATAAGAAACCACCTGAGTTTGGGTAAATATATAATTTTGTCCCCTGGTATTTGTTGAATTCATTTCTTGCAACATAGAATGAGAAAGAAGCTACCCCAAATAATTTGACTTCTGTTGCTTTTGTGCAAGTGAAAATTTGTTAAATTCCATATTATGATGGAGTCATACCATCATAATATGGCAGACTGAATGAGTTGGTATTAAACCCAATGAAACTTAAGTATCTGTGTAATCTGTTGTAACTAATTATATTCTACTTGTCCCACAGACTAGTTTGTACTAAGCCTCCAGTCCACACTGTACAGTGGTTGTGATGGCGACACAACAAAAAGCACCCAGCCCACACTGTAAAGTGATAGTAGTGATGGTGAGATGGCAAAAAGCACCCAGTACTCACTGTAAATGAGGTTGGCGTTAGGAAGGGCAACTAAGTGTAGAAACCAGGCCGAAATCAGTTCTGTATGAGCAAGACATGGTCACCTGACCTAGCATTGCCCACAACAGGACAACTTGTCTAACTCATGGTAGCACAGAAAAATGGACATAAAACGGTGATGATGATACAGACACACACACATATATATATATATATATATATGTATATATATATATATACAGACACACATATATATATCATCATTTTACGTCCACTTTTTCCCTGCTTGCAAGGGTGGGACGGGAACTGATTCTGGCTTGATTTCTACAGCTGGATTCCCTTCCTAACACCAACCTCATTTACAGTGAGTGCTGGGTGCTTTTTTTGCCGTGGCACCTCCACGACCACTTTGCAGTGGAATGATAGGGACCCCAGTCCCTATCATCTCATTTCTACAGCTGAGTATACTGGAGCAATGTGAAATAAAGTGTCTTGCTCAAGGAAACAACACATCACCCGGTCTGATAATTGAACCGGGTGATGTGTTGTTTCCTTGAGCAATATATATATATATATATGTATATGTGTGTGTATACACATATATATATATATATATATGTGTGTGTGAGCAAGAAGAAATAAAAGGGCAGATGAGAATAAGAAAAGAAAGAGAAAATATTTTTTTTATAAGAGGAAAGTATGTTTATGTTTTGTCAGCCATTTTGAAGAAACTCGAATATATATATATATATATATATATAGAGAGAGAGAGAGAGGTGTGTGTGTTTATAGTAGTGAGGAATGTTTCATCAACAACGATACTAACAACAGCAAATCATATAATAAAGCAATAAAATAGAGAAGATGATGTAGTAATAAATAGATGGTAACTGACATTACATTTATAATACTTTCCCTACCTATCAGGTAAATTATCCATCATTTACACAACCTCACATTCAACCAAACACACATCTACATACACATTCTAACCATCCACTAACACTTACACACTCAGATATATACATTCAACTCAATACACACACTCACACGTACATATATATATATATATATATATTATGGGGGCACATGGCTTAGTGGTTAGAGCATTGGCCTTGCAATCGAAAGGTTGTGAGTTCAATTCTCAGACCGGGTGATGTGTTGTTTCCTTGAGCAAGACACTTTATTTCACATTGCTCCAGTTTACTCAGCTGTAGAAAATGAGATGATAGGGACTGGGGTCCATATCATTCCACTGCAAAGTGGTCGTAGAGGTGCCGCTGCAAAAAAAGCACCCAGCACTCACTGTAAATGAGGTTGGTGTTAGGAAGGGCATCCAGCTGTAGAAATCAAGCCAGAATCAGTTCCCGTCCCACCCTTGCAAGCAGGGAAAAGCGGACGTAAAATGATGATGAAAAATGATGATGATGATATATATATATATATATATATATTTCAAGCTAACACACACATATATAAATATATTCCAGTCACATACTTAAACACATACAAACATCAATATATATTTTTAACTAAAGACCAATTCACAAAGAGAGATATAATCTAACCACACACACACACACATATATATATATACACACACACACATATATAAATACACACACACATTTTCTCCTATGACAGCTTTCAATAGTTTCCATTTGATATGAATTATCTTAGTATTGGTTTTCTCAGAATTTCTGACAGGAATAATCATATCTATTTGTTACCTATTCAGACATGCGCGCACGCGTGTGTGCGTGTGCGTGCGCGTGTGTGTGTGCGCGTGCGTGTGTATATGCGTGTGTCTGTGTGATGTATAGAAAAAATATATATCATCATATCATCATCATCGTTTCCTTACTAGCAAGAAAAGTATATAATGGGTATATATATATATATATATCTTTATAATAAAACTCAAATGTTACATGGCAACCACTTTGTGCTGTTATTTTTTTTTCTTTTTTGAACTGCAATTTGATATATGCCTCCTTACCTCTCTATCTCATCATTTCCCTTGCAGTGTTGATAAGCAGGTCAGTGGTCAAGCAACTACTATCTAAAGCTATATATCTTCAGATGATAAAAACACTTTCCTCCTATCTATTTATCTGACAGTATGTTTATCTATCTATTTGTCTATCCATCCAGGTATCTCTGTTTGCCAATCTCTCACTTGTCTATATAACTGTATATCTACCTACCTAGCTACCTACCAGTTTATCTGTTTGTATGTCTGTCTGTCTGTCTACCAGACTTTCAATCTATAGTTATCTATTCATGTACGTTTACCAATGTATCCATTTTTCAACAATAACACCACCAACAACAACAAAGCACAAATCTCAATAGCTGTCCGAAGATAGACCAAGCTCATTGTAATTTAATGTAGGTGTGTTTGATAACAATAAAGAAAATGTGGAAGAAAATTATTGCCACTGATTTAAATGAATGTAAAAGGAAATTCGATGATGATGACCAAGAAAAATCAAAGATTTAAATATCTTTACATAGGCATAATTCCATCTTCAATAAGATGCCTACCTCACATTCCCCTTCTCTGAACATAACTTTGGCCAGAAGGTGTTCATGTCATCAGAAGGTGTCCAATGTTCATTGGGTGTTTCCACCCTCAACTGTAACACTTTCTCACTTGTGGTTCAACAATGGTGGCTAAATTACTGCCCATCTTCACCTCTTGTCTTCTAGTTTCTCTCCTCCTCTAAAGCCAACAAGAAGCCCCTTTCTGCTGCCTCCCCCATCCTGCAAACTGCAGCCTTCTTCTCTCTTC
>OZ024757.1:21470738-21473238 GCA_964016885.1 Eledone cirrhosa
TCTCTGTTTCTATGAAAGAAAACCAACCATTTTGGATTGATATCTTCTAACAATTTTATATAAGAATTATATGATACATTACTATCTTAGTAATTAAATAATTAATAATTTTAGTAAGTTACTCAAAAATTAACCTTTTTGATTCTAACCTCGCGAAAACCAGCTTTCGATCTATGAATCTCCCCCCATTTTAAAGGGTTCCTATTTAAATAAAAATCTTCCAACATAATTTTATATAAGAACCAAATGTTAAATGACAATCTTCTTAACCCTTTAATGTTCAAACCGGCCAGAATTCTCTACCTCTTTCTGTTGAAACTGGCTGTAACTGGTCACTCAAACTGATATTAAGGTATTGTTCTCAAAATAAATACTTTCAAAATCTCACAGATTCGATATTATGTGAGATATTATGTGAGGTAAAGCCTTTACCATGAAAATATAATAGTATATATAGAGTAATGTGAATGTTATGTGAGATATTATGTGAGGTAAAGCCTTTACCATGAAAATATAATAGTATATATAGAGTAATGTGAATGTTATGTGAGATAATTATGTGAGGTAAAGCCTTTACCATGAAAATATAATAGTATATATAGAGTAATGTAAGAATTTTTAGTAAATTCCTCAAAATTCTTCATTAACTACATTATATGTAAACCAAGAATATATGACAAAAACATTTATGGTAAAATGGAGGGTTCATTTATATTTTGCCAATTTTTACCAACTCAAAATTTTATGAAAATAAAGTGCTAAAATATTTTCACTTTGGAGGTGAATATTACTCAGGTTTCATTTTGGAGGTGAAATTCACATTTCCTATTGATTTTGATATGTTTACAATGAATATGGTAAAAAAAATCATTACGTAATGGAGTTGTGAAACAAAAACTATATTCTAAACAACACTTAAAACATTTTAAATATCAAAATATTAAAACTTCATAAATATATTCCCCACTTACGAGAAATTCAAAATTGCATCTAAACATGTTGATTACCTGCCTTTACTTAAACACGGGGTTTGGATTTTTGCCCATTTCTTAGACATAAAATAGGGTGGGGGCTCCGGCTTATATTCCAGTATACATGGTGACTGAAATGGAATCATGACATGGTCAACGTAAAGGGCCGTATCTCTATGCTGCAAAGCATGGTGTCTGTGTCTGATGCTCTACCAATACTGCCAAACCACCACCCTGATAATAATAATAATAATAATAATGCTTTCTTTATTAACCATAAGCGTTTACACTGAGGAAGAACTGTAACATCGTTAAAGAAATAATTTCAATGAAGCAGCAGAATTGATTTTTGGTCCAATAACCGTGTTTGATATTGAATCTGGCTTGTCAAGACATTTGTGGGACTGTTTCCTGGTGATAAATATTTTCAGGTTTCTTTGATTCTGAATATTACATCACATATCTGTGTGGCTCTGTGTGTGTGTGTGTGGCTGTGTGGCTGTGTGTGTGTGTGGCTGTGTGTGTGTGTGGCTGTGTGTGTGTGTGGCTGTGTGTGTGTGGCTGTGTGTGTGTGGCTGTGTGTGTGTGGCTGTGTGTGTGTGGCTGTGTGTGGCTGTGTGTGGCTGTGTGTGTGTCTCTGTGTGTGTGGCTTTGTGTGTGTGGCGCTGTGTGTGTGTGGCTCTGTGTGTGTATGGCTATATATGTGTGACTCTGTATTGGTGTGTGTTTGTCGTGTCCCCCATGTCTTTGTCTCTATGTAGTTGCACATTTCATCCATCATCATCATCATTTTACGTCCGCTTTTCCCTGCTTGCAAGGGTGGGACGGGAACTGATTCTGGCTTGATTTCTACAGCTGGATGCCCTTCCTAACACCAACCTCATTTACAGTGAGTGCTGGGTGCGTTTCTTGCTGTGGCACCTCCACGACCACTTTGCAGTGGAATGATATGGACCCCAGTCCCTATCATCTCATTTCTACAGCTGAGTAAACTGGAGCAATGTGAAATAAAGTGTCTTGTTCAAGGAAACATATATATATATATATATATACAATATATTAATAAATGTAAACTATATTTATAAAACCATACTGACTATTTACTCCAGTAAACTGTTGAGTGCTCTATAACAGTTATAAACTTAAGTTTGTTGGAATCCCAACAAATTTAATATAACTTCTACATATATATATATAGAGAGAAAGAAATAGGGGGGGGGGGTTCCTTAGAGCTTCATGTCTTTACACGGCTAACCATAACAGTTGAACAACACATGTCCTATGCAATCCCTTCGGTGACAGACAACTCTTTATCAAAACTAAATGGGGGTAACCACCATCTCACCCTTCCACCTCACAGCCCTGTACCAAAACCAGCATGCAATGTCACATCCGCATGTGTGTGTGTGTACGTGTATGTGTATGTGTGTGTGTGTGTATGTGTGAGTGTGTGTATATATATATATTTATGAAAAAAATATTGTTTTTATTTTTTTAAATATATATATATATATGTGTGTATATATATA
>OZ024757.1:21478238-21488238 GCA_964016885.1 Eledone cirrhosa
CTGGAAACACTGTAGTCCTTCTATAATTATTATCTGTTAACTTCATAAGAAGAGTTAAAGGTTACGAAACCTTTGTCAATGTACCACATGATCAGATTAATAAGGGGAACAGGAAATGGAAGAAGAAGAAAGAAAATAAAAGGGGAAGGGACAGAAACTACACCCCAGTCTGAGCAGTGCCTCAGCTGCACCCCACAGACAAAACAGCAAACGTGTTACCATGGAAAATAACCAGAGACACTGCAGCAGCCCCTCAAGTAGGCTACCATCTTTCCAATTTTACAGAGGAAATCAACAGTGTGGGCCCAAGGATGCCAGACAAGAGGAAATGATTGGTCATGCTCCAGTATTTCATTATCTTCCTCTCCTCCAGATTATGGGCAGCAGAGCCCGGGTTTCTAGAGAGATCAACTACTACTTGAGTATATATGGTATATCATTTTTAAACCTTTTGATACTGGACTTGTGAAACAAAACCATCCATTTTTTAAGGGTTCCTACTTTAATTAAAACCTACCAACGTAATTTCACATAAGACCATTTTCTTATGTGAAATTAAGCCTTTATAAATCTTTTCCAAATTGCTCATTAATTAATTAAAATACAAAGTATCTCATTAGAAATACATTAATTAAAGGATTAAGGTGGTATTTGTAGCATAACTTCTTTGGAAAATTTAGAACTTGTTAAAATGGGTAGTTTTGTTTGACAGAACCAGAGCTGGTTTGGGCATGTTAGTAACAAAAGTCTAAGTAAACTCCAAAAATGAAAATGTGAGAGTTCCAAATGCAGAAAATACTTTGAATATTTTACAATTCAATCCAGGGTTTTCTCACTCCTGTTGGAAGAAGTCCCCCCTGGTTGACCTCCACCACTTTCTGTTTGGTTTTGGTCAGAGGTGATGGAGAGGAGTTCCAGCAAGAAGATCCTGTCAACAAAATCTCCATACAAAACAAGTCTCCGGTTTCTGAAAGGCTTACAACAGCTTTCAGGGGTCATGACCTGGGTGTACCCAGTGTAAGAGGTTAATGGCTGAAACACTTGCTTGAGGAAGGGGGTTCTTCTCTGAAGACCTGCTGTCCAGCTTTCCTGAGAGCTTCTTACCATGAAAGGGTTAAATATGATTCTAAAGTGGGGGCTTCTATTTAGACCCTAAAACACTTTAAAGTAAGCAAATACAAATATATAAAAATTTAAACAAACAATTTACGTTAGTTATTCAACCTCCATTCCTGGCTGTGCTTTTCATTTGACTCCCTCCCTCCCCCCTCCCTGTCTTTCAGAAATGGGGCAGAAGGGTGTGTGAAACTACACTACTGCTAATAACATTGTCTTAAAGGATCTTCAAGAATAACGAAAATAAAAAATAAAATAATTTTTCTAGGGATTTAAAAACATATTTTGTATATTCTTCTCATGAGAAATATGAAACATTTCACTACTTGTTGAGCTTGTCATAGCAACAGGAGCTGAGAAAAACAGATGTCAAGAGGGTGGTAGTGGTGGTGATAGTAATGGTGGTGGTGGTGATGGTGGTGGTGGTGGTGGTGATGGTGAGGAGGAGGAGGAGTGTTGTAATGTTGATAATGAGGATAAGGATGATAATGATAATATTGATGCTGTTTGTAAGTATACACACACATGCACATAAATGTAAATACATACATGTGTGTATATATATATATATATATATATATATATCGTCTGGGACGACTTGATAAATTCCGACCTCGCACACTTACACCTCTCCAAGACAATGTCACTGGACCGAGAGCTTTGGCGCTACACAGTAATAGAGAAGACCCGCCTTACCTAAGTACAAAGTGAAACCTACTACAGTCAGAAGGCACCTCTAACAAAATACACCCCCGTCCCACTACCCCCTCCCCCCCCCCATCCACACCACCCCTTTCAATGTAAAGTTATGTTGGTGTCACAACATCCAGCCCGAAACAAATGAGGTCATGTAGGTGTCACGACAAAAAACACACAGTCCACGCTGTAATGTGGCCGTGTAGGCAACACGGTAAAAACCTCCCAGTTCCACACTGTAAACTTGGTTGGTGTTAGGAAGGGCATCCAGCCGTAGAAAACCCGCCAGACAGTCCTATGCGAGCAAGACAACCACTCGTGCCTCAAGTGGGAAAACTCCCGTCCAAACCCATGCAAGCGTGGAATATGGACGTTAAACGATGATGATGATCATCATGATGATATATATATATATATATATACATTTTCTAACCCAGAAAAAAGAGAACAAAAATAAAGGGTAAAAAAAAAAATATATATATATATATATATATTTTTCTTCCTTATAATCGTCTTTTTCTCCCTATATATATATATATATATGTAAATAGGGAGAAAAAGACGATTATTAGGATATTTTTTTTTTTTTACCTTTTATTTTATTCTCTTTATTTATATATATATATATATATATATATATATATATATATATATATATATTATAAATATAATAGAAAACGAAAAAATCAGTGATGCATCTGAACTCAATTTATTGTGTGTTACAATTGTTTCGCCGGCAGATAGCTTGAGACGCGATCATTGTGTGGATCTGTCTGATTCTGGACACGCAGAGTGTTCAACCGGCATACCACCTATGGAAGCATCTTAGCTACCATCAGATATATATATGTGTGTGTGTGTGTGTGTGTGTGTGTGTGTGTGTGTGTGTGTGTGTGTGTGTGTGTGTGAGCATTGTCAGTTACAACGAGTGTCGCAGATGATTTGATCAAAATTAACAGCCTGCACATGAGATTAGTGTACAAGTGGCTGAACATTTCCACAGTCACATGTGCCTTTAGCATATGTGACTGTGGAAATGTTCAGCATAATTATCTCACATAATATAGAATCTATGAGATTTTAAAAGTATTTATTTCGAGAACAATACCTTAACATCAGTTTGAGTGAGTTGTGGGACATTTACAGCCAGTTTCAACAGAAAAAGGTAGAGAATTCTGGCCGGTTTTGGCCGGTTTGAACATTAAATGGTTAACATGTTTTCTTATATAAAACTATGTTGGGAGATATCAATCCAAAATGGTTGGTTTTGTTCAGAGAACCAGAGACAGTTTTTGGCAAAGGTTGGTATGAAAAGGTTTAAAGAAATTCTAGCAGATTCCCATCAAGCCAGCAGCAGTAGCAGTAGTAGTAGTAGTAGTAAAGTGTAAAATGACATTTGAATCAATAAACTGCTCACAACTGATTAAATGGTTTGTGGAGAAGACAAACCAAAAATAAAGAAAAATTCTTCTGTCTTAATTTCTTTATTTGATGAATTTTCAAGAAAGTCGAAACATTGTTTTATTTTTCTTCTTGGCATTGGTGGTGTGTCAGTGGTGGTTGTGGTGTGTCAGTGGTGGTGGTGGTGGTGGTGTGTTAATGGTGGTGGTGGTGTGTCAGTGGTGGTGGTGGTGTGTCAGTGGTGGAGGTGGTATGTCAGTGGTGGTATTGGTGGTGGTGGTGGTGTGTCAGCGGTGGTGGTGGTATGTCAGTGATGGTATTGGTGTGTCAGTGGTGGTGGTGTGTCAGTGGTGGTGGTGTGTCAGTGGTGGTGGTATGTCAGTGGTGGTATGTCAGTGGTGGTGGTGTGTTAGTGGTGGTGGTATTGGTGGTGGTGTGTCAGTGGTGGTGGTGGTATGTCAGTGGTGGTGGTGGTGGTGTGTCAGTGGTGGTGGTATTGGTGGTGGTGTGTCAGTGGTGGTGGTGGTGGTATGTCAGTGGTGGTGGTGGTATGTCAGTGGTGGTGGTGGTGTGTCAGTGGTGGTGGTGGTATTGGTGGTGGTGTGTCAGTGGAGTGTTGGTCGTGTTGGTGTGTGAGTCAGTGGTGGTGGTATTAGTGGTGGTATTGGTGGTGGTATGTCAGTGGTGGTGGTATTAGTGGTTGTGTGTCAATCGTATGTTTGTGGTGGTCTTGTATCCTACGTTCTTTAAAGAGATTAAGGTGGGTTGAGGCAGACATAGCTGCTATTTCTAACAGCAGAAGTGACCCTATGTAGATCCCCTGTGTTCTTGCTATATAAGTGTGCAATAGTCAACAACACACTGCCACGTGCATCTACTTACAGGCTATTAACACACAGAAATGTTGTGTCAAGTATAATTCTCATGTACGGTAGAGTTGGTTGATGTGACAGTCAAAACATTGGATCTCTGGCTGTTGTGAGTTCAAATCCTACCTAGGTCACTGGACCGAGATCTTTGGCGCTACGCAGTAATACAGAAAACCCGCCTTGCCTAAGTACAAAGCGAAACCTACAGTCAGTAGGCACCTCTTAACCAAATATACACCCCACTCCCCTATCCCCACCCCCCCTTTTCTCTGTAAAGTTATGTTGGTACCACAACATCCAGTCCTAAATAAATGAGGTTGTGTAGGTGTCACGACACATAAACACACAGTCCACGCTGTAATGTGGCTGTGTTAGGTAACACGGTTAAAACCTCCCAGTCCACACTGTAAATGTGGTTGGTGTTAGGAAGGGCATCCAGCCGTAGAAAACCCGCCACACAGTCCACGCTGTAATGTGGCCCTGTAGGTAACACGGTTAAAACCTCCCAGTCCACACTGTAAACGTGGTTGGTGTTAGAAAGGGCATCCAGCCATAGAAAACCCGCCACACAGTCCACACTGTAATGTGGCCCTGTAGGTAACACGGTTAAAACCTCCCAGTCCACACTGTAAACGTGGTTGGTGTTAGGAAGGGCATCCAGCCGTAGAAAACCCGCCAGACAGTCCACGCTGTAATGTGGCCGTGTAGGTAACACGGTTAAAACCTCCCAGTCCACACTGTAAACGTGGTTGGTGTTAGGAAGGGCATCCAGCCGTAGAAAACCTGCCAGACAGTCCTATATGAGCAAGACAACCAATCTTGCTTCACGTGGGACAATTCCCGTCTAAACCCATGCTAGCGTGGAAGATGGACGTTAAACGATGATGACAATGATGATGATGATGATGTTCTCTTTGCTTTTCATCTTTTTATGGTCAATTAAAGTATCAGTCCAGTGCTGGAGTAGCCCTCTCGCTGTCACATCCTGGATAGATCAAGGGGTCAATGAAGTACCAGTTACGTACTGGTGTAGTCCTCTCTCCTTTCCAGCTGTCAGATCCTGGATATTCTCTTGGATCAATGGAGCATCAACAAGGAATCTGCTGAGGTCAACTTCGCCTTTTATTCTTCTGGCTTAATAAAATAAAGTACCAGTAATGGACTGGAGCCGATTTAATCGACTTTCCCCTCCCCCCCCAAAACTGTTGGTCTTCTGCCTAAATCAAACCATATTTAAGTTATTGTTTGGAACATTACTTAACAATGGTTCTTGCATAAATCTATGATGGAAGGTTTTTTTTGTTTATAAATATAAAGATTATAAAATAAACAGGTTTGTATCACAGAATGAGAGGCAGTTTCAGGCAGCTGGGTAGCAAAATGGTTAATAACCTTCCATCATAATTTTATGTAAGAACCTTTGTTAAGTTATGTTCCAAGCACCAAATTACTAATGAGCAAGTTAGTTATTTGACTAAATCTCTCAAATTCTTGATTATTTTCAAAATTATTTGAAAATTATAGACAGTATTATCTTACATTAGAAATATGGTAATGAAAGGGTTAAAGTACTTATATTTACCTAAACACCTTCCATCGTAATTTTATGAAAGAACCTTTGTTAAGTTATGTTCTAAACATCAGCTTAGTAATGATAAAGTCGGTTATTTAACTGAAGCCCCCAAATTCTTAATTATTTTCAAAATTATTTGAAAAGTCATAGGCAGTGTCTTTCATTAGAAATATGGTAATGAAAGGGTTAAACATTAAAATTGCTTTTTATCAGACCATCATAATAAAATTGGTTGGGGTGGTAGTGGTGATGGGGTGGTGACAATGATCAATAATGTAGAGAAATCAATTTATCATAATATAATGAAGTGATGATGTATGTATGTGACTGACAATCAGCTCCAATCTGAATATATTAATAAAATAGAATTAAGTTGCACTTCTTTAAATAATTATTAGGCAGACATTGACTAGGGATGGGATGGGGGCGAGTAAATAAATTTGCTTCGCAATCACATGGCTATAGGGCTGAAGAATTGTCTTCTAGCACAGCCTTCAGTTGACCAATTCCATCATCATCATTATTATTGTTTAACATCTGTTTTCCTGCTAGTAATGGAATTTTCGTGGATGTAGATATTGGAATATGTAGAAGCCCATTGTGTGTGAGTGCGTGTGTGTGTATGCATTTATGTATGTATGTTCTGGTTTTATAATTTTATAAATTTTTACCAATAGAGAGAGAGCCAGTTTCTAACATAGACACAAGACTCTCTCATTGGAATTTAAACATCAACTAGGTAGATATGTATACATGTGTGCGTATGTGTGCAGTATGGATGCTATTGAATGTGTGAATGTGTATGTTTTGAATTATATGTGTGCATGTACACATGTTTTGCATATGTACATGTGTATATGCAGTAATTAGATGCAGGATTTTGGGAATGTTTTACATATTTTTACTGTTCCATTAATGGATTGTACTTGTAATTTCCTAACTAGTTGTGTTCTTTCTGTTCCTGTGAAGCCCAACTTCTCAAGATTTGTACTGAGGCAGTTATGTATGTATGTACATAAACATGAATGTGTATGTATGTGTATGTATGTATTTGTGTGTGTATATAAATCCATATATGTATATGTGTGTACACATGCATATGTGATTGTATGTATTTGTGTGTGTATATAAATCCATATATGTATATGTGTGTACACATGCATATGTGATTGTATGTATGTATCGATGTGTATGCATGTACACTTGCATGAATGTGTTTGTATGTGTATGTGTCTACACATGCATATATGTGTATGTGTACACACATGCATGTCTGTATATCTGTGTACACATGCATGTCTGTGTATGTGTGTACACAGCATGTCTGTTTATGTGTATGTGTGTACACATGCATGTATGTATGTATACGTGTGTACACAAGTTTGTATGTATATGTGTGTACACATGCATGTCTGTTTATGTGTGTACACATGCATGCATGTATGTGTGTGTACACATGCATGTGTGTATGTGTGTATATGTGTGTACACATGCATGTTTGTGTTTATATGTGTGTGAACACATGCATGTCTGTATGTGTATGTGTGTACACATGCATGTCTGTATATGTGTGTACACATGCATGTATGTATATGTGTACACATGCATGTATGTATGTGTGTACACATGCATGTCTGTATGAGTATGTATATGTGTGTACACATGCATGTATGTGTATGTGTGTACACATGTATGTCTGTGTGAGTGTGTATGTGTGTGTACACATGCAAGTATGTATATGTATGTGTATCTGTGTACACATGCATGTCTGTGTGTGTATAGTTCAGTCAACATTATGAGAAATGCTATACCCCTGCTACAGTAGAGTTATTCACTCCATCTGATATTGGTTTTATCTTTATGTGGTGGCCAAATGGTAAAATTCCATTATACGGTGGTATGGGCTTTTCTGAGTGGGCGAAAGACTTCCGTTCAAAGTACTACCCTGCATTGAGTCCTTGAAGAACTAGTCACTCATTGAGATCAATAGCGTAAAACTAAATATCATAGTTTAAGTAGTTTTGGTTTATAAGTCAAAAACACCTCTGCCAGGCTGGCACCAGTGATAATTTTTCTCGTAATGATTATGGAAAAACACAACCCCACAAAAAAAAACAAAAAACCAGAAACAAAATAAAAATAAAACCCGTCTTCGTTTTCTTTTGACAATCATTAACAATTTAGTCATAAGCAATTAAGCTGACTAGAACTGCACACTTCCAAACACTTGTATTTTCTTTAAATAACCACTCACACTGAAGGAGTCCAAGAAAAGTAGATATTTTTCTGCTCGTTGCTTAATGAGACTTAGCTAACTCATCTTAATTATATTTAGTGAACTAGAAAGTTCATCATCATTATCATCATAGTCAATGATAGTGCATATAAGTTCCCTTAATGGAAACAAATTTGGCAGGTGCTAATATATATGTCTGCTACCTGTTGGTATATATTATTGAAGTGTTTATATACTATAACTACAGCACCAGGTCAATCTATTCAGTGTTACACTTTCTTAATTCTGTGTTTTCTCTGCATGACAAATTTATTAACTTTTCACAGCATTGAATGGTTTGTGACTGGCTCAAATAATTCTATTAGTATCTGCTGCCCTGTTGCAGCTATAACTTTGATGTATCCCTTATATAATATTGAATGTAATGTTAATATAGGTGGAAAGCAAAGCATAGATGAGCTGAGAGAGAGGCTGTCTATAGAAGGAATTAGATGTAGTTTGCAGGAGAAACGAGTGCATTTGAATGGCTATTTGGTGATACATATGGATGATGAGTACTGGGTGAAGAAGGGCCAAGAAATCCCAGTGGAAGGGAACTATGGTAGAAGGAGACTAAGGAAAGCCAGGCAGAGGTTGTCAGAGCTGATCTCATGTCACTGAATTTCACAGAGGAGATGACGAAGGACTGAGATGAATTGAAAGATGCTGTACTGGAAAGGATCTGTCCAAACCAGGAAAGCATGGAAAAGCAGATGTAAAACAGTAATGATGCATACATTCCACATAAAACAGTCTAATAACAAGACATACATTCCACATAAAACAGTCTAATAACAAGACATACATTCCACATAAAACAGTTTAATAACAAGACATACATTCCACATAAAACAGTTTAATAACAAGACATACATTCCACATAAAACAGTTTAATAACAAGACATACATTCCACATAAAACAGTCTAATAACAAGACATACATTCCACATAAAACAGTCTAATAACAAGACATACATTCCACATAAAACAGTTTAATAACAAGACATACATTCCACATAAAACAGTCTAATAACAAGACATACATTCCACATAAAACAGTTTAATAACAAGACATACATTCCACATAAAACAGTTTAATAACAAGACATACATTCCACATAAAACAGTTTAATAACAAGACATACATTCCACATAAAACAGTTTAATAACAAGACATACATTCTGAATGGGAAAAGGGGCATCAGCATATGTTATGTATATAATTATCATCAGTATCATCATTGTACACCCATTTTTCCATGCTAGCATGGGTTAGACGAGTTGTCCCATTGTAAGACATGCCAGACTGCGTGACCATGTCTTGATTATATAGAACTGATTTTGGCTTAGTTTCTACAGCTTGATGCCCAAGGCCAACCACATTTACTGTTCAAGATTAAACAAACACACAGATGCAAAAACACAAATCCTTGTTCATGATTGAATAAAGGAACAGGAGGTAAATGAATGTCTCAATGTATCGGACATAAGTCCTTCTTCGTGAAATAGCAAAGATAGGAGAGAGAGAAAATTGGAGTAACGCAAGTTGGATGGCCCGGCGTTGCTCGGGATTTGCTCTAGGGTTCTTATATATTTGATATATATTTATCCTTATCGAGCCTTATATATATATGCAAAGGTTATATTTAATTTGTTGGAATTCAACAAACTTAAAAGTTTTATAACTAATATAAAGCACTCAACAAATTAGTGGAGTAAATATTCATTATATTAATAAATGGAAACTATATTTATAAAACCATAATTATTTCATTATATATATTTCAAGGGCAACCGAGGCAAATTTTGGTGCGCTTTCATCAGATAAAATACAAAATTTGTTTTGTAAATGTTGACATACCCGCTGAAGAACAACCTATCCAGCGAACCTCCAACCGTCAAGGTTGTTCTTCTGCGGGTATGTCAACATTTATAAAACAAATTTTGTATTTTATCTGATGAAAGCGCACCAACATTTTCCCTTGAAATATATATAATAAAATAATTATGGTTTTATAAATATAGTTTCCATTTATTAATATAATGAATATATATATATATATATATATA
>OZ024757.1:21513238-21515738 GCA_964016885.1 Eledone cirrhosa
CCACAAACACCACCACAACACCAACACTATCACTACCACCACAACACTATCACTACAACACCAACACTATCACTACCACAAACACCACCACAACACCAACACTATCACTACCACCACAACACTATCACTACCACCAACACTGTCACCACAACACCAACACTATCACTACCACAAACACCACCACCACACCATCACAACAATAAACCCATCGTCAAAACCCCAGCATTACAACCAACCCCTACCAATATAACAGCAACAACAATAAACCCCAGCATTACAATAAATATATTGTGGTCCCTGGAAGGACCTTAATAACACCACCACCACCACCACCCCCTACCAATATAACAGCAACAACAATAAGCCCCAGCATTACAATAAATATATTGTGGTCCCTAGAAGGACCTTAACAACACCACCACCACCATCTCTACCAATATAACAGCAACAACAATAAACCCCAGCATTACAATAAATATATTGTGGTCCCTGGAAGGACCTTAACAATAACACCACCACCTCCTACCAATATAACAGCAACAACAATAAGCCCCAGCATTACAATAAATATATTGTGGTCCCTGGAAGGACCTTAACAGTAACACTACCACCACCCCCTACCAATATAACAGCAACAACAATAAACCCCAGCATTACAATAAATATATTGTGGTCCCTGGAAGGACCTTAACAATAACACCACCACCACCACCACCACCACCCCCTACCAATATAACAGCAACAACAATAAACCCCAGCATTACAATAAATATATTGTGGTCCCTGGAAGGACCTTAACAATAACACCACCACCACCACCCCTACCAATATAACAGCAACAACAATAAGCCCCAGCATTACAATAAATATATTGTGGTCCCTGGAAGGACCTTAACAATAACACCACCACCACCACCCCTACCAATATAACAGCAACAACAATAAGCCCCAGCATTACAATAAATATATTGTGGTCCCTAGAAGGACCTTAACAGTAACACTACCACCACCACCCCTACCAATATAACAGCAACAACAATAAACCCCAGCATTACAATAAATATATTGTGGTCCCTAGAAGGACCTCAACACCACCACCACCATCACCACCCCCTACCAATATAACAGCAACAACAATAAACCCCAGCATTACAATAAATATATTGTGGTCCCTAGAAGGACCTCAACACCACCACCACCATCACCACCCCCTACCAATATAACAGCAACAACAATAAACCCCAGCATTACAATAAATATATTGTGGTCCCTAGAAGGACCTTAACAGTAACACCACTACCACCATCACCCCTACCAATATAACAGCAACAACAATAAGCCCCAGCATTACAATAAATATATTGTGGTCCCTGGAAGGACCTCGACACCACCACCACCACCACCCCCAACCAATATAACAGCAACAACAATAAACCCCAGCATTACAATAAATATAGTGTGGTCCCTGGAAGGACCTTAACTTACCTGCGAATCATAAACCTCGGGTTCAGAAGTCTCCCACACTGTCACAACATATTCCAGGACCATTTTTTAACAAGGGGGTAATTAAACTCCTTTTTTTGGCTTTTTACGGGTTTTGCCACAATTGGTGCAATAATGATAATAATAATAAATAATAATAATAATAATAATAAATAATTGTTTCTACTTTTTTGGCACAAGGCCAGCAATTATCCCAGTGTATTACTGGTACTTTATTTTATCGACCCCCGTAAAGGATGAAAGGCAAAGTTAACCTCGGCGGGATTTGAACTCAGAAGAATAATAATAATAATAATACTTTAGGCACAAGGCCAGCAATTTTGGGAGGCAGGGAAAAGTCGATTATATCGACCCCAGTTGCGTTACTGGTACTTTGTTTTATCGACCCCCGTAAAGGATGAAAGGCAAAGCTAACCTCGGCGGGATTTGAACACAGAAGGTATGAAGGGCCGTAGATATCATATAAGCCGCATTAGCATGTTATCCGACGCTCTACCGATTCTGATAAGACACCGACCTTCGATGATAATAATAATAATGATACTGATACTAATGATAGTGTAGGTAATAAAATGTGTGTATATATATATTTCCAGTGTCACTAACAGGTAAAAGGCATCCCATTCAGAGATATAATATGGAAGAAAGTGATGCTGACTTGTTGGTTGTTGGGGTGATGGGAGGAGCGGGAGAACAGCTGCCTGTTGACATAATATCGTAGATGTTACTTTTACTGAGAGTGAGAGGCAGTGAGAGGCAGTGAGATACAGAGAGAGTGTGAGAGGCAGTCAAAGACAGAGAGAGGGAGTGGGTGATAGTGAGATACAGAGAGAGAGAGTGTGAGAGGCAGTCAAAGACAGAGAGAGAGTGTGAGAGGCAGTGAGATACAGAGAGAGAGAGAGTGAGAGGCAGTCAAAGACAGAGAGAGGGAGTGGGTGGGTGAGAGGCAGTCAAAGACAGAGTGATGGAGTGAGAGGCAGTCAAAGACGGAGAGAGA
>OZ024757.1:21520738-21550200 GCA_964016885.1 Eledone cirrhosa
TACTGATTGACTTTGTTAGTTTCAGAAGATCCCGTTAAGGGTGAAAGCAGCGATTCTTTGCTTAAACTTTAATCTGTTATTTTAATAAATATATATATATATATATATATATATATATTGTTATGCTTTGGGAGGGTCATCTTGCCAATAAGAAACACACGCACCAGTTGCTTTCACTTCAATTTATTGTAAATTAAATTTATAAATTTAGGAATTTATAAATTTCCGGTTGGTTGGTTGGTTGGTTCCACAACCAGACGATTGTTCATATATTGTCAAAGTTCTTTCGTCACACATTCTGTGGCCTCTTCAGTGACTGGGGATTCTTTTCTTTGTTTTTGTGCCTCTCCTTTGTTGTGTCCTACGCCATCTTGTTTTTGTGTGTCTATATATATATATATATATAGAGAGAGAGATTATATATATATATATATTATATATATATATATATATATATATATATATATATATATATATATATATATATCAATTAGAAATTGATTGACATATATATATATATATATCTAAAATAAACATATGAAACAATCACAGGGAATAATTTGTAAAAGTGTGTAAGCACACACAGATATAAAATGCTCGGATCTATTCATTGGAATCTTGGAGCATATTCTACAGGGGATATGGTGCATGTCTCTCAGACATGACACCCTTAATTTAATTTTGTATATATATATATATATATATATATATATATATATATATATATATATATATAAATATACACATATATATATATATATGCATACATGGTGGCTACCAACTCGTTTTCGAGTACGGCCACTACTTTATATCCATGTAGGAGAACCCCTACCGATGCGCTGAACGAGTGTGACTTTTCAGTCCAGCCAGCGACTTGAAAACTCTGGTACAAACACTACACTTGTGACAATTACTGACACATAGTGCTGGGCCCATGGTACCATGTGATGACAAGTGCAGAGAGATCTCCAGATATAAAGCGATGCCTGTGCCATGAAGCTTTTATAGTGAGCAAAAGAAGAACAAGTCAACATCATTGGATACCATCAGGGTTGCAGGTGTTATATCAGAGTTTTCCTTCTCCTAGAATTCTGCCTTGACAAAGGCTAAGGGGTCATACATACATACATCATCATCATCACCGTTTTAGGTCCATTCTTCCATGCTAGTATGGGTTAGACGAGTTGTCCTGTTGTAGCCAACGCTAGGTCAGGTGACCATGTCTTGCTAATACAGAACATACATATACATACATATATACATATACTTACATATACATACATACATATCTGTTGCTGCAGTCTCAATTACACACTCTGTATTTATACAGATATAACTTTATCATATACTTTGGCTGCTACCGCACTTCTTACTATATATATACTTTGTAACCACCCCTTACTCCTCTTCGGAGTTCCTGTTCTCCCCCTATCCTAACTTTCCTGATGAAGGGCTTCTGTCCGAAACGTTGAAACCTCCTCCACTTGCCTTCTGTGTTTTATTCATTAATTTTTAACTATATATATATATATATATATATATATGTGTGTGTGTGTGTGTGTGTGTGTGTGTGTAATGGGAAAATGAAGAGAAGGAAAGAAGAATGGAGATCAATGGATGAGTAACAGAGAGACTCACACATTAAGATATATACACACAGACATACACACAGACACACACACAGATACACACACACATTAAGACACAGAAACACTCAGAAACACAAACTAAAACACACAAACTCTCAAAAATATACTCACACACAGACACACAAACACTCAGATATAGACACACAAACACACAGACACTCACACACAAACACACACAAATACAGACACAGACACACACACATACAGACATACAAACACACAGACACACACACATACAGACACAAACACACAGACACACAAACACAAACACACACAAACACACAGACACACAAACACACATATGCACACACAAACACACATACACACACACAGAGACACACAGACACACAAACACACAGGCACAAACACACACATACAGACACACAAACACAGACACACGCACAAACACACACAGACACACAAACACGCACACGCAAAAACACAGACAGACACACAAACACACAGACACAAAACATTCACGCTCAAACACATACTCACAAAGACACACACAAACACACAGACATACACACACACACATATCCTACACACACATATTTTCTCACACACACACACACACGTATTTTACCCACACAGACATATCCTACACACACATACAGACAGACATATTCTACATACAAACAAACACACAGAACTAAATTAGTAATGATATCAAATAATTGGCACAAGGCCAGCAATTTGGTCGGCGCGGAGGGGTGGGGGTGTTGATTATATTGACCCCCAGTATTTAACTGATAATTTACTTTATCAACTCTGGAAGCATGAAAGCAAAGTTGACCTCAGCAGGATTTGAAATCAGAACAAATACCAAGCTTTATTGTACGATTCCTTAACAGTTGCTCCAATCTACCCCCACCACACGATCACCCCCACATGTCCACAACCACAGACACCCCCCCATCCCACTCACAGTTGTGGTAAGAAACTCTCAGGAGAGCTGGACAGCAGAAGGTCTTCATATATATATATAGCAAGTTTAACCCTTTAGCATATACATTACTCTATATTTACTATTGTATTTTCACAGTAAACACTTTACCTCACATAATATCTCACATAACATTTACATTACTCTATATTTACTATTGTATTTTCACAGTAAACACTTTACCTCACATAATATCTCACATTTACATTAGTCACATAACATTAGTCACATAACATTTACATTAGTCTATATATACTATTGTATTTTCACAGAAAACACTTTACCTCACATAATATCTCACATAACATTTACATTACTCTATATTTACTATTGTATTTTCACAGAAAACACTTTACCTCACATAATATCTCACATAACATTTACATTAGTCTATATATACTATTGTATTTTCACAGAAAACACTTTACCTCACATAATATCTCACATAACATTTACATTACTCTATATTTACTATTGTATTTTCACAGAAAACACTTTACCTCACATAATATCTCACATAACATTTACATTACTCTATATTTACTTTTGTATTTTCACAGTAAACACTTTACCTCACATAATATCCCACATAATATCAAATCTATGAGATTTTGATAACTTTGCCTTTCATCCTTACGGGGTCGATAAAATAAAGTACCAGTAATACACTGGGATAATTGCTGGCCTTGTGCCAAAAGTAGAAACTATTATTTATTTGTAGATCAATACCTTAACATCAGTATGAGTGGCCAGTTTGAACAAAAAGAGGTTTCAGAATTCTGGCTGGATAAAGCCGGTTTATAATAATAATGTCACGCAGTAACACAGGGTACCCGACCTCCCATGGGTACATGCTGAAGCATATAAACAATATGCCCCCACTCCCCCCACCGCAAGGTGGTCGTGGAGGTGCCACGGCAAAAAAGCACCCAGCCCACACTGTAAAGTGGACGTGTAGGCGCCACGAAAAAGCACCCAGCACTCACTGTAAATGAGGTTGGTGTTAGGAAGGGCATCCAGCTGTAGAAATCAAGCCAGATCAGTTCCTGTATGAGCAAGGCATGGTCAGCCGACCAGACACTGCCCACAACAGGACAACCCGTCTAACCCATGCTAGCGTGGAAGAATGGACGTAAAACGGTGATGATGATGATGATGATGATGATGAATAATAATAATGAAATTATTGTGTACAGTGCTCAGGTGCACTACAACTCATCAAAGGTGCATGTATACTACATAGATACTACACAGTACATAGATACTAAAGGGTTAAAAGATATATAACGATATATCACTTGAGAAACAGTATTTTGTACATATATACAGACCAAATAATATGTAAATATAAATACTTTAAGATGGTATAAAGCCCTAGAGTTCCATAGACAGATCTGTTTCTAGAAACTATATATTTGATGATTTAATGTTAAAGAAGAAAAACAAATGATAAAATAAATATATATTTTAAAAACTGTGGCCCCTGAGCATGTGTGGTCCTAAGCTAGAATTTATAGGTAAGTCCATCAATGAGTATAGGGTCATCTGTTCCCTACCTGAGTTTCCCTTATTTTTGATATTTAAGTTTTGTTTCCTCTTTTATTGAAAATATTATAAGTTCCAGTTGTAATCTAATGAATAAAATTGATGGTGATATTGATCTATATATATAGTGACTATATAATCATTAGTAGTTATCTACTAATGATTAGTCACATTGATTTATCATGATCAATAAACCCTCTGAAACGATCGTAAAACAATAAACTAATTAAGCACTAAACTTTACCTTTTGTTTTCATTGTCCAACATTATATATACTCTCGGGTTCCAAATGATGGAGTGGGGTTGGAATAAGCAGGGGGAATCAGTAATTTTTTTTAGGTTGCCTCCGTTGATTTTTGAAAAACCAGAATTAGTCGTTTAGTTTACATATTAAGATTCCAAGCCATCCTATTTATTTCATAAAGTATGGGATTTCTAGTAATGTACTTTTTTTGTCATGTTTAATGTTTTTAATGTCTAAAAAAAATTAATTATCACAGGAATGCTACCAATTAAAATAAAATTTTGCTGGATATAGATTAGCAAAATTTAATAAGAAACAGGGATCTGAAAAATTAATAAACGGGATGTGGGAGCAATTATTTGAGACCTGAGGGTATATTTATATGACTCTGTTTTTACTTAGAATACTCAATAGAATCCACTATGATGAAAGCCTTAATAATAAGAACTTTCATCACCTGATCTTGTTGGAATACTTCTAGATTACTTGGAGTTCTAACAGTGTTATTGGCCCTAACCAGGGCCAGACATTCACCTGCTCTGGCCCATAGTCACATGGAATTTGAGGCCCTTCTCTTAAAAGAACTGGGGTAAAAAAATTAAAAATAATTATACATGATTATTATTTTTATATTAATGAGAAAGAATAAATTATATATATATATATATATATATATATATATATATATATATATATATATATATATATATATATATATATATATATATATATATATATATATATATATATATATATATATATATATATGGCTTAGTGGTTAGAGCATTGGGCTTGCAATCAAAAGGTTGTGAGTTCAATTCTCAGACCGGGTGATGTGTTGTTTCCTTGAGCAAGACACTTTATTTCACATTGCTCCAGTTCACTCAGCTGTAGAAATGAGATGATAGGGACTGGAGTCCCTATCATTCCACTGCAAAGTGCTCGTGGAGGTGACACGGAAAAAAAAGCACCCACCACTCACTGTAAATGAGGTTGGTGTTAGGAAGGGCATCCAGCTGTAGAAATCAAGCCAGAATCAGTTCCCGTATGAGCAAGACAAGGTCAGCCGACCAGACACTGCTCACAACAGGACAACCCGTCTAACCCATGCTAGCGTGGAAGAACGGACGTAGAATGGTGATGATGATGATGATATACATACATACATAGCTACGGTAGGGTGACAGACCCCCACCAGTCATAGTTAGATTGTTGACATAGCTACGATAGGGTGACAAACTCCACCGACTCCACTCACGTTAAGGGGAGGGTGACATTTGTATTTTTATTTTTATTTTCCATTCGATTATGCTTTATGTCAGTTGGTTGACATGTCTCAGCTTATCTTCATATCTTCATAACTAGCTTCATATCGGTGTCTTTCCTCGTGTCTTTGTGTCTTTCCTCGGTTGATTTCTCTGAGAAAACAAATCTGAAGCAGGATTTGACCACAGAGATGGGTATAATAAATTAGGTAGAGTCAGCAAGGCTGTGTCCAACTACTGCCCAAATACTCCAATATAATACACTACTAACCCACTTCAGTAATAATTTTTTGAATAATATTAGCTTGTTATTGCCACAAGGATGGTGTGAGCAGGGAATGACGAAGGGTGAGGGCAGGGAGTGAATGAGGGGTGGGTGGGTGGGTGAACAAGGATGTGGAGGAGTAAACAAAAGTGAGGGGGGGGGAGTGAACAAGAACAAGGGTGTGGCAGAGAGTGATGAAGGGTGATGAATGTGTGAGGCAGGGGGAGGAAAGGGGGGGGGATTGAACATTACAAAGAGAATTATTAATAAAATATATCCCCCAAACATATAAAGGGAAATAATAATAATTGTTTCTACTTTTGGCACAAGACCAGCAATTATCTCAGTGTATTACTGGTACTTTATTTTATTGACCCAGTAAAGAATAATAATAATAATAATGATTTCATTTATTAGCCACAAGGGCCGACATGTAGGGGACAATAATAATAATAATAATAATAATAATAATAATTGTTTCTTATATAGGCACAAGGTCAGCAATATTTGGGGAGGGGAAAGTCGATTAAATCGACCTCAGTACGTTACTGGTGCTTTATTTACCGACCCCGTAAGGATGAAAGGCAAAGTTAACCTCAGCGAGATTTGAACTCAGATCATAAAGGGCCGTAACTCTATGCTGCAAAGCATGGCGCCCGACCCTCTACCGATTCTGCCAATCTACCGCCCTCAATAATAATAATAATAATAATTTCTTTATTAGCCACACAGGGCTCACATTAAGGAAACATTAAAGACAGTACCGGACGAGACAGTGTGGAGTGGGTTTTTTTTTTGTAAAATAAAATTTATAACAGAGATTAAGAAATTAGACATTTATAAAAAACAGACATAACAACTTCCCCAAAGGTGAGGAGACTCTAAGGGTCACTTGTGTAGAAATCCCACAAAGCCATGGTCACCCTGTCCGCTAGGCCAACGTGCCCTCTCCCAGTTGTTCCCCTTCATTCACTTGGGCCACGCTCGCCACTCTCACCCACCTTTCAACAAACTGGTTGGTAGGCAGCACTTCCTTCCCCACCCTGATTTCCTCTTCCAGTGAAACCTGAAAAAGTTACTGGAGAGGAAAGTGGCTGCCTCCAACCCTTTCAACTCTTTCACCATGGCCGCCACCAGGCAGATAAAAACTGCCTCTCCTCCCCCCCCCCCCTAAAGGAGGATATGTGGGGCAATCTTCAAAAAACCACCCACCCACCCACCCCTATCGTGGTCTGCCAAAGACTGGATTGCGGCTTTAATGATGATAATTGTTTCCACTTTTGGCACAAGGCCAGCAATTACCCCCAGTGCATTACTGGTACTTTATTTTATCAACCCCCGTAAGGATGAAAGGCAAAGTTAACCTCGGCGGGATTTGAACTCAGACCGTAGAGGGACGTAACTCTATGCTGCAAAGCATGGTGTCCGACTCTCTACCGATACTGCCGGTGAAGAAGAAGAAGAAGACAAGAGGCTATCCAAGAGTTAAGTGCAGTGGGCCACCACACCTCAACCTCACGTCATGTCCAATGAGGGTGAGGTCAGTGGTATATATTGGATGGCTAGCTAGGGGTAGGGCTGGGTGAAAATATAAGACAGCCACCCTCACAGGAGTTAAGATATCCAGCTTAGAGTGGGTGGGGAAGTCCAGGGGGTCACCTCCCACTGGCCTACACTTTAGTAGTAATAGTAGTGGTGGTAGTGGTGGGAGTAGTAGTATGTGTGTAGGGTGTGGTGGTAGGGGTGGTGGTAGCAGTGATGGTTGTGGTAGTAGTGTAGGAGGTAGTAGCAATAGTAGTAGTGGTGGTTGTCATGGTGGTGGTGGTAGTGGAGGTAGTAGTGGTAGTGATGGTTGTGGTAGTGGTAGTGGTAATGATGATTGTGGTAGTAGTGTAGGAGGTAGTAGCAATAGTAGTAGTGGTGGTCGTCATGGTGGCGGTGGTAGTGGGGGTAGTAGTAGCAAATGTAGTAGTGGTGGTAGTGGAGGTAGTAGTAGTAATGGTAGTGGTAGTGATGGTTGTGGTAGTAGTGTAGGAGGTAGTAGCAATAGTAGTAGTGGTGGTTGTCATGGTGGTGGTGGTAGTGGAGGTAGTAGTGGAAGTGATGGTTGTGGTAGTAGTAATGGTAGTGATGATTGTGGTAGTAGTGTAGGAGGTAGTAGCAATAGTAGTAGTGGTGGTCGTCATGGTAGTGGGGGTAGTAGTAGCAAATGTAGTAGTGGTGGTAGTGGAGGTAGTAGTAGTAATGGTAGTGGTAGTGATGGTTGTGGTAGTAGTGTAGGAGGTAGTAGCAATAGTAGTAGTGGTGGTAGTGGAGGTAGTAATGGTAGTGGTAGTGATGGTTGTGGTAGTAGTGTAGGAGTTAGTAGTAGTTGTGGTAGTAGCAATAGTAGTATTATATTATTTATTTATTTCTCTCCTCTATTAAGCAGCTGAACATACACCTCCCCCATCTCTTCCGACCCATCTACTACACACACACACATACACACATACACACATACACCCCCCCCCCATCTCTTCCGACCCATCTACTACACACACACACACACACATACACCTCCCCCATCTCTTCCGACCCATCTACTACACACACACACATACACACACATATACACACATACACACATACACCCCCCCCATCTAATACACACACACATACACCTCCCCCATCTTCATCTCTTCCTACCCATCTACTACACACATACATTCACATACAGACATGTGCACACATACATACAGACATGCACACACATACATACACATACATACATGCGCACACACATACATACACATACAGACATGCGCGCACATACATACACATACAGACATGCACACACACATACATACACATACAGACATGCACACACACATACATACACATACAGACATGCACACACACACATACACATACATATGCACACACATACATACACATACAGACATGCGCACACATCCATACACATACAGACATGCACACACACATACATACACATAGAAACATGCACACACATACATACGCATACACACATACAGACATGCACACACATACATACACATACAGACATGCACACACGCACATAGAGACATGCGCATACAGACATGCACACACACATACACACACATGCCTACATACGTACACACATGCATACACACACACATACACACATACACACATACAAAGCACATATACATCCCCTAACAAAATCTTCTATACCCCCTTTGTTTTGTACAACCTTTACACACACACACATATATATACACACACACACATATATATATATACACACACACACATATATATATACACACACACACACATATATATATATACACACACACACACACATATATATATATATATACACACACACACACACACATATATATATATATATACACACACACACATATATATATACACACACACACACACATATATATATAAATATATATATATATATATACACACACATATATATACATATATACATACATACACTCATATACAATATTTGCTTCTCAAACCAATACATGGAGTCTCTAAAGAAGCTGCTAGAAATAGCAGCCAAATCTCTCTCATATTCTCTAACATTTTAGGACAGCAAAAAGAAAGGAAAGTCACCCATTGTAGTCCCTCATCACACATATACCCTCAAAACAGGCAGGATGGTCATGGCTGGAATGCCTGGATCAAGGTTGACCTTTAACAACACCAACAAATATGATCCTCACCCCCCAGAGCTCCCCTCCCCCTTTCTCTCATATTCAATTTCATATCACTTTTCCTTTATTTCTCCAGTGCAGCTCTCTCTCTACCTCTCTACCTACCTCTTTCTCTCACTCTCTCTACCTCTCTCTACCTCTTTCTCTCACTCTCTCTACCTCACTCTCTACCTCTCCCCTCTCTCTACCTCTTTCTCTCACTCTCTCATACTCTCTCTACCTCTTTCTCTCACTCTCTCTACCTCTCTCCCTCTCACACTCTCTCTCTACCTCTCTACCTACCTCTTTCTCTCACTCTCTCTACCTCTCTCTCTCTCTACCTACCTCTTTCTCTCACTCTCTCTACCTCACTATCTCACTCTCTATCTCTCTCCCTCTCTCACACTCTCTCTCTCTCTCTCTACCTACCTCTTTCTCTCACTCTCTCTACCTCTCTCACACTCTCTCTCTACCTCTCTACCTACTTCTTTCTCTCACTCTCTCTACTTCTCTCTCACTCTCTACCTCACTCTATCTTCCTCTCTCACACTCTCTCTCTACCTCTTTTTCTCTCTTATTCTATTTCTCCTTACCTTTTTGCTCTCTCTGGCAATGATAGAGGAGCCCAGCCCCCCCCATCCACCACTCACCTACCTTACCCCACCCTCACACTGACCTCCCTTCCCTCCCCCATCCATCACTGACATACCACCACCACCACCACCACCACCACCACCACCCTCACACTGACCTCCCCTCCCCCTACCTCCCCCATCCACCGCCACCCTCATACTCACCTACCCCTCCCACCCCCTCCTTATTACTCAGTATGGCCCATCAGAATCTCTGACCAACACCTCTCTCTACACTCCATCACCATTGGTCCACTTCAACTGCCATCTTCCCACCACCACCACCACCACCACCACCATCATCACAGGTACCTCCAGCCCCACCTCTACCTAATACCACCCTTCCCAATACAGTGAACTCTACAATCACTACTAATATCAACTTTCATTACTGTATTTCAAGAGGGTCTGACGCCATGCTTTGCAGCAAAGAGTTACGGCCCTTTATGATCTGAGTTCAAATCCCGCCGAGGTTAACTTTGCCTTTCATCCTTACTGGGGGTCGATAAAATAAAGTACCAGTAATGTACTGGGTATTTGCTGGCCTTGTGCCTAAAGTAGAAACAATTACTGTATTTCAAACCTCAGCCCAACTCCCTTTCTGCCTTTCAATACATCTATCTATAGATCTGTCTATCTCTCTCTCTATCTGTCTCTCTGTCTGTCTGTCTCTCTGTCTCTCTGTCTGTCTGTCTATATGTCTGTCTGTCTGTCTGTCTGTCTGTCTGTCTGTCTGTCTGTCTGTCTGTCTGTCTGTCTGTCTCTCTATCTATCTCTCTATCTGTCTGTCTGTCTGTCTATCTGTCTGTCTCTCTGTCTGTCTATCTGTCTATCTCTCTATCTATCTCTCTATCTGTCTGTCTGTCTGTCTCTCTCTCTGTCTCTCTGTCTGTCTGTCTATCTCTCTATCTGTCTGTCTGTCTGTCTGTCTCTCTGTCTGTCTATCTCTCTATCTGTCTCTCTGTCTGTCTATCTCTCTCTCTGTCTCTCTGTCTGTCTGTCTATCTGTCTATCTCTCTATCTCTCTCTCTCTCTCTCTCTCTGTCTCTCTATCTGTCTGTCTGTCTCTCTCTCTGTCTCTCTCTCTGTCTGTCTGTCTCTCTCTCTGTCTCTCTGTCTCTCTGTCTGTCTGTCTATCTCTCTATCTGTTTGTCTCTCTATCTGTCTCTCTGTCTGTCTCTCTCTCTCTCTCTGTCTGTCTGTCTGTCTCTCTGTCTGTCTGTTTGTCTGTCCATCTGTCTATCTATCTCTCTCTATAAACCTGTAGGTTGAGGAAGATAAACAGAGAGAAGGCGGGGAACACCTACAAAACATGTTCCTGGTTTTGGGGGTTGTTCTATCCACCGGGTGTAAAACAACCCCCCCCCGCAGTAACGTTACCCCCTCCTCCCCCACTAATGGGGATTTCAGTTGTTTTATTTTTATATATAGTTTATTGTTATTTATCATTGTTAAAGATTTTATGTAAACCCCCGCCCCCCGCCAGCCATCACGTCTTGTAATGTCCCATTTTTGTATGCCCCTGTGGCAAATAAAGAAAGATATCTATCTATCTATCTATCTATCTATCTATCTGTCTGTCTATCTATATTGATTCCCTTCTTTAAGTATCACTTTAGAAGGAGAATCAGGGTGGAGAGAGAGGCACTGCACCCCAGTAAATTTACTGAAAGGTGGGTGAATGAAGCGAAAATGGCCCGAGTGATTGGGCCTTCTCTGTATATAAACCTGTAGGTTGAAGAAGAGAGCAAAAGGAAGAAAGGGGCACTTGCACAACACGCTCCTCGAGTTGAGGGTTGTTCTATCGACGGGGTATTAAACAACCCATTTGTGGCGCCTCCCCCCTATTGGGGATTTAGATTGCTGAAATTGTTTGTTTCATATTTTTACACGACTGTATGTAAAATCCCCGGCATGTCTTTGTATTGTCCCCTTTCTTGTTGCGCCCTTGTGGCTAATAAAGAAATCTATCTGTCTATCTATATCTATCTATCCATATATCTATCTATCTATCTATCTATCTGCCTTAACTCACTCATGCACAACCATACAAACACACACACATATATAGGCAGACATAAACACTCACATACACAGAAGCCAACAAGGGAGCCTCTGTATGATTAATCCCCTTGCTAGAAATAGCAGCCAAAACTCTCTTAAATCGCATCTGAGCTGGCCTTATACAGCACATATATATTTAGATGCATTCACACACACCTTCAACACACACACTCATTCAACACATACACACACTTGGGCACATACACAGCTTTCACACACACCCACACACTTGGGCACATACACACCTTTCACACACACACACTTCAACACACGCACACACATTTCGATACATACATACAAGCCTCAGCACACACCCTCTTTGACACATACACATGCCCTCAGTACACACACACACTAATACACTGACACACACACACACAAACTAATACACTGACACACACACACAAACTAATACACTGACACACACACACCCACCCTCCCACCACCTAAGTACATGTGCACTCCTCTATAAAGTGACAATTATATATTCTGTTTGTTAGTAACACGGTTGTTCTCCTTCAATGGAAGAGACCTTAATATGGAGAGGAAGGGTGGAAGGGACAAGCCCATATTCTAGTGTCCATGCCTTAATAAAGGGGTCAGTGTAGCTTTTAATGGCATCTGATAAAACAGAGTGGAACACTAGAAGTATTTAATCACTTCCTTAACCTCCTTTAATTCTTCCTTCTCACTTATACACTTCACCACACACACCACACCACACTCACACACTCACACCACACTCACCACACCACACACACCACACTCACACCACACCACACTCACACACTCACACCACACCACACACACCACATCACACCACATTACACACATCACATACCACACCACACACACTCACACACCACACACACACCACATCACACACACACACCACACACACACACATCCCAGTCACAGATGCACACCACACCACACACACCACACTCACACACACCGCACCGCACCACACCACACACACACCACACCCCACACGCATCACACCACACACACCACACACATCCCAGTCACACACCACACCACACCACACCACACCACACTGCTTTTCTCATCTTTCTGTCTCTAACTCTATCCGCCATTCTCCCTTTCTCTTATATACATTCATACATATGTATGTACATACATACATATGTACACACACACACACACACACACATACATACATACATACATACATACACACATATATACACACACTTAGTATTGTTAGTCTGGTGACCCCAGAGTAACAACACTTTCTCTCTCATCTATTGTGTTGTGAAATTAACCGGTTTACGCACGTGGTTGGTCGAAATATCTAGAATTTGAATTCTAATCAGCGCACTAATTTTATATCGCTGTCTAATTACCTGTTGGCATTTAATGTCCGGAAAGGTTTTAGGCCCTACCATTGTTACTGTTGCACTATTTCTCGCCATGGTACTTGGGGACTGGAGCCGAATGCTGCCATTCTATTGTACAGTGATTGGAGACTGATTTTCTCTAATAACTGATTTTTCCACTCACTTGTTAATTTGTGTTTGAGATAAGTTGGAGAGTACTTATGGCGGGAGTGGAACTATTTGAATTTTGACTCCTACCGTTACGTACATTTCTGAACCAGTAGCCAATCAGTTGACGACATTATGTTGACGCGTAGGGATTTCAGTTACTAATGTTTTACTGTGTTGACTCGTGCACTGTTCATTTTCCTGATGTTTGTGCATTGCCCTATGTACTGTACATGCACTTTTTGATGAGTTGTGGTGCACCTGGGCACTGTACACAATATTTCATTATTATTATTATTATTATTATTATTATTATACCATGACTCATACACTGTTCATTTTCCTGACATTTGTACATTATTCTATGTACTATACATGCACCTTTGATGGGTTGTAATGCACCTGAGCACTGTACACAATAATTTCATTATTATTATTATTCACTGTCGTAGCCAACACAGACTGGAATCAAATTCTGTCGATTGATTGGTTATTGATTAGGTGAAAGCCACATGCACCGATTGTGCATTGTCGCATAATAAATGCAGACATTAGATACTGTGCACTCTAGTGCTGCATTAAGTGTGGCCAAAACTTGAATACGTGTGTAGTGTTGAAGCAAATAACTATGTGCCTACTCTGGGATTTTTACATAACATTACCTATTGAGTACGCTGAGATGTAACCGGTACTAGTAGTGAAACCCATGCTAGTCCTGTCAACTGATTATATATATCTATCTAAGGCGGGTAAAATTCCCGAGATCCATGGACGAGTTCTCTCCAGCGGTCTCTGTCCCTCATTATCGCTGCCATGTCCTGCGTCTCCAACTAATGTAGGCGGGAAGCCGCTGGAATTGGTTGAGGACTCCCTGTATTTGGGAGCAAAGATTGGGAATACGGAAGATGATGTGGTTGAGAGGAAGAGCAAAGCCTGGGCGGCGTGCCACAGCTTGAGATCGGTGTGGAAGTCGGACCTTCGTAGAGACCTGAAAATCCGCCTCTTCATTGCTGTAGTGGAGTCTGTGCTGCTGTGTGGGTCTGAAACTTGGACACTGACCAAGAAACTCACTCAGATGGTGGATGGGTGCTACACGAGAATGCTGAGGATGGCTCTGAACATTAATCAGTATACACTGATTATATATATATATATATATATATATATATATATATATCGACTTTAATGCACCAAAACCTAGTAGTTTCCATAGGTTGACTGACGAGACGGGACTGTCCATCTTTCCATTGTTTTTCCCCATTATCTTTGTCCTGTGTGCTCCCTATTTTGAACTTATACTCGAAAGACTTAGCCATGCAAGTCTTTTTTGAAACTATCATATAATAGACATCACACCACCTGGCCTGTTTTCCCCTATTCTCTCTTCTTACCTTTTCTACACCTCAGTGTCCTATGTCTGCACGTTGGACAGCAGTCCTTATTCTCTTCTGTTTTGATATTTCTCTCCTTTCTATATTTTTTTCCTTTGGCTAAGCCCTTGCACACTCTATATTTGTGTAGTTTACCTAAAGGTATAACTTGTCTCTATATGTTCTATTATGTCCCAATGTGCACTGGAATGAATGGTATCAACCTTAATTTTTGACCGAAACCATAGTAATTTCCAGAGGTTGACTGTTAAATCAAAATATCAAGTAGCTGTATATATTTACAAAGGGGAAGAGAAAAAGAAGAAAAGGTGGAGGAAGAAATAAATAAACAAATAAATAAATGAATAAAAGGTTGGGGAGAAATGGGGGAGCATGCTCTACACCCTTGGTTGGGCCGGTTACATCTCTGTTATGCCCTGCAAACAAAATCGTGAAAGCATTGTCATGGAAAACAGCCAGCAATACCTGCTACCTCACAGGTAGAGGACTAACTGTACACTTGTAGTTGGGCAGTTATATCTCAGCTATGCCGTAACAGACACGGTAGCAAAAGCATCATCACGGAAAACAGCCAGCAAACCCCACTACATCGGCTATTCCACCTGACAGAACTCCTTCTTCAAGCAAGATGCCGCCCACCCCCAATTTTGCTGAGGTAAACAGCAGAAACATTTGAACTGATGGACATCTAAGACTACTCAATCCCCTTGCCTATTTTGTCGGTACAAAAAGAAAATATACCAACAGCTGCAGGTAAAAAAGGGGTTACACGTGGCATCATTTAACTGTGTTTACTCTATGTATATAAAAAATGCCATCTGAAGAGAATGGAGACTATCTTGTACCTTAAGGATTTATTTACACAAGTAAATTAGACGGGTTGTCTAGCTAAAGAATCTCTCAATATATAGCCTTCTTCCAATATGTAATGTATATAAACTCTAGAGAAATATTGGTACATTGCACACACACACATACAATTAACTCTCCCCAGCCCCTATAAATATATATATATATATGCTAATATTTGGGTCCAGCTACAGATGTGGGATTCTACTTTTGGTACTTCACCATAGTTGGTATTCTTAAAAAGTAAACATATATATATATATATATACACAATGATATTAAATATTTACTCCAGGAAACTGTTGAGTGCTCTAAATCAGTTATAAACATTTATATTTGTCGGACTTCCAACAAATTAAATACCCCTTCTACTTATATATATATCATCATTCCATTTTATGTCCGCTTTTTCCCTGCTTGCAAGGGTGGGACGGGAACTGATTCTGGCTTGATTTCTACAGCTGGATGCCCTTCCTAACACCAACCTCATTTACAGTGAGTGCTGGGTGCTTTTTTGCCGTGGCACCTCCACGACCACTTTGCAGTGGAATGATATGGACCCCAGTCCCTATCATCTCATTTCTACAGCTGAGTAAACTGGAGCAATGTGAAATAAAGTGTCTTGCTCAAGGAAACAACACATCAAACAGTCTGAGAATTGAACTCACAACAATATATATATATATATATATATATATATATATATATATATATATATATATATAAATATATATAAATGAACTAAGTGAAAAATTAGGAATAAGAGGGATCAGATGCTGTTTACTTGAGAGAAGACTACGTTGGTATAGCCACGTGATGCGCATGAAAGACGACAGCTGTATAAAAAAGTGCAGGGCGATCAAAATTGATGGTAGTTATCGAGTAGGTAGACCCAGAAAAACCTGGGGCGATCTGATAAATTCCGACCTTACACACTTGCACGTCTCTAAGACAATGTCATTGGACCGAAATCTTTGGCGCTACGCAGTAATACAGAAGACCTGTAGAAAGCGAAACCTACAGTCAGTAGGCACCTCTTAAACAAATATACACCCCAACCCACTACCCCTACCCTATCCTCCCACTCCCACCAACCTCTCTCTGTAAAGTTGGTACCACAACATCCAGTCCAAATAAATGAGATAATGAGATCGAGATCGTGTTGTGTCGCAACAAAAAACACACAGTCCACGCTGTAATGTGGCCGTGTAGGTAACACGGTAAAAAGTTCCCAGTTCCACACTGTAAATGTGGTTGGTGTTAGGAAGGGCATCCAGCCGTAGAAAACCTGCCAGATAGTCCTGTATGAGCGAGACACGGTCACTCGACCAACCCTGCCTCAAGTGGGACAACTCCCGTCTAACCCATGCTAGCGTGGAAGATGGCCGTTAAACGAAGATGATGATGATGATGATAAATATATATATATGGTTCAGAATAAGCACACAACATCCCTGTCACGAGAAGTTATTAAAAGGGTTAGCATCAGAAAGGACATGTCTCTTATCTCCAGGCCTGCACAAATCATCTAGAGTCAAGCTCCTTAAAATAAGATATATGGGTTGTGAAGCAACCAATATAGAAATGTACCAAATGTCCATCTTTTAAGACTATTTTTCAGTCTCATAATAAAAAAACCTGCATTGAATTAATTAACTACAAGTTAACATACAGTCAATACTCCATACGATTTATGGGTTGTAAATGTTAAACAGCAATCAATACTGAAATGTGCCAAAACTCTGTCAATACCTAAAGACCTAACTTGACGAGAATTCCTTCATCTATTTCTCTATAGATTTTATTTTGTCATTGATTTATCAAGGTTCCTGTCTGTAGACTCTGCAGAAGTAATGGCAAAACTTGCTGCTTATATTTTCAACGAGAAACCTGACATGGAAACATATGCTTGTTATTTTATGTTGGAGCAATAGCAGTAACTATGTCTAAAAAAACTAATGGTTATACAGTATTTATGCTGAGACTTCTTGGAAACATAGATTTTGCTGAGTGGTGTAATTTGTAGCATTTCAATCAATCAATTGATTCTCATTGATTCATGTAAAACTGTACAGACATTCATGAATTTTATATTGAATATCTTTAAATACACTGAGTAAAAATGGAGGTAGGTTAAAAGCCAAACTTCAATTTGGTGTTAATGCACACTCTTACCTGTGACCCTGAATCTAGGGTGATGTCCAAAAACAATATGATCATGAATACAGACTGCAGAAATAGGGTTCCTTTGAAGAGTCTTTGGAATAATGTTACTTGATAGGGTGCATAGCTCAGAGATCAGGGATTTGATACAGGTGGAGCCACTACTTCTTGACATCAAGAGATCACAGCTCCAATACCTGTGATCATAATTGTTTCTATTTTAGGCACAAGGCCAGCAATTACCCAGTACATTACTGGTACTTTATTTTATCGACCCCGTAAGGATGAAAGGCAAAGTTAACCTCAGCTGGATTTGAACTCAGATCGTAAAGGGACGTTACAATGCTGGAAAGCATGTCCGACCCTCTCTGTGATTATAATGCCTAAAGAAATAATTGCTGGAGACCCTAAGGCAGGCCATGAGCAAGATGGTTGGATAACATCCATAAGGGGATCCTGAGGAGATCTCAACTGCCATCCAGCAGATCTCCAGGTGGCCGATAGGGGAACTAACTGCAGATATACAAGTTGACTATGATACGGAAATAAGCAATCCTGGACCAAAACCAGGGGGGGGGGGGCCTTTGGCAAGGCCTGTCTCTTGGCACAACAAGACTACAACAAAGCCATGGGGATGTGTTATTCAGTAGAGGAACTTTTAGAAGTCAATGGTGGCTGATATGTTGAGCAGAAGAACTATAACAATAGTCAACAATGAACTAAGTCCAGTTAGTGAACAGCTGCTACATTTGTAGTGGTGGTGTATGTAACTTGTGTTACTCAGCTAACAAGACCTATCCCACTAAAAAAAAAACCTGGGCAATTTGCTCAATCCAATGATTGGATCAATTTAATAGTCCTATAAACCATACTGGGATCAATTTAATAGTCCTATGAACCATACTGGGATCAATTTAATAGTCCTATGAACCATACTGGGATCAATTTAATAGTCCTATGAACCATACTGGGATCAATTTAATAGTCCTATGAACCATACTGGGATCAATTTAATAGTCCTATAAACCATACTGGGATCAATTTAGTATTCCTATGAACCATACTGGGATCAATTTAATAGTCCTATAAAGCATACTGGGATCAATTTAATAGTCCTATAAACCATACTGGGATCAATTTAATAGTCCTATGAACCATACTGGGATCAATTTAATAGTCCTATAAACCATACTGGGATCAATTTAATAGTCCTATGAACCATACTGGGATCAATTTAATAGTCCTATAAACCATACTGGGATCAATTTAATAGTCCTATAAACCATACTGGGATCAATTTAATAGTCCTATAAAGCATACTGGGATCAATTTAATAGTCCTATAAACCATACTGGGATCAATTTAATAGTCCTATAAACCATACTGGGATCAATTTAATAGTCCTATGAACCATACTGGGATCAATTTAATAGTCCTATGAACCATACTGGGATCAATTTAATAGTCCTATAAACCATACTGGGATCAATTTAATAGTCCTATGAACCATACTGGGATCAATTTAATAGTCCTATAAAGCATACTGGGATCAATTTAATAGTCCTATAAAGCATACTGGGATCAATTTAATAGTCCTATAAAGCATACTGGGATCAATTTAATAGTCCTATAAAGCATACTGGGATCAATTTAATAGTCCTATAAAGCATACTGGGATCAATTTAATAGTCCTATGAACCATACTGGGATCAATTTAATAGTCCTATGAACCATACTGGGATCAATTTATTAGTCCTATAAACCATACTGGGATCAATTTAATAGTCCTATGAACCATACTGGGATCAATTTAATAGTCCTATAAACCATACTGGGATCAATTTAATAGTCCTATGAACCATACTGGGATCAATTTAATAGTCCTATAAACCATACTGGGATCAATTTAATAGTCCTATGAACCATACTGGGATCAATTTAATAGTCCTATCAACCATACTGGGATCAATTTAATAGTCCTATGAACCATACTGGGATCAATTTAATAGTCCTATGAACCATACTGGGATCAATTTAATAGTCCTATAAAGCATACTGGGATCAATTTAATAGTCCTATAAACCATACTGGGATCAATTTAATAGTCCTATAAAGCATACTGGGATCAATTTAATAGTCCTATAAACCATACTGGGATCAATTTAATAGTCCTATGAACCATACTGGGATCAATTTAATAGTCCTATGAACCATACTGGGATCAATTTAATAGTCCTATAAACCATACTGGGATCAATTTAATAGTCCTATGAACCATACTGGGATCAATTTAATAGTCCTATAAAGCATACTGGGATCAATTTAATAGTCCTATAAACCATACTGGGATCAATTTAATAGTCCTATAAACCATACTGGGATCAATTTAATAGTCCTATAAAGCATACTGGGATCAATTTAATAGTCCTATGAACCATACTGGGATCAATTTAATAGTCCTATGAACCATACTGGGATCAATTTAATAGTCCTATGAACCATACTGGGATCAATTTAATAGTCCTATGAACCATACTGGGATCAATTTAATAGTCCTATGAACCATACTGGGATCAATTTAATAGTCCTATGAACCATACTGGGATCAATTTAATAGTCCTATAAACCATATAGAAATTGATTTATTAATTTAATAATCCATGAAAGTCTGTCCAACTTGTAATTGGAATTATAATAGAAAAACTAAGTGTGAAATATTTGAAATTGTGGTTTATTGGAGCAATGGTTTTATAATGGTATGTGACAGTCTGATCCATTAAACCTCTGCAGGGAGTCTGACACAGTTGTAAAGCTAAGGACACTTCAGTAGGGTACTTAAACCACAGACATAAAGCAAGTCATCTCAATTGGGGAAATAACAGAAGAAATAAAATACCTTTCTGGGTTGGTGACAGACACACAGACACATAGACACACACATGCACATACACACAGACACATAGACACATAGACAGACAGACACATACACACACACACACACATACACACATACACACAGACACACAGACAGACACATACACACACACACATACACACACAGACACACACACACATACACACAGACACACACAGACACACACAGACACACACATACAGATAGACACACACATACAGACACACATGCACACACAGACACACACACACATACAGACACACATACACATATTATACATATATATAGTATACGCACACACACACATACAGACACACATACACATATTATACATATATATATATAGTATACACACACACATATATATATATATATTACACATTCACACACATACAGACATTATATATTACACACACACACTCACATATATAGAGTATATATACACACACACACACACTCACATATATAGAGTATATACACACACACACACACACATACCAAGCTGTCATTTCATATTGCATTACAATTGAATTAATACAGTTGTATTGTCAGACATAACAACATACAACATATCAAGTGTGTCTGGTAAATATCTTTGACCTGATTTAACAATGATATATATATATATATATATACATATACATACATATATATATATATATATATATATATATATATATGTATATATATATATATATATATATATATATATATATATATATATGCATCCATGCATGTATATATATACACACATACATGCATACATATATATACACACATACATGCATACATATATATACACGCATACATGCATACATATATATACACGCATACATCCATACATATATATACACACATACATGCATACATATATATACACACATACATGCATACATATATATACACACATACATGCATACATACATATATATATATATATATATATATATATATATATATATATATACATGCATACATATATATATATATATATACATACATCCATGTATTTATATATATATACATACATTCATACATGTATTTATATATATATACATACATGCATACATACATATATATATATATATATATATATATACATACATACATGCATATATATATGTATATAAATATATATATACATGCATACATACATGTATATATGTATATAAATATATATATACATACATACATGCATACATACATATATATATATGTATATAAATATATATACATACATGCACATATATATATATATATATATATCATCATTTTACGTCTGCTTTTCCCTGCTTGCAGTGATATATATATACATCCAGGCTCCTTTTATGTCAGAAATGACAACACAGCTTGTCAAGATGTTAAACCATTTTCCCTTTAGAAATGCCACTGTTAATCTTAAGGAATAGATGTCATCCCTCTCTCTCTCTCTCTCTCTCTCTCTCTCTCTCTCTCTCTCTCTCTATATATATATATATATATATATATATATATATATATATATGTGACATAACAGTATCTGTTGCAATTGTTCAGAAAAACCTGCTTGCCAGTCTGTCTGTTTAATAATCAATATATCCATATATGGTGATATCACTCATATATTCTATCACTGCTATTACCTGAGATTGATGTACATCAAGGTAAATATAGGTTTCATATCCACCACAACAGTCAACATACTTCTAGAACCACCCATCAGCTCCCTCTGTCTGCGTCTCTCACACAACATTCTGTCCTTTCTTTGATTCTGCCTTTATTTTACCGTAACCTTTTTTGACACCAGTTTTTATGGGCAGTTCAATATTTGCTGGCCCTTCTCTTTGTTGTTGTTGTTGTTTAGCCCCTGGGCTCCAGTACTGGGACACATCAGTAATCAAAATATTTCCAATGATGGAGGCACATGGCTTAGTGGTTAGAGCATTGGGCTTGCAATCGAAAGGTTGTGAGTTCAATTCTCAGACCGGGTGATGTGTTGTTTCCTTGAGCAAGACACTTTATTTCACATTGCTCCAGTTTACTCAGCTGTAGGAATGAGATGATAGGACTGGGGTCCATATCATTCCACTGTAAAGTGGACGTGTAGGCACCACGGAAAAAAAGCACCCAGCACTCACTGTAAATGATGTTGGTGTTAGGAAGGGCATCCAGCAGTAGAAATTAACCCAAAATAAGTTCCTGTCCCACCCTTGCAAGCAGGGAAAAGCAGACGTAAAATGATGATGATGATGATGATGATGCTCCTGAGGTTTTGTCTTTCAATTCTCCCCTCCCCCCATACATAGTGTATCTACAACTAAAGGTAAAAATATAAAGACCCATAACTCTTGATAGCATTGTAGGGGTGCTGTCTTGACACACAGCATGGTTTGGACATTTTATATCGAGTGGCGCCCATCCCCATCCAGGTCTTAACACCCTAAGTTCTGGACTCGTGTTTTATTTATTGCTCGACCTTGAAAGAATGAAAACAAAGTTGATCTCAGTGTGACTCAGAGCTCAGAGATCCTGAATAAATACAAATATATATTGAGCTTCAACTTGACTCTCTAAGATGTTTTTCTTTCATTTTTTTAACATTTAATTAAACATTTTTTTGCCTTTCCACTGGTGGCATATTGCTGACAGGACACATTTTATTTCCCCATCTCATTTGTCTGTCTGTCATCTGTCCTGTTCTGTCTTGTCATTGCACACATATCATACCAGCAACAATCTGAAATGTTTATTTTCTGTTGTATGAGCTGGCATTAAAAAAAGTGTAGTCCTCTCAATTGATTTGTGCAAAACCACCAACCAGTTTGAGAGCTGATGAAGTCAGATGCATGTGTGAATTTGTATCGTTTATAACTGAAATTTGTCTTCCTTTCTTCTTACCACTTTTACATGCCAACAAACCTCTCCCCCTCTCTCAATCTTTCCTATATTTCTTCCTGTCACTCACCTCACAACTTTACTTTTCTCATTACCATCTACTCGCTACTGATTTCTGTCATTTGAGGTATTTTTAACCAACTTACACGCTGCCATTGTCGACATTTGGCTGTTTTAACGGCTATTCTTGCATTAAGTTTTCAAATTACTTCCATGAATTTCAAAACCACTCAAGCTTCATCTCAACTTTCAAGACAGCAATGTTTATTTTTCTATTTTTAATCCTTTTTATTGAAGGAGGTAAAGTGATGGAGGATCTGGCTGATATTTCTAGCATGTCTCTCAACCCTCTGTCACTGTGTTATGTCATCAGAAGACAACTGTTTTTGGAAGTTCTTATAGATAATGGACATGAGGACATGGAACCTGATCCAGTTTGTTTGGTACTTAATGTCGGCTGAAACACCTGTCACTACCATATACGCACATAACTTACATACAACATTCACTCTCTTTTATACTGTATGTATGTAAATATATATAACAAAGGAATTGTGGTAAGGAACCAGATGGACCATAACGCACCAGAGTACTCAATACTTAGGGTAGTTGAGTGGGAAATAGGAAAAAGTATGACCCCGACAGCAGAGCTCAAGCCGTTTCGACGGCTATTTCTGGAGTCCAGAAATGGACTTGAGCTCTGCCGTCGGGGTCATACTTTTTCCTATATATATTATATATATCATCATCATATTTGTTTAACGTCCATTTTCCATGGTAACATGGGTTAGACGGGAGTTGTCCCACTTGAGGCAAGGCTGGTCAGGTGACCGTGTCTCGCTCATATAGGACTATCTGGCAGGTTTTCTACGACATATATATGTATATGTATGTGTGTGTGTGTGTGTGGATATATGTGTATATATATATATATATATATATATATATATATACACATACATGCGTATGCATATATATATAAGTGTGTGTGTATATATATATATATATATATATATACATGTGTATGCATATATATGTGTGTGTGTATATATATATATGTGTGTGTGTGGGTATGTATATATGTATGTGTACATGTGTGTATATACATATATATCTATATGTATGTGTGTGTGTGGATATGTATATATATATAATGTCTATGTATATATCTATATATATATGTGTGTGTGTGTATGTGTGTAATAAAACAAAATGCAAAAAAGTAAAAATTTAGGGAATGGTGATAAAGTGAGATAAAGGGAGACATGTGGATGGAGAGAGATGGGGAGGGAGGGGGAGATGGGGATAGAGAGGGAGAGAGATGGGGAGAGGGGGAGATGGGGATAGAGAGAGGGGGTGGAGGGTGATAGAGAGGGAGAGAGGGGGAGAGAGGGAGAGAAAAAGAAACTGACAGACAGGTAGATGAAGAAGGATAACCAAAGAGACTGTGACAGATAAAGAGAGAGAATGATAGAAAGAGAGAGAGGGGAGATAGGGAGAGAGAGAGAGGGGAGATAGAGAGAGAGAGAGAGGGGAGATAGAGAGAGAGAGAGAGAGGGGAGATAGAGAGGGAGAGAGGGTGAGAGAGGGGGATAGAGAGGGAGAGAGGGGATAGAGAGGGAGAGAGAGAGAATGTGTATACACATATGCATACATACACACATATACACGTACATACACAAACCCATACATACATACAAATAAACACACACATACATACACATACACACACATACAAACACACACACATACATGCATACATACAAACATACACATACAAGAAATAAACCCATACATACAAACAAACACACTCATACGTACATATAAACACATGCATACAAGAAATAAGCCCATACATAGACACATACATACCAACAAACACACATTCATATACATACAAACACACAAACACATGCATGCATATATACAAACACATACATACAACAAATAAATCCATATATACATACATACAAATAAACACACGCATACGCACACACACATACATACACACAAATAAGCCCATACATACAGACATACATACCAACAAACACACACATACACACACACATACAAACACACAAACACATGCATGCATGCATACAAACATACACATACACCAAATAAACCCATACATACATACAAACAAACAAACACACGCATACGTACATATAAACACATGCATACACACACACACATACACCAAATAAACCCATACATACATACAAACAAACAAACACACGCATACATACATATAAACACGCATACACACACACACATGCACATGCACACACATACATACACACAAATAATCCCATACATAGAGACATGCATACCAACACACACATACACACACATACAAACACACAAACACATGCATGCATGCATACAAACATACACATACAACAAATAAAACCATACATACATACAAACAAACAAACACACGCATACGTACATATAAACACATGCATACACACACGTACATATAAACACATGCATACACACACACACACACATACACCAAATAAACCCATACATACATACAAACAAACACACGCATACATACATACAAACAAACAAACACGCATACGTACATATAAACACATGCATACACACACATACACCAAATAAACCCATACATACATACATACAAACAAACACACACATACATACATATAAACACATGTATACACACTCACATACATACACATACACACAAATAAGCTCATACATAGACACACACATACTAACACACACACACACACAGAGCAGTCTTATATCTCCTGGCAATATTTGTCTTTATCATGACATTTATAGGTTCATACAAGTTTAAGAAAGAAAAACTTCTTTATTCAGAATATATTTAATAACACACACAACAGAGATGAAAGCAGGAACGAATGCTATCTTAACCCTTTAATATTCAAACCGGCCAAAACCGGCCAGAATTCTCTACATCTATCTGTTGAAACTGGCTGTAACTGGTCGCTCATACTGATGTTAAGGTATTGTTCTCAAAATAAATACATTCAAAATCTCATAGATTCGATATTATGTGAGATAATTATGCGAGGTAAAGCCTTTACCATGAAAATATAATAGTATATATAGAGTAATTTGAATGTTATGTGAGATATTATGTGAGGTAAAGCCTTTACTGTGAAACTACAATAGTATATATAGAGTAATGTGAATGTTATGTGAGATATTATGTAAGTAAAGCCTTTACCATGAAAATATAATAGTATATATAGAGTAATGTGAATGTTATGTGAGATATTATGTAAGTAAAGCCTTTACCATTAAAATACAATAGTATATATAGAGCAATGTAAATGTTATGTGAGATATTATGTAAGTAAAGCCTTTACCATGAAAATATAATAGTATATATAGAGTAATGTAAATGTTATGTGAGATATTATGTGAGGTAAAGCCTTTACCATGAAAATATAATAGTATATATAGAGTAATTTGAATGTTATGTGAGATATTATGTGAGGTAAAGCCTTTACCATGAAAATATAATAGTATATATAGAGTAATGTATATGTTATGTGAGATATTATGTGGGGTAAAGCCTTTACCATGAAAATATAATAGTATATATAGAGTAATGTATATGTTATGTGAGATATTATGTGGGGTAAAGCCTTTACCTTGAAAATATAATAGTATATATCGAGTAATGTGAATGTTATGTGAGATATTATGTGAGGTAAAGCCTTTACCATGAAAATATAATAGTATATATAGAGTAATGTGAATATTATGTGAGATATTATGTGAGGTAAAGCCTTTACCATGAAAATATAATAGTATATATAGAGTAATGTGAATGTTATGTGAGATATTATGTGAGGTAAAGCCTTTACCATGAAAATATAATAGTATATATAGAGTAATGTAAATGTTATGTGAGATATTATGTGAGGAAAAGCCTTTACCATGAAAATACAATAGTATATATAGAGTAATGTATATGTTATGTGAGATATTATGTGAGGTAAAGCCTTTACCATGAAAATATAATAGTATATATATAGAGTAATGTAAATGTTATGTGAGATATTATGTGGGGTAAAGCCTTTACCATGAAAATACAATAGTATATATAGAGTAATGTGAATGTTATGTGAGATAATTATGTGAGGTAAAGCCTTCACCATGAAAATATAATAGTAAATATAGAATAATGTGAATGTTATGTGAGGTAAAGTCTTTACCACGAAAATATAATAGTATATATAGAGTAATGTGAATGCTAAAGGGTTAAACTAGTTTCTTTGCACTTCCTACACTCACTAATACTTCCCCAGATGAACTACTTACAAATACAAAAACTGTTCAATATCATTTTCATTATTTTCATCATCATCATCATCATCATCATCATTTAACATCCATTTTCCATGCTAGCATGGGTTAGACGAGTTGTCCCATTGTGTGACCAGTCAAATTAACCATGGCTAAAATGACCCTTCTACAATATAATTGCTTTAGTTTCAACACAATCTCAGATCAACTCACCTGCCAGTTATATACAACTCCAAAATTAAAGAGACTTTGAGGTTTATCTGTTTATTTCTCTCTGTTTATCAGTTTATTTCTCTCTGTTTATCAGTTTATTTCTCTCAACCAAAATAAAGCAGTCATGTATTGTTATATAGTACATTGTAATAAAGTGATGTACCAAAGATATATTTGGCAAAACTTGTGCTCAAAATATAATGCAATGAATCACTGACTATTATTATTTGGCCTGGTACATGTTATAGAGTGCGAGCTTCTTTGAGAAAGTTTTTAAGCTGTGAGTGATAAGAGCAAATCTCAGTCAGTATTAAAAATAAAAAGAAAAAGGAAATAAATTTTAAAAGAATACAATGAAAAAAAAGGTAAATAAAGTTAAAATAAAGTTAGTGAAATAAAGCAGTCAGATTAGTTTTACCAAAGATTTAGAATCATGATAGACAATTTGTCTGTGGATTTCTGGAGATCAAAAGATATGGTTGCTCTCTCTGTGTGTTTCTATCTCAAACTGCTCACATGTGTAGGTGTATGATAGTAAATAATAAAATAAAACCTTGCTTATATATCTTGTTTTGTCCTGGAAAATCTAGCCTTATTTTTCATCATCATCTTCGTTTAACGTCCATCTTCTATATATACATACACACGTGTGTGTGTGTGTGTGTGTTACCGAGTTGTGTTGGTAACCACAGTTAAAAAAGTTACTTAATACATAGGTAGAGTATAGGCATCTTTATTATATACAGAAATGACTTCTACAGAACTAGAACTGTTTCATTCTTGATGATTTCATTAGAATGAAACAGTTCTAGTTCTGTAGAAGCCATTTCTATATATAATATCTATATATATATAAAACTGAGGATGTCTGTCTGTGTGTGTGTGAGTTTGAATCCCTAAAACTAGAGAAACACCCAACCGA
>OZ024757.1:21550400-21565400 GCA_964016885.1 Eledone cirrhosa
CGGGTACCACTGCTAGTATAACACATATATATGCAATTAAGAATTTATTGGCAAAGTCAAAATAATGCAACTGGTGTGAAAAGGATGGGGGTCTGTCACACCCAGGTATTTGGTAACTTTCCTGTCCTCTACACTATAAGTGGCAGCACCTGGGTTTGGGGCTGAAGAGACAAGCTGGAGGTGGAGAATGAGTAGCAGGATGTGGCATCACAGATTAGGGAGTTACTTCTCTCAAATGGGAAGGGAGTTATCCGATCAGGGCACTTACCATTGCCACAATTGTGATGGGAATCTAGCCACATCAACTCTCTCTTGGATTATGTCATTCAGAGATAAAGTCTATTGGTTTCTTCTGTCATTCTTACTTTACTCTAGTTTCACTATTTCTTTATCAAATTCTAACGACTTTCTCAATGCCATCTTAATTACACATCTATTTTATTCCTGGTTCCAAGAGAAATTCCTTAAATCCTGAGAGTGCTGATGTACCCACTGTCTAAAATATAAATAATTCAGAGTTCCCGCAAGTACTGTGTCCTTTACAAAAGTATTTATATTAATCTAAAAGCCTTCCATCATAATTTTTCATAAGAAGCTTTAAGTTCCCAATAGCAACTTAACCCCTTTGATACCAAGTAACTGGAAGCCACAATGATACAAAACTGTTGGAGATTTTGTTGTCAAGGTCTTGCTGGAACTCCTCTCCATTGCATCTGCTTCCAAACTTTAGATTTAAATGCTTTCTTGTGTTTGGAAAAATAATGTTGGTAGTCATGGTAACGGTGAGAGATTAACAGCATCACGACCACCGTTAACACTACAACCAAGACTCACTCAGAGTTACTTCCCTTAGCATGCTACTGAAATGAACAACATGATAGTTTGAGACATGCCCCTAATACTATCTATAACAAACATCAGTAATTGACTAATCCCCATAAAACTATTTTTAACTTGTTAATTAACACTAATTAATACAAAGTAATCATACTTGTTCTTGCAATTGTGCGAGACACATACACACTGCCTCTTTGGCCTAATTAGTAATGTGATTATAGTAAATACTATAGATAAAAGGTTTAAGTCTCACTGGAAAACCAGTTCTCTTTCCGTGGTAGATTAATACATGTTAATGTATAAATTGTCTGTTGCAGTCTGGTAACATAAGCCGAGTTTGGGAAGGTGGGAGGTTCGAATTTGATTGTCCAAATTTGGAGAGTGAGTACAGTTTGGTTTGGCAAGAGTCATGAGGTACTTTAGGGTGTTTGCTGAGGGTTAGTAGACTGGTTGGATCAGCGCTACTGGCAGCATGTAACCCAGTACAATCTGTCCATGGTCGGGTTGTTGATGACTAAACCAGGAACCCCACCAAGCTTGCTTGGAGGATAATTTTGGATACTCTGCAGGATCAAAAACAAAACCCGTCAAAGAGCGAAGGTATTCATCAGAGCCAATGGCCATTCAAAAGTTTACCAGAAGGAAATTCTGGTAGAAAACTTGAAGATGAATCAGCTGCTGATTGCCCCAACCTATGTCAGGCCATTGGCTTCTCTTGCTGGTTTCATCTGAAGAGTGGACATTGTTTTGTGCAAGCCACATCCACTATATTCAAATTCATGCAAAGGAACTGCTTAGACCCCGAACAGATGTATAAAGAATGTGTGTTAAGAAAACAAGGAGCAACATTTAAAAATCCCGTCAAGGTTAACTTTGACTTTCGTCCTTACGGGGTCGATAAAATAAAGTACCAGTAATGTACTGGGTATTTGCTGGCCTTGTGCCAAAAGTAGAAACAATTATTATTTGTCAAAGTTATGACATATATATACATGCTAGCTTGTTCTGTGTGGAGTACCCTGTGTTTAGAATATTAAATACACATTACAAAGACCATGATTCCCAGTGAAACTTAACACCACCAACATCCCCCAGCATCATATTATCATCATAGAAACGTCTTATCAGTGTAAGCTGTGAGATGACAGAAACTGACTGAACAACCAACAGTCTGTGTCCTTCTCCTCTGTTGTCTAGTCACACCCTCCTTCTGACACACCGATGATTGTGATGACATCACATGAAAGCTTGAGAAATATTATTTCAGCATTGATCATCATCATCATCATCATCGTTTAACATCTATCTTTCACGCTAGCATGGGTTTAGACGGGAATTGTCCCACGTGAGGCAAGATTGGTCGTGTCGCTCGTATGGGACTGTCTGGCAGGTTTTCTACGGCTGGATGCCCTTCCTAACACCAACCACGTTTACAGTGTGGAACTGGGAGGTTTTTACCGTGTTACCTACACGGCCACATTACAGCGTGGACTGTGTGTTTTTTTGTTGTGACACCTACAAGACCTCATTTATTTATACACACACACATATATATATACACACACACATATATATATAAACATATACACATACAGACATATACACACACGTACAAACACACATATACACACAAACATATACAGCCAGCTTGGTAATGCCGTTTATTAATGAAACAAAAGAAATTTAAGAGACTAAATTTGTTTGCAGTGATTTGTAATAAATTTAAATAAGACTTATTGTTTATATAATCCTGTGAGAAGTTCTCCTATTCATAATAAAGCTAGCCAGAAAGCCTAAATTGTACTGTATTGTACTGTTAAACCACAGCTGTACACCCTGGCACGTGGAGGGACCTCTTACGCTCCCCAACAACACTCCAGCCCACAGCCCTCTCTTCCTCTGCAGCCAGCTCATCTGTTTGGGTTTTTTTTTTTGTTCTTTATTTCTCTGTTTATTTAGATTGTTCATTGCTTTATTCAAGTTTCCCCTTAACCCAGATGTTTCCTCATCTCATGTGTTGTTATTTAGCCCCAGGTAAGCCCAATTATCAACTAGTCTTGTGATAAAAGGCATTCTGTCTTTTTCTGGTTTTTTTTTAGTTTTTTTTGTTTTTTTTTGTTTACTCAGGCATACTATATTTTAACTCTTAGCATCCTGTGCTGTGTAAAACCACATTAGCAAGACATTCTTCAAATGTACACATTATTAATTTACGCCTTTATTTTACTGCCAAGTCTCACAACAAGCGCTCCACAAGTAATGATACTATAAACGTTTGAATTAACAAACCTCATAAAACCACATTAACAAGACATTCTTGTGAAGTACAAAATAGTACTATGACTGCATCACATTCACAATTCAAGCCTTTACTCAAATACAGCAAATTTTCACACATATCTCAAATGGCTGAGACTCGCAGAGGAGATGACGAAGGAACATGTTGGGTGGAGACATTCTGTGTTGAAAAGGACCCATCAAACCCATGCAAGAGTGGAAAAACGGATGCAAAAACCATGATGATGATCTTTAAACTAATAAAGATAATATAAACATTTGAATTAACAAACTATATGAAAATACATTAGAGAAATTTTCTTGAAAAATACAAAACAGCTTTTTGACTGAATTACATTAAAATTTTAAGTCTTTACTCTAATACTGCAAATGGTCACAATGATCATTCTATTAGTAAAGATACTATAAACATTTGAATTGAAAAAACACATGAATTACCAAACCACACTTTTTCACCACTGGGTGAAGAAGTGCCAGGAAATCCCTGTGATAGGAAGCTGCAATAGAGGTAAACCAAGGAAGACATGGGCAGATGTGGTGAGAGCTGATCTCAAATCAGTGAGACTCACAGAGGAGATGATTTAGGAACGTGACTGGAGAGATGATGTGCTGAGAAAGACCTGCACAACCCATGTGAGCGCAGAAAAATGGATGTAAAAATAATTGTTTCTACTATTGGCACAAGGCCAGCAATTACACAGTACATTACTGGTACTTTATTTTATCGACCCTGTAAGGATGAAAGGCAAAGTTAACCTCGGCGGGATTTGAACTCAGAATGGCAAGGGCCGTAAGTCTATGCATCAAAGCATGGTGTCCAACTCTCTACCAATACAGTCAAAAAATAATTGTTTCTACTTTTGGCACAAGGCCAGCAATTACCCAGTACATTACTGGTACTTTATTTTATCGAACCTGTAAGGATGAAAGGCAAAGTTAACCTCAGCGGGATTTGAACTCAGATCATAAAGGGACGTAACTCTATGCGTCAAAGCATGGTGTCCGACCCTCTACCGATACTGCCAAAAAATAATTGTTTCTATTTTTGGCACAAGGCCAGCAATTACCCAGTACATTACTGGTACTTTATTTTATCGAACCCGTAAGGATGAAAGGCAAAGTTAACCTCGGTGGGATTTGAACTCAGAATGGCAAGGGCCGTAACTCTATGCGTCAAAGCATATATATAATAATAATAATAGTTACTCTTATATATAAGTGTCCGACTCTCTACCGATACTGCCAAAAAACAATGATGATGAAGAAGAAACCACAGTAGCAAGACATTCTTGAAAAGTACAAAACAACACAATGACTGTATCATATTAAATATTTCTCTGATACTGAAAATTTTCACAACAACCCGTCCACTGGTAAAGAAACTATAAATATTTGAATAAATACTTATTTAGATATTTTCTGCTAAATCACAAGATATTAATAGCCACTTTATATGATGTTCTTGAATCTTTTATGATAGGAAGTTGTGAATTGAGTGAGATTCCTTTCACACACACACACTCACACACCAACCTCATTTACAGTGAGTGCTGGGTGTTTTTTTGCCGTGGCACCTCCACGTTCACTTTGCAGTGGAATGATAGGGACTGGGGCCTCATTTCTACAGCTGAGTAAACTGGAGCAATGTGAAATAAAGTGTATTGCTCAAGGAAACAACAGATCACCCGGTATGAGAATTGAACTCACAACCTATCGATTGCAAGCCCAATGCTCTAACCACTAAGCCATGTGCCTCTCTCTCTATATATATATATATTATATATATATATATATGTGTAGATAAATCTACCAAATTATTTCTGAAGACAGCATATATATGTGTAGGTATGTATATTCCCTCTGATAGTTTGTATAAATATTGTACATAGATCTATAGAATATGCATACCAACTCTAGAAACGATCGTAAAATGATGAATTTTTTTTCAATATAAGGAACTGTTTCTTTGTTTATTCATTGTTTTATTAATTTATATATATATATATATATTTTAAAATCCAATGTCAATAAATACACCAGGATTTTTTCATTCTGATGATTGAAAGTAAAATTTGTTTGCTTTCAAGAAACCACTGGTAAATGAAATAATTGCCTTATGTTGTTTACTACATAACTATCATTTCATTTTCATTTCATTTTACGTCCACTTTTCCCTGCTTGCAAGGGTGGGACGGGAACTGATTCTGGCTTGATTTCTACAGCTGGATGCCCTTCCTAACACCAACCTCATTTACAGTGAGTGCTGGGTGCTTTTTTGCCGTGGCACCTCCACGACCACTTTGCAGTGGAATGATAGGGACCCCAGTCCCTATCATCTCATTTCTACAGCTGAGTAAACTGGAGCAATGTGAAATAAAGTGTCTTGCTCAAGGAAACAACACATCACCCAGTCCGAGAATTGAACTCACAACCTTTCGATTGCAAGGCCAATGCTCTAACCACTAAGCCATGTGCCTCCAACTATATATATATATATATATATATATATATATATATATATATATATATATATATATATATATATATATATATATATATATATATATATATATATATATATATATATATATATATATATATATATATATATATATATATATATATATATATATAAACGGAAAAAATGAAACGATATTTCATTTCCCACTCTTAGTACGGCTGTTACGTGTACATACTTATATATATATATATATATATATATATATATATATACACACACATAATATATATATATATATATATACACATACATATATATCTATATCTATCTATATATACACACAGTCATGCCTGTGTATATCATAATATAAATATATTTAACAATTCCCTTTAGATTTCCCTTCTGAAATACCCTTGCTAATATGTCCCTGAAATTATCTCCTACAGACCCTCTCAATAAACCTCCTTCTCTCTTCTTTTCCTGCACCCTTCTCTTTCTTTTCCACCCCTTTTCCTACTTTCTCTTCATCTTCTTCCTTCTTCTTTGTCGTCTTTTTTCTTCCCCTTCATTGTCTTTTTTGTCATCTTCTCTCTCCCCTCCCCCTACCGCCCCTAGTTTCTGTTTTGTCTCCCCTTCAGTTATTCTCCTCCCACAAGAGCTGGGTGTAGTGGTGAGGAGGGTGGTGGTGGTTTTGGTGGTGTAGTGGTGATGGTGGTGGTGGTGAGTGTGGTGTTGGTGGTGTTGGTGGTGGTGTTGGTGAGGGTGGTGGTGGTGAGGGTGTGGTAGTGGTGTTGGTGGTGTTGGTGAGGGTGGTGGTGTGGTGGTGGTGTAGTGGTGGTGTTGGTGAGGGTGGTGGTGGTGTAGTGGTGGTGGTGGTGCTGAGGGTGGTGGTGGTGATGAGGGTGGTGGTGGTGGTGAGAGTGGTGGAGGTGGTGTTGGTGAGGGTGGTGGTGATGAGGGTGGTGGTGGTGTTGGTGAGGGTGGTGGTAGTGTTGGTGAGGGTGGTGGTAGTGTTGGTATGGGTGGTGATTTAGTGGTGGTGGTGTAGTGGTGGTGGTGTTGATGAGGGTGGTGGTGGTGTTGATGAGGGTGGTGGTGGTGAGGGTGGTATAGTGGTGGTGGTGTTGGTGAGGGTGATGGGGGGTGGAGGTGGTGTTGGTGAGTGTGGTGGTGGTGTTAGTGGTGTAGTGTTGCTGCTGAGGGTGGTGGTGGTGTTGGTCAGGGTGATGGTGATTGTGGTGTAGTGGTGGTGGTGGTGGTGATGATGGTGGTGGTGGTGATAGTGTTGATGGTAGTAGTGGTGGTGGTGGTAGTGATAGCAGTAGTGGCAATAGTAGCAGTGGTTGTAGTAGTAGCAGTGGTTGTAGTAGTAGCAGTAGTTGCAGTGGTTGTAGTAGTGGCAGTAGTAGCAGTAGTTGTAGTAGTGGCAGTAGTAGCAGTGGTTGTAGTAGTAGCAATAGTGGCAGTAGTAGCAGTAGTTGTAGTAGTGGCAGTAGTAGCAGTAGTTGTAGTAGTGGCAGTAGTAGCAGTAGTTGTAGTAGTGGCAGTAGTTGCAGTGGTTGTAGTATTGGCAGTAGTTGCAGTGGTTATAGTAGTGGCAGTAGTAGCAGTGGTTATAGTAGTGGCAGTAGTAGCAATAGTTGCAGTAGTAGCAGTGGTTGTAGTAGTAGCAATAGTGGCAGTAGTTGTAGTGGTAGCAGTAGTAGTAGTGGTTGTAGTAGTAGCAGTAGTTGCAGTGGTTGTAGTAGTGGCAGTAGTTGCAGGGGTTGTAGTGGTAGCAGTAGTAGCAGTAGTTGTAGTAGTGGCAGTAGTAGCAGTAGTTGTAGTAGTGGCAGTAGTAGCAGTAGTGGCAGTAGTAGCATTAGTTGTAGTGGTAGCAGTAGTAGCAGTGGTTGTAGTAGTAGTAATAGTAGTAATAGTGGCAGTAGTAGCAATAGTGGCAGTAGTAGCAGTAGTAGCAATAGTGGCAGTAGTTGTAGTAGTTGCAGTGGTTGTAGTAGTGGCAGTAGTAGCAGTAGTTGTAGTAGTAGCAGTAGTAGCAGTAGTTGTAGTAGTGGCAGTAGTAGCAGTAGTTGTAGTAGTGGCAGTAGTAGCAGTAGTGGCAGTAGTAGCATTAGTTGTAGTGGTAGCAGTAGTAGCAGTGGTTGTAGTAGTAGTAATAGTAGTAATAGTGGCAGTAGTAGCAATAGTGGCAGTAGTAGCAGTAGTAGCAATAGTGGCAGTAGTTGTAGTAGTGGTAGCAGTGGTGGTGGTTGTGCCACATATAGAGGTTTGTTGTCTGATATTGCCATCCCCCATGATACCAGAGTTACAGTCCATTGGAAGAGAATCAGATTGAATGTTGGTTGTTTGTAGAAATAGTTTCAAGCAGAACCAACACAATACACAGAGGGACATTTAGAGAACGCTGATGTACAAGTTGTTGTTGTTGTTGTCAACTGTTTCTTAATCCTGTCACAATACCACCACCACCACCACCACCACCACCACACTAATACCACCATCACCACACTACCACAATCACACTGCCACCACCACCACCACCACACTACTACCACCATCACCATACCACCATCACACTGTCACCACCACCACCACCACCCCCACACTACTACCACCACCACCATACCACCATCACCACACTACCACAATCACACTGCCACCACCACCACCACCACACTACTACCACCATCACCATACCACAATCACACTGCCACCACCACCATCACACTGTCACCACCACCACCACACTACTACCACCACCACCACACTACTACCACCACCATACTACCACCACCACCACCAACACCATACCACCATCACCACACTACCACCACCAACACCATACCACCATCACCACACTGCCACCACCACCACCACCACACTACTACCATCATCACCATACCACCATCACACTGTCACCACCACCACCACACTACTACCACCACCACCATACTACCACCACACTACCACCACCACCACACTGCCACCACACTACCACCACCACCACACTACTACCACCAAAACCACACTACCACCACTGTCACCACCACACTACCACTACCACCATACCTGTACACTACCACCACCACCACCACCACACTACATCACCACCACCACCACTACTACCACCACCACCACACCACCACCACCACACTACCACTATTACCACAGCCCCCATCAACACCACTACCACACCAAACACACACACACACATATGTATGTTATTGTCTATATATATGTATATATGTATATATATATATATATATAGACATATATATATATACACACACACACACACATTTATATATACACAGACAAATAGACATATATATACATCTGCCTGTGTGTGTGTGTACATACACACACATTTATATATATACATACACACACATACACTATATATATATACACACACATACATATTTCACTGTCATTTCTAACTTTGTTCCTCAACAAACTCTACTTTCACTTTTAAACTGAACTGTCATTGAGAAATAGATAGAATATACTGTGTGTGTGTGTATGTGTGTGTGTGTGTGTGTGTGTGAGTGTATATGTGTGAGTGTGTATGTATGAGTGTGTGTGTGTGTGTGTGTGTGTGTGTGTGTGTGTGAGTGTGTGTGAGTGTGTATGTATGAGTGTGTGTGTGTGTGTGTGTGAGTGTGTGTGAGTGTGTGTGTGTGTGAGCATGTATTTTATATTTATATGTGAGCATGTGTATGTGTTTATGTATGTATATGTGAGCATGTGTATGTGTGTATGTATGTATATGTGAGCATGTGTATGTGTGTATGTATATGTGAGCATGTGTATGTGTGTATGTGTTTATGTATATGTGAGCATGTGTATGTGTGTATGTATATGTGAGCATGTGTATGTGTGTATGTATATGTGAGCATGTGTATGTGTGTATGTATATGTGAGCATGTGTATGTGTGTATGTGTTTATGTATATGTGAGCATGTGTATGTGTATGTATATGTGAGCATGTGTATGTGTGTATGTATATGTGAGCATGTGTATGTGTGTATATATGTATATGTGCATGTGTGGTGTGTATATATGTATATATGCATGTGTAAGTGTGTATATATGTATATGTGTATGTGTGTACATATGTATATATTTGTATATGTGTATATATGTATATGTGCATGTGTGGGTGTGTATATATGTATATGTGCATGTGTGGGTGTGTATATATGTATATATGCATGTGTATGTGTGTATATATGTCTCTGTGCATGTGTGGTTGTGTATATATGTATATATGCATGTGTATGTGTGTATATATGTATATGTGCATGTGTGGTTGTGTATATATGTATATATGCATGTGTATGTGTGTATATATGTATATGTGCATGTGTTTGGGGCCGTGAACTGAATCCTACTTAAACAGTAGTCTGGTCAAGCGTCTTCTACCATAGCTTTAGGTTCACCCAAGCCTTGAGTGTAATTGTGTAGACAGAAACTGTATGGCAGCCCATCAAATAAAGTGACTCTATCTTTAATTCCAAGGTGCAGCTTTGTCAAACTTCATGCCATGTTGTTTTGTCCCCGGGTTTATCTGTTAACCCTTTAGTTTTCAAAACCGGCCAGAATTCTCTACCTCTTTCTGTTGAAACTGGCTGTAATTGGACACTCATACTGATGTTAAGGTATTGTTCTCAAAATAAATACTTTCAAAATCTCATAGATTCGATATTATGTGAGATAATTATTTGAGGGAAAGCATTTACCATGAAAATGTAACAGTATATATAGAGTAATGTGAATGTTATGTGAGATATTATGTGAGGTAAAGCCTTTACCATGAAAATATAATAGTATATATAGAGTAATGTAAATGTTATGTGAGATATTATGTGAGGTAAAGCCTTTACCATGAAAATATAATAGTATATATAGAGTAATGTGAATGTTATGTGAGATATTATGTGAGGTAAAGCCTTTACCATGAAAATATAATAGTATATATAGAGTAATGTAAATGTTATGTGAGATATTATGTGAGGTAAAGCCTTTACCATGAAAATACAATAGTATATATAGAGTAATGTGAATGTTATGTGAGATATTATGTAAGGTAAAGCCTTCACCATGAAAATATAATAGTATATATAGAGTAATGTGAATGTTATGTGAGATATTATGTGAGGGAAAGCATTTACCATGAAAATGTAATAGTATATATAGAGTAATGTGAATGTTATGTGAGATATTATGTGAGGTAAAGCCTTTACCATGAAAATACAATAGTATATATAGAGTAATGTAAATGTTATGTGAGGTATTATGTGAGGTAAAGCCTTTACCATGAAAATATAATAGTATCTATAGAGTAATGTGAATGTTATGTGAGATATTATGTGAGGTAAAGCCTTTACCATGAAAATACAATAGTATATATAGAGTAATGTAAATGTTATGTGAGGTATTATGTGAGGTAAAGCCTTTACCATGAAAATATAATAGTATATATATAGAGTAATGTCAATGCTAAAGGGTTAAGGGCAAATATTTCTGTATTCATGTCCAGTTGTTTGAATGAAGTTATGTTGAGCGAAGTCATTTTGCCTATTAAGCGATGTCAGTTTGTATAAAGCCTAAAAGTCTAAAGTCTGTCTTAAGCCAGAAGGTTCATTAGGCCGGTGCTTATCACGGTTTCATGGCATGAAGCGACTGTGAGCACAAGACTCCCCCCTGGACAGGACTCCAGTCCATCACAGGGTTAAACCTCCAGCTATTACTGGTACTCGTTTTCAGCTGAGTATACTGGAGCAACGTGAAATGAAGTGTGTTGCTCAAGAACACAACACGCAGCCCAGGCATCGAACCCATGACATTATGATTGTAAGTCCAACACCCTTACCACTAGGCCACTTACCACCACCACCACCACCACCACCACCACCACCACCACCACCACCATCACCAACACTAGCAACACCACCATCACCACCAACAACAACAACACCAGCACCAGCACCACCAGCACCCCCCCCCCACCCCAACCCCACCACCACCAGCAACACCACTACCACCAGCAGCAGCAGCAGCAGCAGAAGAAGAAGATGCAGCAGTCGCCAAAATGTCTGGACTCCATGACAACACATGAAATAACAAAAAACAAGGAAAAACAAGGAAATTAATGTAGGTTTAGTTTGGAATAGTGTTATAATCTGTTCCTATGGAAACCAGACATCTTTGGTGGTTGAGAAACTGGGAGTAAACCTACCACCACCACTACTACTACTACTGCTGCTGCTGCTGCTCTTACTACTACTACTACTACTACTACTACTACTGCTGCTGCTGCAACTACTACTACTACTACTACTACTACTACTGCTGCTGCTGCTGAAACTACTACTACTACTACTACTACTACTACTGTTGCTGTTCTTACTACTACTACTACTACTACTACTACTACTGTTGCTGTTCTTACTACTACTACTACTACTACTACTACTGCTGCTGCTGCTGCAACTACTACTACTACTACTGCTACTGCTGCTGTTGCTACTACTACTGCTACCGCTACCACTACTACTACTAAGGCAACATGCCGTAAAACATTGTCGACAAAACATCCTGTCCAACCCATGTTGCATTGAGGCAAATACCTTTTTGTCTACTCTGGGATTTTTACATAACATTACCTATTGAGTACGCTGAGATGCTACCAGTACTAACAGAGAAACCTTACGCAATTCCCATCAACTTATTATATATATAGGTATATATATATATGTGTATCCCTGGTTTAATCGGGGGTAACCACAGTAAGTAAGGTACTCAATGCATAGAGTATATAACGTTTAATGTAGAAATGGCTTCTACAGGACTAGAACTATTTCATTTGAAGGAAATCATCAAGAAGCCCTGTATAAATATATCATCATCACATCATCACTGTTTTATGTCCATTCCTCCCCGCTAGCATGGGTTAGACGAGTTGTCCTGTTGTGGGCAATGCCAGGTCAGGTGACCATGTCTTGCTCATACATAATTGATTTTGGCTTGATTTCTACAGCTGGATGCCCTTCCTAGCACCAACCTCATTTACAGTGAGTGCTGGGTGCTTTTTACCGTGGTGCCTACACAACCACTTTGTGGACTGGGTGCTTTTTTTGTCATGACACCTACACAACCACTTTACAGTGTGAACAGGTGCATTTTTGTCATGATACCTACATGACCAATTTACAGTGTGGACAGGTGTTTTTTTGTCATGACACCTACATGACCAATTTACAGTGTGGACAGGTGTTTTTTTTTTGTCATGACACCTACATGACCACTTTACAGTGTGGACAGGTGCTTTTTTTGTCATGATACCTACATGACCAATTTACAGTGTGGACAGGTGCTTTTTTGTCATGATACCTACATGACCAATTTACAGTGTGGACAGGTGCTTTTTTTGTCATGATACCTACTTGACCAATTTACAGTGTGGACAGGTGCTTTTTTGTCATGACACCTACACGACCAATTTACAGTGTGGACAGGTGTTTTTTTGTCATGATACCTACAAGACCACTTTACAGTGTGGACAGGTGCTTTTTTGTCATGATACCTACATGACCACTTTACAGTGTGGACAGGTGCTTTTTTGTCATGACACCTACACGACCAATTTACAGTGTGGACAGGTGCTTTTTTGTCATGATACCTACATGACCACTTTACAGTGTGGACAGGTGCTTTTTTGTCATGACACCTACACGACCAATTTACAGTGTGGACAGGTGCTATTTTGTCATGATACCTACAAGACCACTTTACAGTGTGGACAGGTGCTTTTTTGTCATGACACCTACACGACCAATTTACAATGTGGACAGGTGCTTTTTTGTCATGATACCTACATGACCAATTTACAGTGTGGACAGGTGCTTTTTTGTCATGACACTTACACGACCACTTTACAGTGTGGACAGGTGCTTTTTTGTCATGACACCTACATGACCACTTTACAGTGTGGACAGGTGCTTTTTTGTCATGATACCTACATGACCACTTTACAGTGTGGACAGGTGCTTTTTTGTCATGATACCTACATGACCAATTTACAGTGTGGACAGGTGCTATTTTGTCATGATACCTACATGACCACTTTACAGTGTGGACAGGTGCTTTTTTGTCATGACACCTACACGACCAATTTACAGTGTGGACAGGTGCTTTTTTGTCATGATACCTACATGACCAATTTACAGTGTGGACAGGTGCTTTTTTGTCATGACACCTACACGACCACTTTACAGTGTGGACAGGTGCTTTTTTGTCATGATACCTACATGACCAATTTACAGTGTGGACAGGTGCTTTTTTGTCATGATACCTACATGACCACTTTACAGTGTGGACAGGTGCTTTTTTGTCATGACACCTACATGACCACTTTACAGTGTGGACAGGTGCTTTTTTGTCATGATACCTACATGACCACTTTACAGTGTGGACAGGTGCTTTTTTGTCATGATACCTACATGACCAATTTACAGTGTGGACAGGTGCTATTTTGTCATGATACCTACATGACCACTTTACAGTGTGGACAGGTGCTTTTTTGTCATGACACCTACACGACCAATTTACAGTGTGGACAGGTGCTTTTTTGTCATGATACCTACATGACCAATTTACAGTGTGGACAGGTGCTTTTTTGTCATGACACCTACACGACCACTTTACAGTGTGGACAGGTGCTTTTTTGTCATGACACCTACATGACCACTTTACAGTGTGGACAGGTGCTTTTTTTGTCATGACACCTGCACGACCACTTTACAGTGGGAGGGGGAGGGGGCATACTGTCTATATGCTTCAGCTACCTGTGGTTAGTCGGATCTTCTGTATTACTGTGTAACACCAGAGATCTCGATCCTATGTCATCACCTTTGAGAGGTACAATTGGGCAAGATCAGCTTTTCTTGAGTGTCCCCAGTCCAAGGTTTCCATCGACATTTAGTGCCCTGCACCTTTTTTATGCAGCTGTTATCCTTCATACACACCACATGTCCATACCAACGTAATCTCCTCTACTGCACACAGCATTTGATTCCTCTTATGCTTAGTTTCTCTCTTAATTCGATTATGCTTTGCTGTTCATGTATATTACTATTACACAACCATCAGAGCATGCAAGCTTTGTTTCCAATCTACACAAGTCTTCTGCAAGCAGCTCCCAGGTCCCACTATCATGTAACATTGCTGTCTGTATGCACGCATCATACAGTCTGCCTTTCATTTTGAGGGAGAAGCCTTTTGCAGCTAGTAGTGGTAGTAGCTCCCTGAACTTCTTCCATCCCATTCTTACCCTGGTTACTGTACTTTCAGAACACCCACCTCCGCTGCTAATTCGGTCACCTAGGTAGCAGAAGATA
>OZ024757.1:21570400-21592900 GCA_964016885.1 Eledone cirrhosa
TAGATAGATAAATTTCTATTTATTTGCCACGAGGGCACAAAAGAAGGGGACATTTACATAGATAGATAGATAAATAGATAGATAGATAGATAGATAGATAGATAGATAGATAGATAGATAGAGAGATAGATATATTTCTTTATTAACCACAGGGGCACAAAAGAAGGGGACAAATACAAAGAGGGAAGTATAGATAGGCAGATATTTTGGAAGAAATTTATTTGAAGAATTAGAGAATGCTAATGGTAATTCAACACATTAATTGTTTCTACTTTTGGCACAAGGCCAGCAATTATCCCAGTGTATTACTGGTACTCTATTTTATTGCCGACCCCATAAGGATGAAAGGCAAAGTTAACCTCGGCGGGATAACACAGTAATGTCAGTGAATGACAACAACCAAGTCAGCTTGGAAGTTAAGATTAAATGGCTGCTAGAAATAAACAGGGGAAAGAACACAAGGGAGCAGAGATTCTATGAATATTCCAGTGTTTGGACTTTAGAAGGCAGCACCTTGTGACAAGTGTTTAAATGAGGGCGAAAGACATAGAAGGAATAGAGGAGGTATATATATACATATATATATATATATATAAGTATGTATACGTACATACATATATGTATACAGACATACAGTACTATGTACACATATATACATACATGCAATGTAAAGTTATGTTGGTGCCACAAAATCCAGGCCGAAACAAATGAGATTGTGTAGGTGTCACGACAAAAAAACACACAGTCCACGCTGTAAATGTGGTTGGTGTTAGGAAGGGCATCCAGCTGTAGAAAACCCGCCAGACAGTCCACGCTGTAATGTGGCCATGTAGGCAACACGGTAAAAACCTCCCAGCCCCACACTGTAAATGTGGTTGGTGTTAGGAAGGGCATCCAACTGTAGAAAACCCGCCAGACAGTCCTATGCGAGCAAGACAACCACTCTTGCCTCAAGTGGGAAAACTCCCGTCCAAACCCATACAAGCGTGGAACATGGACGTTAAACGATGATGATGATGATGCACACATATATATATATGTACGTATGGATTCACCAAACATTTATTATAATGCTCGGTGTGTTTGTAAACAAACATCCCGTATAAAGTTGCAGTGTCTAGCAACCACCGTTGCTCGTTTGTTCAACACTGACAAAGGAACGCTGTACTAGTTTCAAGCTTGTTAGCTATCGTCAGCAATGTATACCTTCCTGCCAGATTGTTGAACATCCGAAAGTATATACATACAGTAATATGTATACATATATACATACATGCACATATATATATATATGTATGTATGGATTCACCAAACATTTATTATAATGCTCGGTGTGTTTGTAAACAAACATCCCGTATAAAGCCGCGGTGTCTAGCAACCACCGTTTCTCGTTTGTTCAACACTGACAAAGGAACGCTGTACTAGTTTCAAGCTTGTTAGCTATCGTCAGCAATGTATACCTTCCTGCCAGATTGTTGAACGTCTGAAAGTATATACTTTCCTTATGCATATTAACGGCTGAGTATACGGGATGTTTGTTTACAAACACTGCAAAGCATGGAGTCCGACCCTCTACCGATACTGCCAATCCACCGCCCTAGTTGGTTGATAATAAAAAAAACCTATCAAGACAGTTGGGTAACAAACAGGAACACCCAAACCTGCTGACTGTAATCAGAGGAAAACTGAACCATAGTTATTGTTATATTCTGAGAGGTCATGCTGCCACGGTGGATTGGCAGTATCTGTAGAAGGTCGGACGCCATGCTTTGCAGCAAAGAGTTACGGCCCTTTAGGGTCTGAGTTCAAATCCCGCCGAGGTTAACTTTGCCTTTCATCCTCACGGGGGGGGGGGGGGGGGGGGGTCAATAAAATAAAGCACCGGTAATGTACTGGAGTCGATTTAATCGACTTTCCCTTCCCCCAAATTACTGGCCTTGTGCCTATACTAGAAATCAATAAATATACCTAACTATATACTATAGTGCCAAGAGTTTCCAAAGAATAGGTCAAGGGGAACAAAGTACTCTATGTAATGTACAGAGCCAAATATATATTATATAAGCTCTCAACAGAAATGCCTGCTACCTAAGGTTTCAAACATCAACCAGCATAGGACATAGATATTCTATGGCTGCTAGTTTAGTTATTTTCAGGTCTAAACTAGTAGATATACAATATCTATGTCCTATGATGGCTGACGTTTGAAACCTTAGATAGCACACATTTGTGTTGAGATTTTATTCTTATAATAACTATATATTTATATATATTACATTGGTATGGTCACGTGATGCGCATGAAGGACGATAGCTGTATAACAAAGTGCAGGGCAATAAAGATAGACGGTAGCCACGGAATAGGCAGACCCAGAAAAACCTGGGACAAGCTGATGAATTCCGACCTCACACACTTACACCTCACCAAGACAATGTCACTGGACCGAGACCTTTGGCGGTACTCAGTAATAGAGAAGACCCGCCTTACCTAAATACAAAGTAAAACCTACTACAGTCAGTAGGCATCTCTAACAAAACACACCCCCGTCCCACCACCCCCACCCCATCCACACCGCCCCTTTCAATGTAAAGTTATGTTGGTGCCACAACATCCAGGCCGAAACAAATGAGATCGTGTAGGTGTCACGTCAAAAAAACACACAGTCCACGCTGTAATGTGGCCGTGTAGGCAACACGGTAAAAACCTCCCAGCCCCACACTGTAAATGTGGTTGGTGTTAGGAAGGGCATCCAGCTGTAGAAAACCCGCCAGATAGTCCTATGCGAGCAAGACAACCACTCTTGCCTCAAGTGGGAAAACCCCCGTCCAAACCCATGCAAGCGTGGAACACGGACGTTAAACGATGATGATGATGATGATGATGATATTAATTTATATTCCGGCTCTGTAAGACATCTGATGTATTTACATTGAGCTATTTTTCTTACTGGAAATAAGGTAGCAATGAATTACTGACCTTTCCTGTTTATAATTATATATAGTGTATATACTCTTTTACCTGTTTCAGCCATCCGGCTGAGGCCATGCTATAAGTATAAATAATATTATTAGTATTATATTCATTTATATATTTATCTGTATGTAAAATAGCTAACCACTACACAAACAAGATTTATTTAAATTTATTTTTAAAACCTACTTAAATGCATACATACATATATGTATATGTATGTATATCTATATGTGTATGTGTTTATATACAAATATGCATAAATAAATATATGACGTGTTTGTAATTGTATTTAGGTTTATTATTTATGAATTGAATAAATCTTAATCATTTATATTAAGTATATTTATATACAGAGATGTAAAGAAAGAGGGATAGAGAGTAGAGAGAGTGAGAGAGACAGAGAGAGAGTGAGAGAGAGAGTGAGAGTGAGTGAGTGTGACACAAGTAACAACACATGTTAATACTTCTGCATTTGTGGTCAGACAGACATTTTAATCCCTTTAAGTTTGTAATCCGACAACTAATCCTTATACAGATATATATATATATATATATATATATATATTTATATACATAATCAGTTTCAACAGTGACATTACAGATACTTTAGTTTTGTTTAATACTAACTCATTCAGTCTGCCATAATGTGATTATACGTAACTTCTCACACAAACTGAGTGTTCTAAACCCCTGAATATTTATACACTATATAAGATACACATACACACACACACATATGTATGTATCCTCATCATCATCATTTCATTTTATGTCCGCTTTTCCCTGCTTGCAAGGGTGGGACGGGAACTGATTCTGGCTTGATTTCTACAGCTGGATGCCCTTCCTAACACCAACCTCATTTACAGTGAGTGCTGAGTGCTTTTTTGCCGTGGCACCTCCACGACCACTTTGCAGTGGAATGATAGGGAACCCAGTCCCTATCATCTCATTTCTACAGCTGAGTATACTGGAGCAATGTGAAATAAAGTGTCTTGCTCAAGGAAACAACACATCACCCGGTCTGAGAATTGAACTCACAACCTTTCGATTGCAAGCCCAATGCTCTAACCACTAAGCCATGTGCCTCCATGTGTGCATATATCTCTCCATAATATATATATATATCTTTTCTTCCCTTTTGCTTTCCTTCCCTCCTTCCTCCGTTTTCCAAATAACTTATTCAATAATAACTTATTATTGAACGCCCTGGGCGGTAGATTATATTGTCTTTAAAGCGTAGAAATATCCGAGACCCCCAGTAGATAACTGATGAGGAAAACTACCCTCCACCATCCCCACCCCGCGTTCTTGCTTTCTTCGTATTCCCACTGCATTTTAAGTTACCTTAAATAGCAACTACACAGCCATTTCTACTCTCCATATATTTCATCAATATAATACAAATAGTGAAAACAATGAAATTAAAGAAAATACGGGTAATTCATAGTAAAACTCATTATCTTACGATCGTTTCTGGGGGGTAGTTCTCCTTATGTTCATTCTATTAGTGATCTATGTAAAATATATTACAAATTATCAAAGTAAGAAAATATACATACGTCTTCTCTACCCGCTGTCGTGTGTGCGTGTGGGTCCCAAGTTCAATCAGGGGTAACCACAGTAAGTAAGGTACTCAATACATTAGGAGAGTGTAAACATTAAATTTAACATAGAAATGGCTTCTACAGGTCTAGAATTGTTTCATTTGAAAGAAATCATCAGGAAATCATCAAGGCTTTCCTGATGATTTCTTTCAAATGAAACAGTTCTAGTCCCGTAGAAGCCATTTCTATATTGAATTTGATATATATATCATCATCAACATCATCACTGTTTAACGTCCATTTTCTCATGCTAGCTTGGATTAGACAAGAGAGAGAAAGAGAGGGTGGGTGTGGAAGAGGGAGAGAGGGAGAGAGAAACTGACAGCTAATCCCTGTATTTCTTGTCACCAGACTAACATAATCTACAGTGGACCTTTTGGTGACACATTTTATTGAGTTTTTTAACCTCATTCGTTATCACATCAATTTAAATATATATATTTAGGGATAATTTAGCCCCCCCAAACACCATTCGTTACAACATCAATTAAAGTATCTATATTTATGGTCGAGTGGTCGGCTCCCCGACCAGAGGCTCCCCCGCCAGAGCCTGGGCTTGTGGGGGAGGCATGTGGAACCCCATCACCACCAAATAAAACAAGAGGTATTAAAAGGGTTAAATAACCTGCCCAAGCCACAATTAGCCAAGCGTGGTGAGTACAGCTACACCCCTGACATGACAAAAACCAAACAGAAAGTGGTGGCAGTCAACCAAGAAACCCTGGACTGGATTTATTTAGGGACTTATCCTAAAACTTTATCACATCAATTAAAGAAATATATAGGAGGAGGTTATAGTTCACTTGAAGCATTGTGTAATGAGGTATAAACGTTTGTATATGTATAATAAAGCCAAAACAATGCAGGTATGGACATAGAATAAAGAATGCAAATGCAAAAGATATTGTTGACAATTAGTCTTTTACCTTAGATTTATTTAAATGTCCTTAATTTTCGAGATAATATCTCTTCTTCAGAGGGAAGTAAAGTTCTCAAACCAGTGTTCTAAATAGCTTGCCAAGTCATGCTGACAGGAAATGGTATAGAGTATTTGTTCTATCTCTAATGTCAAAGAAATATATATTTAGGGAGAATTCCCAAACTCCAAACAGTAGAGAGGTTCGACATAGGAGCTCTTTAGAGATTAATTAAAACACTAATTATAAATAAAAACAAATATATATAATATATACAGTATAATATACCACTACCACCACCACCACTACTACCACTGCTATTATTATTACTACAACCACTAGTACTACTACTACTACTACTACTAATACTACTACTACTACCACCACAACTACCATCATCATTACTACCACTACTACTACTACTACTACCACCACTACCATTACTATTACTACCACCTCCACTACTACTACCACTACTACTACTACCACCACCACCACCACCACCACCATCACTACCTCCACCACAACCACCACTACCACTATTTCCACCACCATCACCACCACAACCACCACTACTACTACTACTACTACTACCACCACCACCACCACCACAACCACAACCACAACCACCACTACTACTACTACCACCATCACCACCACCACTACTACTACTACTACTACCAATACTAGTATTAAATTACAGCAGTGTTTCAAATTTATACAGCACATTATTGATTTGGGTTTTCTAGGAAGAAGTGCAGTACCGTGCATTGATTATTTCCCTCCTTATTGATAGATTAATTACTGCGACTAATTTAGAGATCATAGATAATGCACGATACCAATTCTGCATCAGAATTGTGAATTGTTTTGGTTAAACATGAAAAATATGTTTTATATAACAACCAGATAAACAAAAAATAAACTTTGATCATATTTTAATGTCCAGCATTTTACGTGATGGTGAAACATAGTTCTGAATTTAGAAATTTCTTTTATAACTTTCATCTTTTCCAGTCCCTTGGTAGTTGTGATAGCTGTTATGTTCCTTCATTTAGAAAGGAGTGCCAATCAAATGGAAATAGTACTCTTACGAGTGACTGTGCCATTGAAATGGTTGATCACCCTTACCCGTTCTCCTGATCTGGTCCCCATCTCACCATCATCAGTTCCCCAACATGAGAAAAACACACTGGCTGGGAACCAGTATTGCATGATGATGGTGTCATATCAGCTGTTGATGGCAGTTTGCCCAACACAATGAAAACTTCTCCACCAATGAGATCCAAGCACTGCAACACCGAAGGAAGAAGTGTGTGGACCACAAGGGGGACCATGTTGACAAATAAACCTCATTTAGTCACATTCCATCTTGGTCAGCCTATGAACTTTTCAGCTGACCCTTATAAATTAGAGATTTACCCAATAAATCTACTTTAGGAATATGGGTTGGATAAAGAAGGGACAGGTGTATTTCAATATAAATCCCACCTGTGTGTTAAGGATGTGCAGAGGACCCAGTTATAACTTCAATACAACCAGTGCAGAGGCCTAAAAGATTCCTCTCTGATTCCCCCAAGATTCCTAACAGATCCCTTGAAAATGGCGAGTGTATCTGAAATATATCAGGGTAAATAAATAAAACTCAGCTAAAAATCTCTGACTTCAAATATTAGGTTTTTTTTTCTTGCTTTCTTCTCTCATTTCCCTTCTTCCACTTCTGATTTAGTTACCTCAATATTTACATCGCTGTTTTCATTGTAGCATCTTCCAAAAGATGCCCGTTTCTCAATCACACACACACACATATATATATATATATATATATATATATGTAGCGAAATCTGTCCATGCCTTGAACCCTGGGTGACACCTAAAAGTCAAATTGTAGGTCACCGTCCTCTTCGGTGTGGACAGGTTCATGTGTGGGCTATCCCCTCGAGGTGGGAGACAGAAAACGACAGGCATATAAAGCCTGTATATTCCCATGTTTTACACAGAGAGATCGGAGCAGTATGCTATTATAGGTTATGTAAAGATTCACTGTCTACTACAGGCCGCAGAGGTGTACAGACCATTACTCTCTCTCTCTCTCTGTCCTGGTTGCAACAAAATAACATTGTCAACCTTCGCAACTTGTGGTAACTTGTTTATTATTCTTTTTGACCGAAGTGATGTAAACCTTTTTATATATAAAGTAATTCAGCTATTCTTGTTATTATCTCTACCAAGCACCACTAATACCTTCGTTACCAACTACTAAATACCCTTCGTTAAATATATATATATATATATCTCACACAATGCAACCTCGACAGATGAATACTGCTTGATTATGGCAGACAATTGATACACCCAGGACACCATGGTGAAATACCAATATATGGAACATTACATTATGTAACATTCTCTCATTTTAATTTATATTCCTTTGAAGTTCCGATGAGCCGCTCTGTTTTTAAATATGTTAATTATTTTCAACTGAACCAGATCAATAATGATATATAGTCATCTGATCCAGAAATATTATATGGAGTAGCGAAACAAACGGACATTATTATTATTAATATTATTATTATTATTCTCTACATTCCTTACATCAAACTAAAATATGTTGACAATCTTTTAATAATGTCTTCCTTGTGAAATTTGTGGTTTGTTTTGCTTAACTAATGAATATATATATATATATTTTAATATATATATATCACCTTGATCGACCAGTCTGTCGGGCGTCCATTCGGCGCCACTGGTCACAGCACGCCGTCCATTCCTCTCTGGATTGTGCTATCCTCATCCATGTAGTCCCAATTGTATTCCTAAAATCCTAACTCCACCCTCGTGGAGGCCTTCCGGCAAGAGGGACGTCATCACGGAATATATGCACAGCAAGTTCAGATGGGTTGGACACAACACCCGGTTCACCGATAATCGGTGGACCCGCGCAGTTGCCAAGTGGTACCCACACGAGCGGAAACGACCACTCGGAATATATATATATATATATATATATATATATATATATATATATATTACTATATATATATATACATATGTGTTTTCTAAAATAAAATAAAATGGCATAAACATTACAATACAATAGGAGGGTACATGATAATAGTACCACTGATGATGTTGCAGATGTGCAACGAAAGAACTTTGATAGATTATACATATATATATTTATATCCACATAGATCGATAACAAAGTATAGTTACGATGTATTATCATCACCTAGAAACGATCCTAAAGCAGTGAAGTTTATTTCTAATGACTTGATTTTTTATTTCATTGTTTTATATATTTATATCTGTATTTTTAACCGATAGTCAGTCAATGATAAACATTGATTGCCAAATAAATAAACTATGGAGATATAAAAGATACAGAAGCGAAAACCAACCAAACAGTGAGTGTGTTCTGTTATTATTTCTGGCAATATCATTACAACAATATGATCCTCCCCAAGTATAACAATATATATATATACATATATATATAACAATATATATATATATATATATATATATATATATATAAAAATATATACTATGTGATTTACTTTGCTATTTCTGTTTACATTTCACACACACACACTCACACATATATATGTATGTATGTATGTATCTTCTGTGCTATAGAGGACACGACCAACCCATGCAAGCATAGAAAAGCACACATAAAATGATATATACATATATATTATATCTATATATATATATATATATATATATCATTATCACATTATCATCTTTTAAGGTAAGGTATGGTATATATATATATATATATATATGCACTTGGAATAAATTACCTTTTTTATGATGTATATATATATATATACACACACAATACAATCTAGTTTAGAATCCCTAAAAAATTAGGCAGAAGAATAAAAAGGAGGCACTTATTCCAAACTGTTCCCTGTCATAAACTAATTATACTGTGTGGTTAATTTGATTCTCTTTTCTTTTGGTGTTTTATTTAAGATAAAAATTATTCCTTTTGTTTTTATTTGAATTCTTTGAAAAATTGTTCCTTTAAACTCCCCCACCCCCACACAATACATATACGTAGAAACTAATCCCCTCCCCACTTATACAAGTGCACTGCAATCTACACCCCCACCACTTTTTTTTTTTACAGTGAAATGGTGAATTTAATGCTTAATTTTAGAATTTTAGCAGGATGGATTTTCTTCAGAACTCGTGCAGGTCTTTAATAAGTTGAAAATGAAAAAAAGACAAATTGGTATTGTCAGTCTAATGAGAACCTTTGTAGAATTTTCTTGTGAAATTAATTTAGGAACTTCCCCGCTTCATTGTAATCTGGTTCTAGCTTTGACAGATTTTTTTCTCTATCTCTATACCCAGTCTCTGCCCTCTCATTCTTGTCTCACATCTCACTTCCCCTTTCTTCTCTCTCTTTCTCCCTTTCTTTCTTCATATGCCTTCATTTTGTCCCACTCTGTTAGTTTCTATTTCATTATTTTCAAGGTTAAGGGTGGTAGATTGGCAGAATCAGTAGAGCGTCAGACACCATGCTTTCTATCATAGTTACGTCCCTTTACAGTCTGAGTTCAAATCCCGCCGAGGTTACCTTTGCCTTTCATCCTTACGGCATCGATAAAATAAAGTACCAGTAATGTACTGGGTTATTGCTGGCCTTGTGCCTAAAGTAGAAACAATTATTATCGAGGTTAACTTTGCCTTTCATCCTTACGGGGTCGATAAAATAAAGTACCAGTAATGCACTGGGATAATTGCTGGCCTTGTGCCAAAAGTAGAAACAATTATTATACAATTTTATATACAGTACTGACTAAAAGACCCCTACCAAAACATCCCCTTGGAACAGTATATATATATAGTACTGAGCTCTGAGGAGTACCAACAGTACGAAACAGAGATCTGTCAGCTATCTCCCTTTGTTTTCTGAAAAAAGAAGTAAGTCACATAGTCACTACTTTAAAACAATAATGTAAGGTCTTCAAAATGCTTTTAATTAAGCATACAGTGTATTGCAAAATACACTATATATATATATATATATTTAGCGATCAAAATTGATGGTAGTTACGGAGTAGGTAGACCCAGAAAAACCTGGGATGATCTGATAAATTCTGACCTCACACACTTACATCTCTCTAAGATAATGTCTCTGGACCGAGATATTTGGCGCTACGCAGTAATACAGAAGACCCGCCTTGCCTATGTACAAAGCGAAACCTACAGTCAGTAGGCACCTCTTAACCAAATATACACCCCAATCCACTACCCATACCCTATCCTCCCACTCCCACCAACAGCACGAGAAAATGAGATCGAGTTCGTGTAGGTGTCACGAGAAAAAACACACAGTCCACGCTGTAATGTGCCCGTATAGGTAACACGGTAAAAAGTTCCCAGTTCCACACTGTAAATGTGGTTGGTGTTAGGAAGGGCATCCAGCCGTAGAAAACCTGCCAGATAGTCCTATATGAGCGAGACACGGTCACCCGACCAACCTTGCCTCAAGTGGGACAATTCCCGTCTAACCCATGCTAGCATGGAAAATGGACGTTAAACGAAGATGATGATGATGATGATGATCATCATCATCATCATCATCATCAGGTTTAGCGTCCGTGTTCCACGCTTGCATGGGTTTGGACGGGGGTTTTCCCACTTGAGGCAAGAGTGGTTGTCTTGCTCGCATAGGACTGTCTGGCGGGTTTTCTACAGTTGGATGCCCTTCCTAACACCAACCACATTTACAGTGTGGGGCTGGGAGGTTTTTACCGTGTTGCCTACACGGCCACATTACAGCGTGGACTGTCTGGCGGGTTTTCTACAGCTGGATGCCCTTCCTAACACCAACCACATTTACAGTGTGGGGCTGGGAGGTTTTTACCGTGTTGCCTACATGATATATATATATATATATATAGGAAAATGTTTAACCCCGACGGCAGAGCTCAAGCCGTTCTGACGGCTATATATATATATATATATATATTATAAGAACAGATTAAAGTTTAAGCAAAGAATCGCTGCTTTCACCCTTTACGGGATATTCTAAAACTGGAATATTTGCTCAACGGGTTTTTATATATATATATATATATATAATCCTTATCGAGCCTTCTTCGGATTTTAGTCTTCACATTTGTTATTACTATATATATATACATGGCTTAGTGGTTAGAGCATTGGCCTTGCAATCGAAAGGTTGTGAGTTCAATTCTCAGACTGGGTGATGTGTTGTTTCCTTGAGCAAGACACTTTATTTCACATTGTTCCAGTTTACTCAGCTGTAGAAATGAGATGATAGGGATTGGGGTCCCTATCATTCCACTGTAAAGTGGTCGTGGAGGTGCCATGGCAAAAAAAGCACCCAGCACTCACTGTAAATGAGGTTGGTGTTAGGAAGGGCATCCAGCTGTAGAAATCAAGCCAAAATCAGTTCCCGTCCGACCCTTGCAAGCAGGGAAAAGCGGACGTAAAATGAAATGATGATGATGATGATATAATATTATTCAAAATATTAATAAATGAGAAATATTATCATAACCAAAGTATATATTTTATTATACATATTTCAAAGGTACAATGGTGTTTCAGTACGTTTTCATCAGATAAAATATATAAGAGATTGGATATGCAACATACCGCTAAGGTACTTGAATCTTCAATTCCTGTAGTGGCATATATATATATACTAGACCACCCGTGACCCGTTGGGTCACGTTCACTTAAAAATAATTTTTAGATAATTAAGATATACAGACATGTATATAATGTAAAATGAAATTGAAGGTCATTCTCACTTAAGAATATTTTTTAAATATGCCAAAACATATTTTTTTAATCGTATTCACTTGAAAATAATAAAAAAAAAATTAAAATATTGTCTGTGTAAAGAAAGCTAAAATATAAATACTTACTGTATCAACAACTTGTATTTTCGAAATCACATTCACTTAAAAATATTTCTAAATAATTAAAATATTCTGTTTAACAAAAGTAAAATATAAACATTTACTGTAAAAACAACTCGTATTTTTCAGTCATATTCACTTAAAAATGTTTTTGTAATAATTAAAATATCGTTTGTTTAAAGAAAGTTTAAATATAGATACTTAAACTACAGACAACTTGTATTTTTGAAATAATATTCACTGACAAATCACTGAAAAAAATTGTTTTAGTGTATTTTTTAAATCCTATTTTTTGAATAATGAAAATATTATCTATGTCCGATTTACGCCAAACTTGTTTTATTCCGTTTGTATTCCCATTTCTGGGTTATTTTACTTTCGGAGTTTTTCCCATTATGTGCCCTTTTGGCTGCATTACATTAGAGACTTTTAGTATTATATATAGACATATATGTATATACAAGCAAATTATAAATGTAAACATGTAAGTATGTTTTTGAAACGGTGCGCGAGTTTGAAATTAGAAATTAGAAATTATAAGCTTTCACCGTATTTTAGACTAAAGAAATTTCTAGCCTGATAGTGGGGTTTATAACCCTCGGAGAAATGGAAAAAGATGAGTGTTGCTGTACATGGGAGTATATGTATATATATATATATATATATATATGGGTGCGTGTGTGTGCATGCGTTTATGTATATATATTGATGGTTTATATAGTATAGAGGCCGAGAAGACCATAGATCAAGTAGTCAATAGATGGTATGATGCAGAGTGAAAGTAGAGGATCTACAATTTCAGCTAATTACCTCGTCAAAGAGGTAACTAGTTGCAACTACCAAGCTCACAGTAGATACTCTACTTTTACTGACAACATACATATATATATAGAGAGAGATGTCAACATGAATGGACCTGTTATTTTTATCTAAAGACATTTTTTCCAATTTCATCCCGCCCGTCCCCTCAATCTATTTTATCTCTCATTCTTTCTTCTGATGAAGGACTAGCGTCCGAAACGTTAAGACCCTCTTCCAGCTATATCAAGTGTTAACCTAATATATACCTTCCATATACTGTACCGATTGTGTCATTATTTCTGTTTACCTTTTACATATATATATATATATAAATATATATATATATAACGGAAGAAATGTGGTAAGGAACCAGGTGGACCATACCGCACCAAAGTACTCTATACTTAGGGTAGTAGTCCAGAATTAGCCATCGAAACAGCTTGAGCTCAGCCGTCGGGGTCCTACTCATTCCTATATATATATATATATATATATATATCATTTATCATTTCATTTCATTTTACGTCCGCTTTTTCCCTGCTTGCAGGAACTAATTCTGGTTTGATTTCTACAGCTGGATGCGCTTCCTAACACCAACCTCATTTACAGTGAGTGCTGGATGCTTTTTTGCCGTGGCACCTCCACGACCACTTTGCAGTGGAATGATAGGGACTCCAGTCCCTACCCTATCATCTCATTTCTACAGCTGAGTAAACTGGAGCAATGTGAAATAAAGTGTCTTGCTCAAGGAAACAACACATCACCCGGTCTGAGAATTGAACTCACAACCTTTCGATTACAAGGCCAATGCTCTAACCACTAAGCCATGTGCCTCCATATATATATATATATATTTTATGCTTAGATAGCAGAACGTATGTGTAAAAACCCCACATCCGTACTGTGTATTACTAGTGACAGTATCTTGTTAGCTCAATGTACGAAAACAGAGCTGTTATAGTATCCTATTATGTATCATCTCCATTCTCACTATTATCCTATGATCCTGTACCATATATCTATTGTTCTTATGATGTAGGTCGGAAGAGCTTATCTTCATTATTGTATTTTTGTTTTCAACGCCCTGATGAGTCCTGCCCCATGGTATGGATGAAACACTGTCAGCGAATAAAAATTGATTGATGTTATAAGCGCTCTTTGTTTTCTTTTACTATATATATATATATATATATATATATATATATATATATATATATATATATATATATATAGAGAGAGAGAGAGAGATAGGCCACTTGCTTCCACATCATTCATTCTCATCTCGGGAACAATTTTGAATAGCACCAGTTCGTAATTCGAACTCGGGAATTTTATATTCTCCGAGTGAAAAGAACCTTCTGACAAGAGTTTTTCTTTTCAATGGAGGCTCGTAAGGACTATCCATTTATTTTTGAGACTCAAAACCGTACGGTAAAGGTAACCATAGGAGGTACAGTGAATTTTTTAAAATGTATTTTAAAACTTTTTCTTATTTGCTAAACCTTGATTACATATATATATATATATATATATATATATATATATATATATATATATTAGAAAAGGAAAGTAAGGTTCTATACAAAACAGTGGTTATAGCGAAAAGGTGAAGTTAGAAATAGGCTATTTTCAGCTGGGAATTGAACTCATAACCTCACTACTGTGAATCGAATTCTCTAACTACAAAACCACACACCTTCACTGTAAGGATATGGTGTACCTAAACTAGATACATATTAGGGTAGTGGATTGGAAGTATTACTAGACTACCAGACAACATGCAGCATATAGTTATGTCCCTTTACATTGAGTTCAAATCCCGCTGAGGTTAGCTTAGCGTTTTATCCTTATGGGGCAGATAAAATAGAGTACCAGTGATGCACTGGGGGCCATTTAGTTGATTTCCATTACTCCAAAATTGCTGGCCTTGTGCCTCATGTAGAAACCATTCTTATTACTGTTAACATCAACGGTAAGGGTGGGGGATTGGCAGTATCGGTAGAGGGTCGGACGCCATGTTAGGGCGGTGGAATGGCAGTATCGGTAGAGGGTCGGACGCCATGTTAGGGCGGTGGAATGGCAGTATCGGTAGAGCGTCGGACGCCATGTTAGGGCGGTGGAATGGCAGTATCGGTAGAGGGTCGGACGCCATGCTAGGGCGGTGGATTGGCAGTATCGGTAGAGGGTCGGACGCCATGTTAGGGTGGGGGATTGGCAGTATCGGTAGAGGGTCGGATGCCATGTTAGGGTGGTAGATTGGCAGTATCGGTAGAGGGTCGGACGCCATGCTAGGGTGGTAGATTGGCAGTATCGGTAGAGGGTCGGACGCCATGTTAGGGTGCTAGATTGGCAGTATCGGTAGAGGGTCGGACGCCATGTTAGGGTGGTGGATTGGCAGTATCGGTAGAGGGTCGGACGCCATGTTAGGGTGGTGGATTGGCAGTATCGGTAGAGGGTCGGACGCCATGTTAGGGCGGTAGATTGGCAGTATCGGTAGAGGGTCGGACGCCATGCTAGGGCGGTGGATTGGCAGTATCGGTAGAGGGTCGGACGCCATGTTAGGGTGGGGGATTGGCAGTATCGGTAGAGGGTCGGATGCCATGTTAGGGTGGTAGATTGGCAGTATCGGTAGAGGGTCGGACGCCATGCTAGGGTGGTAGATTGGCAGTATCGGTAGAGGGTCGGACGCCATGCTAGGGTGGTAGATTGGCAGTATCGGTAGAGGGTCAGACGCCATGCTAGGGCGGTGGATTGGCAGTATCGGTAGAGGGTCGGACGCCATGTTAGGGTGGTGGATTGGCAGTATCGGTAGAGGGTCGGACGCCATGTTAGGGTGGTGGATTGGCAGTATCGGTAGAGGGTCGGACGCCATGTTAGGGTGGTGGATTGGCAGTATCGGTAGAGGGTCGGACGCCATGCTAGGGCGGTGGATTGGCAGTATCGGTAGAGGGTCGGACGCCATGTTAGGGCGGTGGATTGGCAGTATCGGTAGAGGGTCGGACGCCATGTTAGGGTGCTAGATTGGCAGTATCGGTAGAGGGTCGGACGCCATGTTAGGGCGGTGGATTGGCAGTATCGGTAGAGGGTCGGACGCCATGTTAGGGTGGTGGATTGGCAGTATCGGTAGAGGGTCGGACGCCATGCTAGGGTGGTAGATTGGCAGTATCGGTAGAGGGTCGGACGCCATGTTAGGGTGCTAGATTGGCAGTATCGGTAGAGGGTCGGACGCCATGCTAGGGTGGTGGATTGGTAGTATCGGTAGAGGGTCGGACGCCATGCTAGGGCGGTGGATTGGCAGTATCGGTAGACGGTCGGACGCCATGCTTTGCAACAAAGAGTTACATCCCTTTACGGACTGAGTTCAAATCCCGCCGAGGTTAACTTTGCCATTCATCCTTACGGGGGTCGATAAAATAAAGTACCAGTAATAATTATTAAAGTAGAAATAATTATTATTAACATCAACATGAAGATCCCACAAAAATTAATATATTTTTCAAATGATTTAAATAATTGTATTTTCTATGTTATCATTATTGATATTGTCAATTCTATTTTCCCAATGTAAGAAATAGGGGACGGGTTCATGTTTTAGAATTTTTCTCGGAATTCCTTCACTCTAACTCCCCCCATCCCCCTCTCGTTATGAAAACCCAATTAGAACCTGTTAAGATAAGGGTAGGGGATAGAAAATAGAAAATGATGATTATAGACTAGGTAGTATAAACTATACAGTAGCAACTATTAGGGAGTTGCAAATGTACTAAAAGTGCAGGGCTAGCTTTTATCCTGATGAAATAATACCCCGTTTCTTTCCAAAACTCATTCTCCCCCTCCTCCTCCCCCTCCCCTCTCCTCTCCCCCTCCCTGCCATTCTTTACACAATTTGAACATCAGTTTTCACACAATCTGAATGACTAAATCGAGAAGATAACCACTTAAAGAAGTAATTCTGAGGTTTGTCACCTTTCTTTGGGAGGTTTGTGCATGCATGCATGCATGTGTGTGCATGCGTGCATGTGTGCATACATGTGTGTGTGCGTGCATGCGTGCATCTGTGTGTACATGTGTGCGTGCACGTGTGTATGTATGTGCATGCATGTGTGTGTACATGTGTGCATGTGTGTATCTGTGTGCATGAATGCGTGTGTGTGTGTGTGCATGTGTGCATATGTGTGTACATGTGTATGTGTGCACGTGTGTATGTATGCATGTGCAAGCATGCATGTGTGTGTGTGTGTATGCATACTTTGCGTGTCAGTGTGTGCATACATGTTTGTGTCAGTGTGTGCATGCATGCATGTGTGTGTGTCCATGCATGCATGTGTGTCAGTGTGTGCATGCATGTGTATCAGTTTGTGCATGCATGGATGTGCTTGTACATGTTTATGTGTGCATGTGTGTGTGTGTACATACATGTGTGTGCATGCATGCATGTGTTTGTACGTGTATACATGTGTGTGCATGTGTGTGCATGAGCTTATTGGCAAGAGAAGGGGGGGGGGTATATTGTACTTATTGTTAATGTTTTTGTTTTTTTTCTTTAATTTCTATTTTTACCAATTCTAGTAAAGTTGGTGGAGGCGGAGGGTAAGGTGAAGACAGAAGCAAGGTGTTGGGGTGGGTGGGAACAGGGATGGGGGTGATACTGGTGGGGTGCGGTGATATTGGTGGAGTGTGGTGAACAAGGGTGTGGTGGGGTGAACAAGAGGTAGGGTGAATAGGGGTGGTGGTGGGGTGAACAAGGGTGTGGTGGGGTGAACAAGTAGGGTGAGGTGGGGGTGATATTGGTGGGGTGGGGTGAACAAGGGTGTCGTGGGGTGAACAAGAGGTAGGGTGAATAGGGGGTGTGGTGGGGTGAACAAGGGTGTGGTGGGGTGAATCGGGAGTGGGGTGAACAGGGGGTGGGGTGAAAACGGAGTGTGGTGGGGTGGAGAATGTAGTATTAGTAAATGTGTACAAATGTAATAGCAACAATTTTTAAACGTTCGTTTTATATTATTTTTTTTTAAATATTCATTTTGTCGTTGTTGTTGTTATAATTATTATAATCATCATCATCATCAATGTTAGAAAGTATTATTAGGCGGTGGATTGACAGTATCGGTAGAGGGTCAGACGCCATGCTTTCTAGCATAGAGTTACCGCCCTTTATGGTCTGAGTTCAAATCCCGCCGCGGTTAACTTTGCCTTTCATCCTTACAGGGTCGATAAAATAAAGTACCAGTAATACACTGGGATAATTGCTGGCCTTGTGCCAAAAGTAGAAACAATTATTATTATTATAGGGTGGTGAATTGGCAGTATCGGTAGAGGGTCGGACGCCAAGCATAGAGTTACGGCACTTGCCATTCTGAGTTCAAATCCCGCTGAGGTTAACTTTGCCTTTCATCCTTACGTGGTCGATAAAATAAAGTACCAGTAATGTACTGGGATAATTGCTGGCCTTGTGCCAATAGTAGAAACAATTATTTCCTTGGCTCAATTTGCCAAATTCCAACCCTCTCGGTAACTGAGGCCTGGGAATTTTTCAATCGATTTGATCAATTTGAAAATCCCTGCATGTCATAAGAAACGACTAAAAAAGTTGGCCTGAAGGAGGGCATCCTGCCGTAAAATTGTGACTTGTCCGACTCATACCCGCATGGAAAAGTTCATGTAAAAATGAAATGAACAAATGATAGATGCAATAAAGGATGAATAGCTATTGTAATGACATTAATCTTAACACACACTCTGCCATTCTGAGTTCAAATCCCGCCGAGGTTAACTTTGCCTTTCATCCTTACGGGGGACGATAAAATAAAGTACCAGTAATGCACTGGGGTAATTGCTGGCCTTGTGCTTAACGTAGAAACAATTAAACTTAACACACACTCACACAGACAGACAGACACACACACACACACACACACACATATACATATATATGTAATCAAAATGTGAATCCCCAGCCTGTCTGGGAGGTCAGTGGCTTCGCTTCACTACAGACACGGTCTGTGAAGACCCATCCAACTCTTGTTAGCAGAGAAAGTGAACATTAGATGATGATGATGATGATGATCATCATCATCATCATCATTTTACGTCCGCTTTTCCCTGTGGTGGTGGTGGCAGAGATTGTGGTGGGTGTGGTGGTGGTGGTGGCAGAGGTTGTGGTGGTGCAGAGCTGGTGGTGGTGGTGGTGGTGGCAGTGGTGGTGGCAGAGGTTGTGGTGGCAGAGGTTGTGGTGGTGGTGGCAGAGGTTGTGGTGGTGGTGGCAGAGGTTGTGGTGGTTGTGGTGGTGGCAGAGGTTGTGGTGGGTGTGGTGGTGGTGGTAGAGGTGGTGGTGGCAGAAGTGGTGGTGGAAGAAGTGGTGGTGGTGCAGAGTTTGTGGTGGTGGTGGCAGAGGTTGTGGTGGCGGTGGCAGAGGTGGTGGTGGAAGAAGTGGTGGTGGTGTTGATGGTGGTGCAGAGTTTGTGGTGGTGGTGGCAGAGGTGGTGGTGGTGGCAGTGGTGGTGGTGGTTTGCAATGGATTGGTACGGAGATTAAGTTTTATCAAATATCTATCTCAATATTTTCCATAAATATGTTGAATTGCTAGAATTTCTGGTAATTTGGGATAAAACTTTCAAAGAGTCACCATTGAGTTTGTAAACAGGAAGGAGCTTTCTCAGTCTCAAGTGGTCCAATATTTGGCACCATTTACAGAATAAGAAACTTTGCTGTAGTGGTTGTTTAGCCCTAGGTCAAACCTCAGATAAGCATTCCAGCCATTAATATCCTGGTTTTTGTTGAGTTGCTTTTTGCAACATATCACAGGTGTGTGTATGTATGTATGTATGTATGTATATATATGTATCATCATCATCATCATCATCATCATTTTACGTCCGCTTTTCCCTGCTTGCAAGGGTGGGACGGGAACTGATCCTGGCTTGGTTTCTACAGCTGGATGCCCTTCCTAACACCAACCTCATTTACAGTGAGTGCTGGGTGCTTTTTTGCCGTGGCACCTCCACGACCAGTTTGCAGTGGAATGATAGGGACCCCAGTCCCTATCATCCCATTTCTACAGCTGAGTAAACTGGAGCAATGTGAAATAAAGTGTCTTGCTCAAGGAAACAACACATCACCCGGTCTGAGAATTGAACTCACAACCTTTTGATTGCAAGGCCAATGCTCTAACCACTAAGCCATGTGCCTCCATCATCATATCATTTCATTTTACGTCCACTTTTCACTGCTTGCAAGGGTGGGACGGGAACTGATTCTAGCTTGATTTCTACAGCTGGATGCCCTTCCTAACACCAACCTCATTTTTTACAGTGAGTGCTGGGTGCTTTCTTGCCGTGGCACCTCTACGATCACTTTGCAGTGGAAAGATATGGACCCCAGTCCCTATCATCTCATTTCTACAGCTGAGTAAACTGGAGCAATGTGAAATAAAGTGTCTTGCTCAAGGAAACAACACATCACCCGGTCTGAGAATTGAAATCACAACCTTTTGATTGCAAGGCCAATGCTCTAACCACTAAGCCATGTGCCTCCATATATATATATATATATATATATATATATATTTTATAATTATACTCTGCTCTGCACGAGCATTGAGTGCTCAACTGGCATACAGCCTATGGACGCATTTACCTGCAACAAGACAACTATATATATATATATTAATTTAAATCTACATGTCTGGCAAGCAGATCAATACTGGAGTCCATCATATCAATTAAGACCTTGAGCTGATAACCCGTGAAACATATGTCATGTTTGATATAAATAAAAACATTTTAAAGTTAAACATATATATATATATATATATATAGGAACCAGTAAGACCCCGACAGCTGAGCTCAAGCCGTTTCGACGGCTAATTCTGGACGGAATTAGCCGTCGAAACGGCTTGAGCTGAGCTGTCGGGGTCTTACTGGTTCCTATTACCCACTCTACTACCCCAAGTATTGAGTACTTTGGTGCGTTATGGTCCACCTGGTTCTTTACCACATTTCCTTCGTTATATATATATATATATAATATATAAGAACAGAAGATGGTTAAAGGAGTTCCATGTATTTTATTATGCGCATTTCGAAAACAAACATCATCATGCAATAATATTTGTGTTTTCATCAGATAAAACAGGAGGACATGATATGAAGGCTAAAAAACACTTGTGGATAGTGCAGTTTTAAATCAACATATCATATGTTGATTTAAAACTGCACTATCCACAAGTGTTTTTTAGCCTTCATATCATGTCCTCCTGTTTTATCTGATGAAAACACAAATATTATTGCATGATGATGTTTGTTTTTGAAATGCGCATAATAAAATACATGGAACTCCTTTAACCATCTTCTGTTCTTATATATTATGTATACTCCAGTCCTACAAACTGTAGAGTGCTTCTTATCCGATATCTGCATTGCTTTATTGTACTACAATAAAACTCACCTCCTACATTATATATATATATATATATATATATATATATATATATATCACCCATCTCTCCTCCTCTCTCATCCTTCCTTCTTACACTCCGCCCCCACCATTCCTTACTCTCATCTCCTGTCGAAACGGTTTGAACTCTGCCGTCGGGGTGATACTTTTTCCTATATATACGGGGTTTATAAAATAAAGTACCAGTAATGTACTGGGATAATTGCTGGCCTTGTGCCAAAAGTAGAAACAATTATTATTACTAAAGATGGTATGTTGGCAGAGTGGGCAGAGCATCGGTTGAAAGGCTTGCAGCATATCATTAGACCCTTCTACATCTCACCGACATCAACTTTACCTTTCATTCTTACATAAAGTACCAGTGACGTACTGGTTTCCACATTGGCCTTCTGCTAAATTAGAAATCATTTAAAGGTGGTAGATTGGCAGTAATCGGTAGAGCGCTGGACAACATGCTTTGAGGCATATAGTTACATCCCTTTATGTTTTGAGTTCAAATCCCGCCGAGGTTAACTTTGCCGTTCATCCTTACGGGGGTCGATAAAATATAGTACCAGTAATGCACTGGGGTCAATATACTTGACTTTCTCTTCTTCCAAAATTACTGGCCTTGTGCTTAAAGTAGACATCATCATCATTGTTATTATTATCCACTAAGAACCTGTAGAGCATCGGACATTTTACGGTGTATAGTTACATCCCTTTTTGCTCTGAGTTGAAATCCCGTCAAGGTTAGCTTTGCTTTTCATCCTTATGAGGTCGATAAAATAAAGTACCAGTAATGCACAGGGGTTGATTTAATCGACTTTCCCCTGCCTCCAAATTGTTGGCCTTCTG
>OZ024757.1:21597900-21610400 GCA_964016885.1 Eledone cirrhosa
GTGGTCTCTAGGGCATTGAAAATTTGAATTTCTTTTTACTCAGAACACTCCCTGGAACATAAGTATTGCATGTGTAAAGTTTGAAAACAGTCGGTTGGGTGCTTCTCGAGTTTTAGGGATTCAAACTCACACACACACAGACAGACATCCTCAGTTTTATATATATAGATAATATTATTATTAAGGGCGGTGGATTGGCAGTATTGGTAGAGGGTCGGATGCCATGCTTTGACGCATAGAGTTACGGCCCTTGCCATTCTGAGTTCAAATCCCGCCGAGGTTAACTTTGCCTTTCATCCTTACTGGGTCGATAAAATAAAGTACCAGTAATACACTGGGTAATTGCTGGTCTTGTGCCTAACGTAGAAACAATTATTATTATAGGGCGGTAGATTGGCAGTATCGGTAGAGAGTCGGATGCCATGCTTTGAAGCATAGTTACGTCCCTTTACGATCTGAGTTCAAATCCCACCGAGGTTGACTTAGCCTTTCATCCTTACGAGGTCGATAAAATAAAGTACCAGTAATGCACTGGGTAATTGCTGGCCTTGTGCCTAAAGTAGAAACAATTATTATTATAGAGTAATAAGGGCGGTGGATTGGCAGTATCGGTAGAGTGTCGGATGCCATGCTTTGGCGCTTAGAGTTACGGCCCTTGCCATTCTGAGTTCAAATCCCGCCGAGGTTAACTTTGCCTTTCATCCTTACTGGGTCGATAAAATAAAGTACCAGTAATACACTGGGTAATTGCTGGCATTGTGCCTAATGTAGAGACAATTATTATTATTACTATTATTATTATTATTATTATTAGGGCGGTGGATTGGCAGTATTGGTAGAGGATCGGACGCCATGCTTTGCAGCATAGAGTTCTGGCCCTTTTTGCTGTGAGTTCAAATCCCGCTGAGGTTAACTTTGCCTTTCATCCTTACAGGGTCGATAAAATAAAGTACCAGTAATACACTGGGTAATTGCCGGCCTTGTGCCTAACGTAGAAACAATTATTATTATAGAGTAATGTTTGCTTTAGTTGTTTATGTTCTGGCAGCAATGGTGATAAAGATACTAGTGCCAAGGTGTGTTAGGCCAATGCCTTTTCCTTGGACGACATTGGTGACATGGACAGAAGGGTCTTGGTTGAGTTGAGTGTTCTGCTAGTTGTACTAGTGAAGATACTGGACAGCTGCTGTGTCAAGCCTTGCTTACTCTTGGACAGCATGAGTGGCTTGGGAACACAACAAATTTGGTGTCATGGACAGCACACCCTTGACGGTGGCTAGTGTTAGGAAATGTACAACACACCCACCACACCCTTGACGGTGGCTAGTGTTAGGAAATGAACAACATACCCACCACACCCTTGAGGGTGGCTGGTGTTAGGAAATGTACAACACACCCACCACACCCTTGAGGGTGGCTGGTGTTAGGAAATGTACAACATACCGACCACACCCTTGAGGGTGGCTGGTATTAGGAAATGAACAACACACCCACCACACCCTTGAGGGTGGCTGGTGTTAGGAAATGTACAACACACCCACCACACCCTTGAGGGTGGCTGGTGTTAGGAAATGTACAACACACCCACCACACCCTTGAGGGTGGCTGGTGTTAGGAAATGTACAACACACCCACCACACCCTTGAGGGTGGCTGGTGTTAGGAAATGTACAACACACCCACCACACCCTTGAGGGTGGCTAGTGTTAGGAAATGTACAACACACCCACCACACCCTTGAGGGTGGCTGGTGTTAGGAAATGTACAACACACCCACCACACCCTTGAGGGTGGCTAGTGTTAGGAAATGTACAACACACCCACCACACCCTTGAGGGTGGCTAGTGTTAGGAAATGTACAACACACCCACCACACCCTTGAGGGTGGCTGGTGTTAGGAAATGTACAACACACCCACCACACCCTTGAGGGTGGCTGGTGTTAGGAAATGTACAACACACCCACCACACCCTTGAGAGTGGCTGGTGTTAGGAAATGTACAACACACCCACCACACCCTTGAGGGTGGCTGGTGTTAGGAAATGTACAACACACCCACCACACCCTTGAGGGTGGCTAGTGTTAGGAAATGTACAACACACCCACCACACCCTTGAGGGTGGCTGGTGTTAGGAAATGTACAACACACCCACCACACCGTTGAGGGTGGCTGGTGTTAGGAAATGTACAACACACCCACCACACCCTTGAGGGTGGCTAGTGTTAGGAAATGTACAACACACCCACCACACCCTTGAGGGTGGCTGGTGTTAGGAAATGTACAACACACCCACCACACCCTTGAGGGTGGCTGGTGTTAGGAAATGTACAACACACCCACCACACCCTTGAGGGTGGCTGGTGTTAGGAAATGTACAACACACCCACCACACCCTTGAGGGTGGCTGGTGTTAGGAAATGTACAACACACCTACCACACCCTTGAGGGTGGCTGGTGTTAGGAAATGTACAACACACCCACCACACCCTTGAGGGTGGCTGGTGTTAGGAAATGTACAACACACCCACCACACCCTTGAGGGTGGCTGGTGTTAGGAAATGTACAACACACCCACCACACCCTTGAGGGTGGCTGGTGTTAGGAAATGAACAACACACCCACCACACCCTTGAGGGTGGCTAGTATTAGGAAATGTACAACACACCCACCACACCCTTGAGGGTGGCTGCTGTTAGGAAATGTACAACACACCCACCACACCCTTGAGGGTGGCTGGTGTTAGGAAATGAACAACACACCCACCACACCCTTGAGGGTGGCTAGTGTTAGGAAATGTACAACACACCCACCACACCCTTGAGGGTGGCTGGTGTTAGGAAATGAACAACACACCCACCACACCCTTGAGGGTGGCTGGTGTTAGGAAATGTACAACACACCCACCACACCCTTGAGGGTGGCTAGTGTTGGGAAATGTACAACACACCCACCACACCCTTGAGGGTGGCTGGTGTTAGGAAATGTACAACACACCCACCACACCCTTGAGGGTGGCTAGTGTTAGGAAATGTACAACACACCCACCACACCCTTGAGGGTGGCTGGTGTTAGGAAATGTACAACACACCCACCACACCCTTGAGGGTGGCTGGTGTTGGGAAATGTACAACACACCCACCACACCCTTGAGGGTGGCTAGTGTTGGGAAATGAACAACACACCCACCACACCCTTGAGGGTGGCTGGTGTTAGGAAATGTACAACACACCCACCACACCCTTGAGGGTGGCTAGTGTTAGGAAATGTACAACACACCCACCACACCCTTGAGGGTGGCTAGTGTTAGGAAATGAACAACACACCCACCACACCCTTGAGGGTGGCTGGTGTTAGGAAATGTACAACACACCCACCACACCCTTGACGGTGGCTGGTGTTAGGAAATGTACAACACACCCACCACACCCTTGAGGGTGGCTGGTGTTAGGAAATGTACAACATACCCACCACACCCTTGAGGGTGGCTGGTGTTAGGAAATGTACAACACACCCACCACACCCTTGACGGTGGCTGGTGTTAGGAAATGTACAACACACCCACCACACCCTTGAGGGTGGCTGGTGTTAGGAAATGTACAACACACCCACCACACCCTTGAGGGTGGCTAGTGTTAGGAAATGTACAACACACCCACCACACCGTTGAGGGTGGCTGGTGTTAGGAAATGTACAACACACCCACCACACCGTTGAGGGTGGCTGGTGTTAGGAAATGTACAACACACCCACCACACCCTTGAGGGTGGCTAGTGTTAGGAAATGTACAACACACCCACCACACCCTTGAGGGTGGCTGGTGTTAGGAAATGTACAACACACCCACCACACCGTTGAGGGTGGCTGGTGTTAGGAAATGTACAACACACCCACCACACCCTTGAGGGTGGCTAGTGTTAGGAAATGTACAACACACCCACCACACCCTTGAGGGTGGCTGGTGTTAGGAAATGAACAACACACCCACCACACCCTTGAGGGTGGCTAGTGTTAGGAAATGTACAACACACCCACCACACCCTTGAGGGTGGCTAGTGTTAGGAAATGTATCAAGCTGTAGAAATGGTGACCAAATATGAAATTTAACGAACAAGATTACGTGTTCTGATATGTCAGCCCCCTGACTAAGACAACTGATCTAAAAAAATGATGATGATGATGATGATGATTCCTTACCCAAATATATAACCCTTGTTGTATGGTTCTTACATCAGAAATTCTCTGTGAATTTGTGTATGTATGGACCTGTAACTCGGGGAGTCATAGGCATGACAATGTATGCGATATCTAGCTCAATACAGATGTTTAAATTGATTAAATAAATAAGTCTATATATACATATATATACATAAATATGGAGGCACATGGCTTAGTGGTTAGAGCATTGGCCTTGCAATCGAAAGGTTGTGAGTTCAATTCTTTCTCAGACCGGGTGATGTGTTGTTTCCTTGAGCAAGACACTTTATTTCACATTGCTCCAGTTTACTCAGCTGTAGAAATGAGATGATAGGGACTGGGGTCCATATCATTCCACTGCAAAGTGGTCGTGGAGGGGCCACGGCAAAAAAAGCACCCAGCACTCACTGTAAATGAGGTTGGCGTTAGGAAGGGCATCCAGCTGTAGAAATCAAGCCAGAATTAGTTCTCGTCCCACCCTTGCAAGCAGGGAAAAGCGGACGTAAAATGATGATGCTGATGATGATGATGCTGATGATGATGATGATGATGATACATATATATATAAAGTAGGAAGTGAGAAGAGTGTTTAATGAAGAGTGAACTCACCACAATAACTTTCCGAGCGTGAGCTGTAAGCATTTCCTATATTTTACTTCTTATGTACATCCCACAGCAAGTGACTTGAGTGTTGTAAAAACACAGATACACACTCAATTACACGAGAACAACATTACAAACAAACCTTCGGGGGGGGGGGGGGGGCCTTCAACCCCTCACCTGTATAAACCTCTGCCCCTCACCTGTACAAACCTCTGTCCATGTTGCTTCAGTTGTTCCACGTGCCACCTAACACCATGAAACACAAAGCTAAAGTCCCTGTTCACAATAAACCCCCCCCCCCCCCCGATTGCTTTATTGTTAAGCAGTTGTTTACAGAGAGAGAGGTTTCTATTGTCTTTGTTTCATGCAGCTTGGAAGTTTATAAATACCCTTAATCTTTATTCAGCTGGAAGCATATATAAAACTGATTTGATTGAGGAAGAGGGAGAGGTTTGTGTTTTTTTTTTTACTTTCATTTGTTTTCTGAAGCATGTAAGTTGTTAGCCTCAATGTCATTGTAATAGCAAAGCTCCCCCTATCTTCCTCTCACCTTTCTCCCCCCCCCCCCCCCCCGCTAACAATTTCACACCTTTTTTTTTCTCTTTGCAGCCTCTTTCTCGTTTCATCTCATCTCATTGATTTGCATATTACACTGCACATCCATTAACATGTCATCGTTTTACCGTCAGCAGGGAAAGCAGCCGTTAAAACGATGATGATGATGATGATGATGACCTGACTGGAGGGTGGGGAGGGGGGGGGGGGGTATTAATAGTTGAAACTGTGACATTTAACAGCATCTTTGTATATAAACAGGTGACAAAACAAGTACATGGCTTTAGTTTGTGACTCAACCATCACTGCTCAATGAATCAGATGATATGGAAATATTTAACCTTTTCTTACCATATTTCTGATGAAAGACACTGCTGATGGTTTTCAAATCATTTTGAAAAATAATCAACAATTTGGAAAGATAACTAAGTTTTCTTATTAAGCTGGTGTTTGGAACATAACTTAATGCTTTCCTTGCCATATTTCTAACACTGCCTATGATTTTCAGATAATTTTTAAAATCTAGAATTTGTAAGGATTTAGTAATATATCTATCTTTGTTATCATTATATTATTGTTTGGAACATAACTTAAAGGAAATTACGATGAATGGGTTTTAAAATAAACGTAAACACTTTAATCACTGTGTTCCCATATTTCTAGTGAAATACTCTGCCAATGATTGTTTAGAAAATAATCAATAATTTGGAGCGATTTAGTAAAGATTGTGTGATACGACTGGAGGTAAATAGTCGTAGTTTGTCCAGTTAGACTTTATAATTCACAACATTTGATATTGCAAAGTTTTCAGGCCTCTGTAGAGGTTTATATAACAGTCTGGTATACAACAACAACAATAACAATAACATCATATATATCATGGATTTGACAGAAGTGGTCATCTTACAGTTTGTGTCATATTCTACAGGTACACATCATTGTCATTTCATAGACCACTGTCCCTCATAATATGTATATATATATATGTCAATATATATATATATATACATATACATACACACAGATACATACATAAATACATTCACACACACATGCATACATACACATATATACACATATACAAACACACACACACACATACATACACACATACATACACACACACACACACATATATATATATATATATATATATATATATACATACAGATACATACATACATTCACACACACATGCATACATACACATATACACAAACATACAAACACACACACATACATACACACATATACACACACACATACATACACACACATACATGCATACATACATACATTCACACATACATATATACACACATACAAACACACACATACATACACGCACATACACACATACATACACACACATACATACATTCACACACACAAATGCATACATACACATATATACACACATACAAACACACACATACATACACACACATATATACACACACATACATACACACACACACATACATACATTCACACACACATGCATACATACACATATATACAAACACACACACACACACATACATACACACACATATACACATACACACATACAAACATACATACACCCACACAAATATGTCAAGAATAAATATATAATTCTTACGTATCACATTTTGTGATAATTTCTTGATACTGTACTCACGATTATTACAGGTAGATATATATAGATGGATGGTTTTACAGGTAGGAATATATTGGTATGGATGGTGTTTTGAAAATAAATCCATTGAAAATCCAACAGAATGAGACTTACCTGAAATAGAAAAGAAGAAATAGTTTAATTAATTGAGAATTTCATATAAAAATATTTACACATTTTAATTAATAAATTCTGACTGAATTTCCAAGCTAAAAAATGACCAATATGTGCGCACACACACACGTATATATATATATATATATATATATATATATATATATATATATATATATATATATAACACTTTACATATATATATATAACACTTCAATATATATATATATATAATAGAAGCTTTCACCGTATTTTTTGACTAAAGAAATTTTAGCCTGATAGTGGGGTTTATAACCCTCAGAGAAATGGAAAAAGATGAATATTGACATGCATCGGAGTCGAACCCACATCTTTGGTTATCCAGACCACTGTGCTACCATTATACCAACACATCACCCATCTCCTTCCATTTAAATTAGAAGCTACATTCTTAACAAGTATGATGACAAGTAAGTATGTTTTGAAACAATGAGCAAGTTTGAAATTAGAAAATAGAAGCTTTCACTGTATTTTTTGACTAAAGAAATTTTAGCCTGATAGTGGGGTTTATAACCCTCAGAGAAATGGAAAAAAATACGGTAAAAAAATACGGTGAAAGCTTCTATTTTCTAATTTCAAACTTGCTCGCTGTTATCTTTAAGTAAGATAAGAGTTATTTTTCGTAATTCGGCTCATTCGGATTTTAATTTACTCTTTGTACTTGAAACAAAATGTACGCTTCCTTGAGACTAACAATATCATTTTGTATATTTCACAAACAACAATTTCTAACAGATTACTAAGTTAAGTTATAGATTTGACATTGTATAATTTATCGTTTCAAGCTTGATGTTCATACATTAAGTGATGTCATAACTTTTACAATATTATGCTTTGTACATAATAGTGTCTATTATTCACTTCACTTCTCTATTTCATGATGCGCTTTTACTGTTGTCAAAAAAATGTACACCTAGACTGGATTTCTGTTGTTACATGGTATAACAGATGACACCGAGCTCACATATTAATTATTTCGCTGGAATAGTGCCTAAGGTTTTCATGTTTACATAAAGTACATTTTTCTTCTATGTATTCAAATTTACATTGTTTAGTTTAATGAGCTACATCGAAAGCTACTTGAACCGTCCAAAGGACGGGTAGTTTAGCTAGTATATATATATATATAATATTAATAACAATATTCGATTTGTTTGGAAACAAATGGCCCGTTTAAGACTGTGCCAATGACCAATCGTCATCCGTTTGTTCAACACTAGCATTAAGGAACAATCAACATGTTTCTGGATCATTAACCTTCATCAGGATTGTTTACCTCTCTACCAATCTGTTGAACAGTTATATATATATATGTGTGTGTGTTGTCATGTTCCTTGATGAGTAACTTAATATACATTTTTATGTATAGATTTAACCTAAATATAACTAAGTTGCCATAGAGGAACTGTTTTGACTGCTATTTTCAGCAGCTATTTTGACCAGTCCTGTTGTATCTGCTACCTTCTGAAAGACGTCAGTTTAGTACAATGCGGTTTTATTCGATTGTCTTCCTTCGGCAGGTGATGAGTTTTGGAACAAATATGGCCTTGAAAACCGTTGGAAATGATTTTCTCCAGTTGACTAAAAAAGAATAACTCCTGACGGCCATATACATTGAAAACATTAAAATCTATAGGAAAAACATAAACATCACCTTCAAAGCAAAACTGGTGTAATAGTCACCTCTAAACCTGACAAATCCTATGGCACCCTCCCCCAAACAACTAGTTAACTAAAAAACAAAACAAAACAAAACAAACGATGGTTGTGAAAGTCATATCCGTTGAAAACACATTAAAGATCCAGAGGAAAAACATAAATTTCAATTCTAACGGGAAGCAGGTGTAATTGTAAAAAAAATAACCTAAAAACAAATTGACACTATCCTGAATTTTATTTTAATAAAATAAGAAAACAGCAAATTAGTCGTGAGAATCATCATCATCATCATCACCGTTGTATGTCCGTTCTTCCACACGAGCATGGGTTAGATGGGTTGTCCTGTTGTGGGCAGTGTCCAGTCAGCTGACCTTGTCTTGCTCATACGGGAACTGATTCTGGCTTGATTTCTACAGCTGGATGCGCTTCCTAACACCAACCTCATTTACAGTGAGTGCTGGGTGTTTTTTTTCCGTGGCGCCTACACGACCACTTTACTGTGTGGGCTGGGTGCTTTTTTTGCCGTGGCACCTCCACAACCACTTTGTAGTGGGAGGGTGTGGGGTCATATTGTCTATATGCTTCAGCTTCGGCTTGTACCCAGGGGGGTCCTCTGTATTACTGCGTGACGCCAGAGGTCAGAGAATGTCAGATAGAATGTGGAATTAGTTGCAGTTGTCAGCTCTCTCAGTTCAAATACCGCCCAGGTCAACTTTGCCTTTTATTCATTCAAGGTCAATAAAAAAAGTACCCGTCAAGTATTAAGATCAATAAAAAAAGTACCAGTCAAGTACTGGGGTTGATTCTTCCTATATCTCTTCCTCACTTCCATTCTCTCTCACTCTCTGTTTCCTTCACTGGATCAGTTCTCAAAGTGCCGCTTACTGTCTGCTAGTGCCAAATACTGAGGGGCCTGCGTTCATGCCCTACACATGGCTAACATTGATGGCCTACTCAGTTTGGATGAGCTTCGAGTCTCCATTGCCCTCAGAGTGGGAGCCGACCCCTGTACGGGTTTGAAATTTTGATGTGGCAAGATCCTCGACTCCACAGGCCTCCACGGTGTATCATGCTGCCTGAATGTTGGTCGTTTTGCATGTCACACAGAGCTAAACCTCATCATCAAGTCAGCTTTGGCCCAGACAAACATCCCCTCAATTTTGGAACCATCTGGGTTGTCCAGAATTGATGGGAAAGACCCGACGGTCTTACCTTGTGACCCTGGTTAAGAAGCAGGTGCCTTATCTGGGACGTCACAGTTAGTGACTCTTTTGCTTCTTCCCACATCCTGGATGCTGCAGTTAGGGAGAGAACTACAGCATCTGCAGCCGAACGGAACAAAATCCTGAAATACCGTCATCTGTCGGATAACTACATTTTCCAGCCTGTGGTGTGTGAGACGTTTGGGGGAGTTGGGCTACTGACTGCAAGTCATCTACACTGGCGGCTTGCCTAACTGAGGTAACTGGTGATGGTCGTGAGGGTGCTTGGTTAGCCTGCTGGCTTGCCTAAAAAATTATGAGGGAGGTTTCCCAGTGCTTCTCGCGATACTGTTATCTTTTTCTCTGGTAGCGGCTCGGTTGTCCACCCCCTTTGCTTGCCTTTTGTTCCATGTAGTCCTTTACATGCTTGTGTGCTTTTTTTCTTTCTTTTTTCCTTTCCCTTCTCTTTCTCTTTTTGAATTATTTGTGATATTATTTATATACAAAATAAAAACCAGCGGTTAACTTAAAAAAAAAATTATTTCCAAAAGTTTTGAAGAACTTATTAATCATCATCATCATCATCATCATCATCATCATCATCACCGTTTTATGTCCGTTCTTCCACGCTAGCATGGGTTAGAGAACGGACGTAAAACGTAATATCACTGGGAAAACATTTCACTGCAAACGTGAGACATGTGTAATTGTAAATATTTACCATTTTATTCTATAACAATTTTGTCATTTCAAAAACTATGAATTGTAGAGAAATAAAAATAAAACTCTTATATGTGATTATCAACGACATTTATATTCGGCAGTGTTATATTGCAGTGTTCACATTTGAAATTATAAAACAAAATTTTCAACTGTTTCATCATCATCATCATCATCTTACATCCGCTTTTCACTGCTTGCAAGGGTGGGACGGGAACTGATTCTGGCTTGATTTCTACAGCTGGATGCCCTTCCTAACACCAACCTCATTTACAGTGAGTGCTGGGTGCTTTTTTGCCGTGGCACCTCCACGTCCACTTTACAGTGGAATGATAGGGACCCCAGTCCCTATCATCTCATTTCTACAGCTGAGTAAACTGGAGCAATGTGAAATAAAGTGTCTTGCTCAAGGACACAACACATCACCCCAGTCTGAGAATTGAACTCACAACCTTTCAATTGCAAGCTCAATGCTCTAACCACTAAGCCATGTGCCTCTGTTAATAAGCTCAGAAGATATGTAAATACAGTTTAACAGAAAAAGATAAACATGAAATTTATATTGAAAAGAATGGAATGTAAAATAGGAAAATATAAAGAAAAAAGAGAAGAAAAAAACGGAAAAGGAAGGGAATGGGAAGGGCCTAGGGCACGGCAGAAAAGGGGCTGCAACCCAGCGGACAATAACAGCCACCCCACCTCGTGGGGCTCCTTGCTCAGATGGGCTGCTGACATCCCGATCTTACGGAGGAGCTCGGCTGTACAGGAGTCCAAGTACACCTGAGGTCTCGATGGTGACTGGTGAGAGAAAGCGGCCACACAAGCGGTAATTGTTTATCTTTGTTATTCTGAAATAATTGTGAGCAAGTTTTAATGTTATTTATGTATGTGGATTGGTAGTATTGGTGGAGGGTCGGACGCCATGCTTCAAATCCTACCGAGGTTAACTTTGCCTTTCATCCTTACGGTGTCAATAAAATAAAGTACCAGTAATGCACTGGGTTATTGCTGGCCTTGTGCCAAAAGTAGAAACAAGTATTTAATGAAAAATATTACCCAAGAAACAATGAACCTCATAAATACAACACCCCAAAATATACGACCAAAGCAAGAGAAAGAAAAAAATAGTTGTAATAATTGTAGAGTTGGGATATTAAGGGTGAAATTTTAGGAATATTTCACCAGGGTCTATTTTAAGGAAATATCAAGGGTGGTGGTTTGGCAGTATTGGTAGAGCGTCAGACGCCGTGCTTCGCAGCATAGTTATGGCCCTTTGCGTTCTGAGTTCAAATCCGCCGAGGTTAACTTTGCCTTTCATCCTTACGAGGTCGATAAAATAAAGTACCAGTGGTGCACTGGGGTAATCGCTGGCCTTGTGCCAAAAGTAGAAACTCTATTTTAAGGAAATATCAGAACTGCACAGATCTTTGTAGCAGGTGCCTACCAAGCAATGATGTTATCTGACTCTAAATGTTATATTTCCAATGGTTTTCATCACCAAAACATCAACTACCATAAGAGAAGCAGTTGCCCTTAACCCAGTGTTTTGTAAGTTCTCTGGGTATTTAAATAACACTAGCAGAAAAACCAGCCTTCGGGTGGTTTTCTGATAATAATAATAATAATAATAATGAAATTATTGTGTACAGTGCTCATGTGCACTACAACTCATCAAAGGTGCATGTATAGTACATAGAATAATGTACAAATGTCAGGAAAATGAACAGTGTATGAGTCATGATATAATAACAATA
>OZ024757.1:21615400-21625400 GCA_964016885.1 Eledone cirrhosa
TACTTAAAGAAGGGAATCAATTGTTGTCCGGAGAGAAAGGCATCTGTCCTCAGCCCTCCATATAACCTCGTCCACCATATAACCTCTTTCACCATAGCCACTGTACAGAGGAAAACCTGCCTCTCTTTCGTTTTTGAAAGAAGTTGGCAGTAGATAGACATACTGACTGATAGAGAGAGATGCATTAGAGAGGCAGATAGATATATATGTATACTACAAAGAGAGAGATGGACAAATGGATAGATAGATATGTATACTACGCACAGAGAGAGAGAGAGAGCGAGAGAGAGAGAGAGGGAGGGAGAGAGAGAGAGAGGGAGGGAGATGGATAGAAAGATAGATAGGGAGAGAGACTTTCTCTCTCCAGATAGGTATGTTTGTATGTGGGGTCCTGTAACTTGTAAGGGAGTTGTAGGGACACCTTATTGACATATGACATTTTTTTTGGAGGGGGGGGGGGGCATTTTAAAACCTGGCGCAACCCAGACCCTCTCCAGGTTTCAATATAGCAGATTTCTTCCAGTGATAGAGTATGAGATATAGAGGAAGAATTAACCCCACTACCAAACTGGTACTGGGGTTAATGATCTGGGATAGATGAAAGGCAAAGTTGACCTCAACAGGATTTAAATTCAGAGAGTAGAGAGCCAAAACAAATACACCCAAACATTTTATCAGACGTTCTAATGACTCTGCTAATTTGCCATCTAACACAGAGATATATACAGCTATAGATAGACAGACACACACAAATATATAGATAGATAGAGATTATATAAAGACAGGCAGATATAGATAGATATAGATTATATAAAGACAGGCAGATATAGATAAATATAGATTATATAAAGACAGGCAGATATAGATAGATAGAGATTATATAAAGACAGGCAGATATAGATAGATAGAGATTATATAAAGACAGGCAGATATAGATAGAGATTATATAAAGACAGGCAGATATAGATAGGTAGAGATTATATAAAGACAGGCAGATATAGATAGAGATTATATAAAGACAGGCAGATATAGATAGATAGAGATTATATAAAGACAGGCAGATATAGATAGATAGAGATTATATAAAGACAGGCAGATATAGATAGGTAGAGATTATATAAAGACAGGCAGATATAGATAGAGATTATATAAAGACAGGCAGATATAGATAGGTAGAGATTATATAAAGACAGGCAGATATAGATAGAGATTATATAAAGACAGGCAGATATAGATAGGTAGAGATTATATAAAGACAGGCAGATATAGATAGAGATTATATAAAGACAGGCAGATATAGATAGATAGAGATTATATAAAGACAGGCAGATATAGATAGATAGAGATTATATAAAGACAGGCAGATATAGATAGGTAGAGATTATATAAAGACAGGCAGATATAGATAGAGATTATATAAAGACAGGCAGATATAGATAGATAGAGATTATATAAAGACAGGCAGATATAGATAGATAGAGATTATATAAAGACAGGCAGATATAGATAGATAGAGATTATATAAAGACAGGCAGCTATAGATAGGTAGAGATTATATAAAGACAGGCAGATATAGATAGAGATTATATAAAGACAGGCAGATATAGATAGATAGAGATTATATAAAGACAGGCAGATATAGATAGATAGAGATTATATAAAGACAGGCAGATATAGATAGATAGAGATTATATAAAGACAGGCAGATATAGATAGATAGAGATTATATAAAGACAGGCAGATATAGATAGATAGAGATTATATAAAGACAGGCAGATATAGATAGAGATTATATAAAGACAGGCAGATATAGATAGATAGAGATTATATAAAGACAGGCAGATATAGATAGAGATTATATAAAGACAGGCAGCTATAGATAGATAGAGATTATATAAAGACAGGCAGCTATAGATAGATAGAGATTATATAAAGACAGGCAGCTATAGATAGGTATATACAAATATAGATAAATTTCTTTATTAGCCACAAGGGCACCAAGGGCACAAAAGAAGGGGACAAACACAAATGGGGAGTTTACATACAGGTATATGAAAATAAAACTATTAATAAAATAAAAATAACAATTGAAATCCCCAATAGGGGAGGAGGCGTTACACTGGGGTTGTATACACCCCGAAAAAAATGTACAACCCTCATCTCCTGGAGCACCAGGAGTGAGTACTCCTCTCCTCTCTTCCTCTTTTTCCTCAACCTACAGGCTTATATAGAGAGAAGGCCCCACCACTCGGGCCATCTTTGCCACATTCACCCACCTTTATACAGATATATATAGACAAATACATATATAGATACCTATTATATAAAGACAGGCAGATATAGATAGCTATATACAGCTATAGGTAGATAGATAGATATAGATATAGAGAGGTATACAGACAGATATATAGATGGATAGATAGAGATATTAATATATAGAAAGGTACTGAGAAAGAGAGAGACTGATAAATGAAGAAGGAGTAGACAGACAAACATACAAAAAACAATCTACATATTTGCTGTTTACCGAAATTTGTAACTTTCTTGGTTCCTGCTCATTTCAATTATCATTTGCACCAAGTCCACCCTGTAAAGTGGTCATGTTGATGACACGAAAAACAGTACACAGTCCAACACAGTCCAGCCTGTCAGATGGTCGGAGCGACGAAAAAAACCACCTTACCCACACAGAGTGAGTGAGTGAGTGAGTGAATGAATGCAAGAGAGTGTGCTTCTCTATATGTGTGGGTGGGTGCTTTTTTCTCTAGATGTGTATGTGTGTGTGTGTGTGGATATGTGATGTGTCTATGTGTGGGTGGATATATGCTGTCATATTGATTTTATTTAACATGAAACATTAATTTGTTGTGGGTTTGATCCCTGAACTAGATTGTGTGTTGTGTACTGGTCATAAGGTTATTTACTCTAGTAGATAACACTGTATGCCAATCACCAATTTAATAATTTAATAAGTGAAGGAACACAAGAATATGTAAGGAAAGCAGGAAGCAAGATGATGAGATGCAGACAGGTAATAATATATATATGATGATAACAACGATAAGTCTTCTCAACAGTATGTAAAGGTAGTTTTTCTTTATTCGTGTGTGTGTATTACAATGGTTAAATGTCATACCTGTGACTTGCCTTGTTAATCCTTGTAAGAAGGATTGGAATACATCTGAGCTGAGCTTCATGGCATAGGTCCTCAGCAGATGTGTTGCAGGCAGCCAAAAGGTGAAAAGAGAGAGAGAGAGGCATCGGAACGCTCCTTTATATACTGGCCACGGGGAAGTAACTCCAAATAGTTTGGTTCCTCGGAGAGATGGCGCTAGTCACTACATGTTCTTGAGTAAATTACTTCTTTTCACATTGCTCCTGTATACTCAGCCGAAAATAAGTACCAGCAATAGCTTGAGGCTTAACCTAGCGATGGACTGGCGTCCTGTCCAGGAGGGAGTCCTGTACTTTCAGTATCTAAATGCCAAATAAACCGGGGTAAACACCAGCTTGATGAGCTTCTGGGGTCAAGATAGACTTTAGGGTTAGAATTAGTATTAGAATTATTGTTAGTATAGTTGTATGAATGTATGCATGGACCCATGTCAAAGATGTAGGGGCACAGTATTGACATATGGCGTTTCTAGGGCATTTTAAAACCTGACGGAGCCCATATCCTCTCTAGGTCTGAATACAGTAGATTTCTACCAGAGAAAGAAAGGAAATGAGAAAGAGATATAAAGGAAGAATCGACCCCAGTACAAGACTGGTATTTTTTTTAACCACTTCAAATGGATGAAAGGCATACTTGGCCTCAGCGGGATTTGAACTCAGAGAGCAGAGAATTGGAATGAAAACTGCTTAATGACTCTGCCAATTCGCCACCTATGTTAGTATACCAATGCATTAGAACTTAAAATGTTTGGCAATCCTATGAATAGCTGAATTTAAAAGCAGTTTAAGACAGTAATTGCATACTTGACAAAATGACGTGAATGCATTAGGAGAAGGAAATATTCCAGATTCGTAGGGAAATGGAAAATCCCTTTGGATATTTCACTAGAGGAAGAAACAGCTTAGTTAATTATCTAATATGTTAAAGTGAAATGGCAGCTGTTTGAAGCAGATTTACTAAAGGGCTTCCCTTTGACAGCTGCCTTTTAGGGAACAAAGATTATTGCTTAATGTTGAAGACTATTGTGGGTTTGGCTACATACCAATGGCGGCATCAGTTGGCCAGTTTCAGGAAGAAGGAATTTTAGAATCAGCTTTTATAAAACAGACAGAATATCACTTTACACAAGAACCAAGGAGAAAAACTTTATACATCATGTCCATGTGTGTCTCTCTCTCTATCTCTCCCTCTCTCTCTCTCTCTATATATATATATACATACACACACACACACACATATATATACATTCATAAATATATATAGAAACATACTATATATATACACACACACATGTATGTAGCTTCAATCTATTCAATATTATTGAATTTGATTTGTTGATCAAAGATTTTAATTGCTTTTCCTGTTTTGTTCAATTTCTATCTACCAGCATGAAATAGTTTCTTTTGAAGAATAGCTCTCTAAATATATATTCTACTAACAAAAGGCCAGCTGGTTAAAGTCCATGTGTGAAGTACGATATTGCAAGGAAGTAAATATGTGGAGGCTGGAGAGAAATGGATAGCAACGATGAAAAAGTTAAGAGGTTTTATTCTTCCACAAAGATAAGTAGAAAAAGTACAAAGGTTAAATAAAAATGGTGAAAAACATTGCTTAAGCTTCATTAGTCATATATATCACCACCTTTTAAAACAAGATTATCTTACACAAAACACCAGCATCAACAGTTTTCCTAGAGATGGTGACGTGAATAAACTTTTTTTTTCTCTAAAAAATATTTTTTCCGTTTCTGCCACTGCCCGTCTCCTCAATATATCTATTTCTTCTTTAATTTATCATTTTATTTTTGGATGAAGGACTAACGTCTGAAATATGAAGACTCTTTTCCTACTATATCAAGTGTAAAACTAATAATATATTTCTTCATTGTACTGTGTCATTTGCTTTGTTATTTCTGTTTGCCTTTTGCATGTATAACTACCTGTTCCCTCCCTACTGACAAAGGACTTCTGTCCGAAATATTGAACCTTTCTCCACTTCCTCCAAGCATGATACTAATTATGACTATGTATTTTTGCATTCTTGTGTTTGTTTTGTTTCACTTATTAACTATTTTTCCATGCTGACATGGGCCATCTGTCTTCCATAGCAGATAAGATATTACCCAGATTTCACCAGCCTTCCGATCACCAGACTTTGTTCTGCCATTGCACTGCTCCAATCTGCCATGGCCCTCCTCTACCACTTTTCCTTTTTCTATTTTCTTTTCTCTTCTCCTCAATTGTGCTACTCATACGTCTACCTATTCTCTCCCTATACAAAATTTCCTGACGAAGGACTTCTGTCCGAAACATTGAACCCTCCTCCACTTCCTCCAAGCGTGAACCTAATATAACTATATCTTGGCATTCCGGTGTTTGTTTTGTTTCATTTATTAACTACACTAGCATCTACAGTGTGCATATTGATATTATATGTAAATATATGAACATTTCTTTGTTATATATATAATAAAGATTACTAATGTAGGTGGGAAGCTGCCAGAATTGGTTGAGGACTTCCTGTATTTGGGAGCAAAGATTGGGAATAAGGAAGATGATGTGGTCAAGAGGAAGAGCAAAACAAGTATACACGAATTGAGAGTGAGGCTGAGCATCAGAGGAATCAAATGCTGTGTGCAAGAGAGGAGGTTACGTTGGTATGGGCATGTGATGTGTATGAAGGATGACAGCTGCATAAAAAGTGCAGAGCACTAGAAGTCGATGGAAGCCGCGGAGTGGGGAGGCCCAAGAAGACCTGGGATGAGGTGATAGAGGCCAACCTCTGGCGTCACACAGTAATACAGAAGACCTGTATGAGAAAGACAAGGTCAGCCGACTGGACACTGTCCACAACGGGACAACCCGTCTAACCCATGCTAGTGCGGAATACAGAAGACCCGACTCCCCATGGGTACAAGCCGAAGCTGAAACATAGACAATATACCCCCACCCCCTCCCACGGCAAAGTGGTCGTGGAGGTGCCACGGCAGGAAAGCACCCAGCACTCACTGTAAATGAGGTTGGTGTTAGGAAGGGCATCCAGCTGTAGAAATCAGGCCTGAATCAGTTCCCGTGTGAGCAAGACAAGGTCAGCCGACCGGACACTGTCCACAACAGAACAACCCGTCTAACCCATGCTAGCATGGAAGAACGGACGTAAAACGGTGATGATGATTATGATGATAGCAAAGAGGGTGTGGTAAGATACCAGGTGGACCATAACGCACCAAAGTACTCAATACTTAGGGTAGTAGAGTGGGTAATAGGAAAAGAGTCAGGACCCCGAAGGCTGAGCTCCGGCCATTTCAACAGCTAGATCCAAACTGGGCGCTTTTTTGGGGGGATCTAGCTGTTGAAAGGGCCGGAGCTCAGCCATTGGGGTCCTGACTCTTTTCCCGTGTATGTGTGTGTATATATATATCATCATTTCATTTTCATCATTTCATTTTACGTCCCGTTTTTTCCCTGCTTGCAAGGGTGGGACGGGAACTGATTCAGGCTTGATTTCTACAGCTGGATGCCCTTCCTAACACCAACCTCATTTACAGTGAGTGCTGGGTGCTTTTTTGCCGTGGCACCTCCACGACCACTTTGCAGTGGAATGATAGGGACCCCAGTCCCTATCATCTCATTTCTATATTCTGGAATATATATATATATATATATATTCCAGAATAATTTATCATAATTTTTTATCATTATTTATTTGTTTATTTATTTGGTTTATCAGAATTTTGTTGAAATTTCCATATTTATTTTCCTTTCTCCTTTGGTTAAGGAAAGACTTTATCATGTTGTTTAATTCCAACTGATATCAAGATGGCATCTTAATAGCTTCAAAGATAATTGTACATATAATCTAGATAATATCTTAATAGTTTGATAACGTTTTTTTTTATTTTCCAGAGAGTACCAGGGTTAGATGTTTTTATCACTGCTGAGTTTGTCTGTTGATAGGATCTCATAAATGCTAATCATCTTATTAGTGTTATTTTAGATAGACATATGTAAACAAATAATGTACAAAGCTGAATTTTTGGCTTTTGAAGTGTTGAGAATATATGTCAGTATCTGGAAGATAAGGGGGTTCAATTCCTCATACCAGCTGATAGCAGCTTCTTTTTCAGTCTGTTAAGGGTCTTCACTTTATAAGCTATATTTATAGTATTTCTGCGCTTGAGCACTTTATATATATATCATCATTTTCATCATTTCATTTTACGTCCCGTTTTTTCCCTGCTTGCAAGGGTGGGACGGGAACCGATTCTGGCTTGATTTCTACAGCTGGTTGCCCTTCCTAACACCAACCTCATTTACAGTGAGTGCTGGGTGCTTTTTTGCCGTGGTACCTACACGTCCACTTTGCAGTGGAATGATAGGGAACCCAGTCCCTATCATCTCATTTCTACAGCTGAGTAAACTGGAGCAATGTGAAATAAAGTGTCTTGCTCAAGGACACAACACATCACCCGGTCTGAGAATTGAACTCACAACCTTTCGATTGCAAGGCCAATGCTCTAACCACTAAGCCATGTGCCTCCATATGTATATATATATATATATTGTTATACTTGGGGAGGGTCATATTTGTGTAATATTGCCAGAATTAATAACAGAACACACTCACTGTTTGGTTGGTTTTCGCTTTTCGCTTCTGTGTCTTTTATATCGGTTAATTTAATTTATTCGGTCCTCAATGTTGCCATTGACTGACCAACGGTCAAAAATACAGATACAATATAGACACAAACACATATATATAGTCTAACAAAGTTCTTTCGTTGCACATCTGCAACATCGTCAGTGGTGCTATTATGTTTCCTCCCGTTGCATTGTATGCTTACACCATCTTTATTTAGTCTGTTTATATATTTATTTATTTGTTTATTTTTTTGTCTTCTCTGGACATGCGTTTGCGTGTGTGTATAGTGTTTTGTTTGATGTGTGTTCGTGTTTGGGTGACTGTGTATTGGTTAATGTATTCTATCTTTACTAGTGTGTGTTTATATGTGTTTGTTGTTATTGTGCTTGTGTATGTATTTATTTATTTATTTATCTATTTATTTATTTATTTATACTTCTCTTAGGTCAGTGTTGTTTGTTTGGGTGTTGTTGTTATTCCATTCATTTTTTTCTGTTAATGTGGTTGGTGTTAGGAAGGGCATCCAACTGTAGAAAACCCGCCAGACAGTCCTATGCGAGCAAGACAACCACTCTTGCCTCAAGTGGGAAAACCCCCGTCCAAACCCATGCAAGCGTGGAACACGGACGCTAAACCTGATGATGATGATGATGATGATAATCATCATCATTTTACGTCCGCTTCTCCCTGCTTGCAAGGGTTGGATGGGTCCTATTCAACACATCATCTCTCCACTTGTCACAGTCCTTCGTCATCTCCTCGGTGAGTTTCAACAATCTGAGGTCAACTCTCACCACCTCCGCCCATGTTTTACGTGGTCTACCTCCACTGTGTCTTCCCTCCACTGGGATTTCTTGGCACTTCTTAACCCAGCGGTCATCCTCCATGCACATCACATGTCCATACCATCTCAGCTTCCTCTCCTGCACACCACAACTTATCCCTCTTATACCCAGTTATATGCAAGCAGAGGAAAGCGGACGTAAAATGATGATGATGATGATATATATATATTAATAATAAAAAGGATGGTGTTATGTCTTCATTACGTTTATTAAGTAGTGACGCACATTTCGCTATTGATCTGGTCCAACTCTGTAATTGAAAGCTTATTGGATTATATATATATATATATATATATTTAGGGTCTGTAACATCCAGTTACTATATGTTATGTATATATATCTATCTAGGGTGGGTAAAATTCCCGAGATCCATGGACGAGTTCTCTCCAACGGTCTCTGTCCTTTATTATCGCTGCCATGTCCTGCGTCTCCAACAGACCAGTGTCTGTCCTTAGGGCATCAACATACGTTAACCTTGGTCTTCCTCTTCCAGTGTGTCCATGTAGGGGCTCCGAAAGGAGCACTGAGTGCAGTGTCAACTCTGGTTGTCGGTGAGCATGTCCAGCTAACCTCAGTCTCATCTGTGTCACTTTTGAGCTGTGTGTTATATTTGTCATCATTTATCCTTTATATATTTCTACCACATCGTACAGACTTTTTGAAACTTTATTACATATCTCACAATACTTTTGTACCGCCACCACCACCACCACTACTAACACTACTACTACTACCACCACCACCACCACTACTAACACTACTACCACCACCACCACCACCACCACTACTAACACTACCACCACCACCACCAGTAGTAGCAGTAGTAGTAGTTATTACTCTAGTTCCATCTCTGTGTCATCCAGTGCTGTGTAACATCTATTTCATGTTAGGGAAGGGTTAAAGGTGTATATCTCTTATCTCTCAGTGTGGAGTACTGACTTAATAAACTACAGGTTGGCTAGCAGAAAAGTACAACACCACCACCTCCACCATTACTACCACCCCCACCACCACCACGTCCACCATTACTACCATCACCACCAACAACAACAAAACTAACATTACCACACTCACCACTACCATCAGCACCACCACCATCACCACTACCACCACCACCACTCACCACTACCACCATCACCACACTCACCACTACCATCACCACACTCATCACTACCATCACCACCACCACCACCATCATCACACTCACCACTACCATCACCACCGCTACCATCACCACCACTATCACCACTACTACCACCACACCGCCACCACCACCACCACCACCACCACTACCACACTCACCACTACCATCACCACCACCACCACCACCATCACACTC
>OZ024757.1:21630400-21657900 GCA_964016885.1 Eledone cirrhosa
GTAAACATCCCTGATCTTTTTACTTGATAGGTTTTTGTTTTATATTTTCTTTTACAGTGAGATGATTGCTGTTTATGATGTGTAAATATCATTGGAAGACGTTACCATAATATATGTATATATCATCATCATCATCATCATCATCATCGTCCTTTTACGTTCGCTTTTCCCTGCTTGCAAGGGTGGGACGGGAACTGATTCTGGCTTGATTTCTACAGCTGGATGCCCTTCTTAACACCAACCTCATTTACAGTGAGTGCTGGGTGCTCTTTTGCCGTGGCACCTCCACGCCCACTTTACAGTGGAATGATAGGAACCCCAGTCCTATCATCTCATTTCTACAGCTGAGTAAACTGGAGCAATGTGAAATAAAGTGTCTTGCTCAAGGAAACAACACATCACCCGGTCTGAGAATTGAACTCACAACCTTTCAATAGCAAGGTCAATGCTCTAACCACTAAGCCATGTGCCTCCATATATATATATATATATATAGTGCATATTAAAAAAGTGCAGGGCGAGCAAAATTGCTGGAAGTTACGGAGTAGGTAGACCCAGAAAAACCTGGGACGATCTGATAAATTCTGACCTTACACACTTGCACCTCTCTAAGACAATGTCACTGGGCAGAGATCTTTGGCACTACGCAGTAATACAGAAGACCCGCCTTGCCTATGTACAAAGCAAAACCTACAGTCAGTAGGCATCTCTTAACCTATCCTCCCACTCCCACCAACACCACCCCCTCTCTATAAAGTTGGTACCACAACATCCAGTCCAAATAAATGAGATAATGAGATTGAGATCGTGTAGGTGTCACGAGAAAAAACACACAGTCTACGCTGTAATGTGGTCGTGTAGGTAGCACGGTAAAAAGTTCCCAGTTCCACACTGTAAATGTGGTTGGTGTTAGGAAGGGCATCCAGCCGTAGAAAACCTGCCAGATAGTCCTATATGAGCGAGACACGGTCACCCGACCAACCTTGCCTCAAGTGGGACAACTCCCGTCTAACCCATGCTAGCGTTGAAAGTGGATGTTAAACAAGGATGATGATGATGATGATATATATATATATATATATATATATATATAATATGTCATAAATATATATATGAAATATATTATATACATATATGATATATATTATATATATATATATATATATATATATATGTATATATATGATATATCATATGAGAGCAAAGTTTTAACATGTAGAAATGTAAATATGGATCCTACAAAATGTAAAAGAAACACTGCCCCGCCCCCCTCTGCTGTTTCCCCCCACCACCATCAATTGCTATAAGGAGGAGGATGATATAAAATAATTGATAATAAACAATGATGGTTGTGGAGGGGAAGGAGAAGTTGATGACGGTGGTGGTGATGACAGTGGTGGTGATGATGATGATGGTGATGATGATGATGGTAATGATGATGATGATGATGATGGTGATGATAATGGTGATGGTGATGATAATGGTAATGATGATGATGGTGATGATGATGATGATGATGATGGTGATGATGATGACGGTGATGGTGGTGATGATGATGATGGTGATGGTGGTGATGATGATGATGGTGATGACGGTAATGATGATGATGGTGATGGTGATGGTGGTGATGGTGATGACAATGATGATGATGACAGCGATGGTGATGGCGATGACAATGATGACAATGATGGTGATGTTGATAATATATTTTAGCTGATAATATTTAAAAGGTAAAGCTGTGATATTTGAAACAAGAGACATTATAGTTTAACCTTTTCCATAAAAAAAACTCACCTATGACGGGAATTGGCAGTGGAATGGCAGTATCGGTAGACGGTCGGACGCCATGCTTTGATGCATAGAGTTACGGCCCTTGCCATTCTGAGTTCAAATCCCGCCGAGGTTAACTTTGCCTTTCATCCTTACGGGGTCGATAAAATAAAGTACCAGTAATGCACTGGGTAATTGCTGGCCTTGTGCCAAAAGTAGAAACAGTTATTAAAAGGCCTCATATCTAAATTAAAACATTCCATTATAATTTTATGTAAAAAATGTTTTCATTAAGTTATGTTCCAAAGACCAGCTTAGATCTGTTTACTTCACTAAATGATTTATGATCATTTTTTAAAATTAATTGGAAATACATACGTAGAATGTATTTCATTGACATTATCCTCTTCATTATATTTCTAATGAAGCTTTGAATCTTAATTAATGAAGAATTTTGAATGATTTACTAAGATTAATTTTGATCAAGATGGTTCTATATAAAATTATACTGGCAGATTTTAATTCAAATAGGAACTGGTGGTTTTTGAGTGGTTCATTAAAATTATCTTTTTATTATCAAGCTGACATTTGTAACTTGGCATATTTTAACCCTTTAGTTACCAGCGAAGACAAAACTAGCTCTGGTTCTATGGAAATAAAACCATCCATGTTAAAGATTTGCAATTTAAATTATTAAATCTTCCAACATAATTTAATATGAGAACCTTTCATTAAATTACTATCTTAGTAATAATTAATAAAAATAATTAATAAATGGAGTAAATCCCCCAAAATTCTTCCTTAATTAATTAAAATAGAATGTATTTCATTAGAAATGTGGTCATGAAAGGGTTAATTCAAATGAAAATCCTTTAAAACTGGCAGCTTTTAAAATGTTTTATTATCAAGATGATATTTGTAACTTAACAAACGATTGACAAGTTCCCAGATCCCATTCCCTTACCAAGTGGGATGGAACTTGTCAAATCGGACCAAGGAAGCAATGTTTCCATTGCTGATACTATCTACTGGTTGCAACTGCTGGCAGAAAAAGCAGCATGAAATAAAGTGTCTTGCTCAAGGACATAATGCATTGCCCAGACAGGAATGAAACTCAGAATCTCACAATTGTGAATCCAACTCTCTAAGCACTAAACCACCTTAATAAAAAGTTTTTATATAAAATTATACAAGCAGATTTTAATTCAAATACAAACTCTTTAAAAACTGGTGATTTTTTTCATAATTTACCAAAAGGGTTTTATTAACAAGATAGAATTAGGCGAGCACGTGTGACATAACCTTCCTTGATCTCGGTTGATAGTATTTAAAATTCAATTTCAGGGAGATACAGCGTTTCTTGGGCATTTTTATATCTGGCAGAGCCCATCCCTCTCCATAACTGAGCACATCAAACTTCTTCTATAGAAGGATAGATAGTGAGAGAGGGAGTGAGAAATAGAGGAAGAATTGACACCAATATTATACTGGTACTTTTTTATCGACATCAAATGGATGAAAGCCAAAGTTGACCTCACTGGGATTTGAACTCAGAGAACAGAGCTGGAACAAATACCCTAAATCTGCTGTTGTAATACCCCTATTGCCACCAACTTCAGATAAATATAAGCACTTTACAATAAGTAGTTTTATATAGTAAAGCAATGGATGGTTTCATGGGGTTTGGTATCGAAAGAATTAAGACTACATGCGGTGAATTGGCAGTATCGGTAGAGGGTCGGACGCCATGCTTTCCAGCATAGTTACGTCCCTTCACGGTTTGAGTTCAAATCCCGTTGAGGTTAACTTTGTCTTTCATCCTTATGGGGGGGGGGGGGTCGATAAAATAAAGTACCAGTAATGTACTGGTAAATTGCTGGCCTTGTGCCAAAAGTAGAAATAATTATCTGATATGATCTTAGACCGGAGAATTAGTAGTATCGGTAGAACGTCAGATGACATGCTTTGAAGGAGTTATGCCCCTTTACAATCTGAGTTCAAATCGTGCCGAGGTTAGTTTTACCTTTCATCCTTACAGGGTCGATAAAATAAAGCACCGGTAATGCAGTGGGGGTCGATTTAATTGACTTTCCCCTCCCCCTAAATTGCTTGCCTTCTGCCTATAGTAGAAATCATTATCTCATATGATCTACCTCTGCTATTTCTAGCAAAGTGAGTGACCACAAAGAGACAGCACCTATTAGGCAAATCATTATGATTGAATGAATAGATTAGATCCACATAATAAATAAGATCTATTTTGTGAAATAATTAACCCAGAACACCAGATTTACAAAGATTTACAAATATTTTTCGATTACTTCACGCTAGATGAACAAAATTGGAGGTATTTGTTAGATAATTGAATATGAAGCCCCGGTCCCACATCTACCCCCTCCCTAGGGGCTAAGGAAGTGGTGATGGTGGGGTTCATTCTTTATACATTGTATAGAATGATTAATAGATTTGCTCAGGTTAATCTTAGGAATGCTGAATATATATATATATATATATATATATATATATATATATATATATGTGTATATATATGTATATATATATATGTATATGTGTATATATATATATGGAATATATGAAAAATGAATGAAATATGAGAAATGCTGTTTGTTTATATATTGAAATAAAGAGCAACGAACCATTTGTTGGCTTTTCCAGATCAATAAGCAGCAGATATACACAAAATTTGTGATAGATAAAAACACACACACAACCCCCCCAAAGTGCGAGATGCTATGAAATTATTAAACATTGCTACAGGCCGACCATGTTAGTTTGGAATCCTGGATTTCGTTTTAATAGTAAAGTAATATCATATTTGTTTGTGTTTGTGTTTTTTTTTTAGCAGCTTTGGTGTTGCTTTTAACTCTCCCTCTTCAGGAATAATTCCAACTGGGAAACCTTTGCAATGAAACTAAGAAGATTTCCGAAAATGATTAAAGCCGTATCGATACGGAATTATGGAGAGTTGGGTGGGGTGGGTGGTGGGGGGTGAGCTCAGAGGAGGACGTAGTAGGATGTAATATATTGATCTCTTGCTGTGATGATCATCAGAAAATTATTTTTTAATATTTTTTTAAATATATATTTTTTGTGGGGGAGAGAAGAGGGGATATATTTTTTCTTTCAAGCCTCAATGAAAAGACCTATTGTAACACAGCATAGAGATGGTGGGGGGGGAGTAATGGAGGAATTTGTGAATGGATTTAATCTTACAGCACAGTTCAAGCTATCATCATCCTCATCACCACCACCACTATCACCATTGCTACCATCATCATCATCACCACCATCAACAACACCAGCAGCACCACCACAACCATTACCATCACCACCCTCATGTTTTCTCTGACTAAGTCAGTCGCCAAACAGTGCTCCTGACCTTTCAGACAAGCTGTGGGCTTGCATCTTACATACATTCCTGCACTCTATTGAGTGCTCAGGGGTCAGAAGCCCATATCTCACTTACATATGTTCCCATGCTCTAACAAGTGCATATTGTCAAGGCACCAGCACTAGGGAGGTTGTCATGTCTTTCACACAATTGAAGAGCCCTTCTGACCCAATGTTTGGCAGGCTTTCAGTGGCTGGATGTCCTTCCTATCACCAACCACTTTACAGAGTGTACTGGGTGTGTTTAACATATGAGAGTAGGCTGACTATGAAGGAGTGATCCTACAGCTGTGAAATCTTGCATGCATTAAATTCCACCCTTCTTATTGATAACTGCCTTGTTTGTTTCCAGGGAGTATGTTGAAAAATAAACCACATTTGGTCATTCCATGAGAGTATCTTTGTCAGCCTATGAAATTTTCAGCCGTCCCTCATAGAGCACCAAAAGCAAACAATAAATGCACCCAGTACACTCTTGAAATATTAAAGAGAAATATATGACACTAGGTTTAGTTGGTCTCTAAGGTTCAGTACCAATATATTTCTGCTCAACTTCAGCAAAATTTCTTCAACGTTTGATGTTTCTATAAAGAAACCATTTCCAAGTAAATACGTACATCGACAAAAAGATTACTATGAATTATTTTAGATTGATGGGGATTTTCAGAGTCTCATTTTATTTATTTCCACATTGCTTTGAAAGTAAGAATGTAAGAAGAAATAGAAGAAAAAAAATGAAATATTTCTTTGACATTGTAATATATTGAAGAATATATATATATATATATAGTGATTGGCATTGCTAATATCATTGAACATCTAAGATAAGTTGAAGATATTGCTGTTATATTGAAGATAAACTTCAATATATTCTATAGAAGATACAATATATACACCATACCACAAGAATATCTTTAAAAAAAACAACAAAAAACAGGAGATTATGGGAAAGAAAATTGAAAAGAAATAACAAATCAACAACAACATATCAAAAGGATTAGAATATACTTTGTTGAAATACGAATGATTTATGAGTAAACAGAATCCATAAATTGCTAAAATATCTTTGTTGTAGTCACATAGTGTATTACCAAACCTAAATAGTATTGTAGAGATAGGAAGTTAGTGAAAGAAATATCACTGACAACAAGATCTTTTATTTACATTAGAAGGGTTAATGTGAGGATTTTATTTATGTTAGTTTTATTTATGTTGTTCATTGATACAAGGCAATGAAATGGTAGAGTTGTCAGAACGGCAGATAGAATACTTTGTAGTATTTGTTTCAGATAACTGTATACTGAGTTGAAATCTTGCTATGATAAACTTCACCATTCATCTGTTGAAGGTCGATAAATAATGATTTCTAGTATAGGCACAAGGCCAGTAATTTGGGGGAGGGGGGGGGGTCAATTAAATAAACCCCAGTACGTTACTGGTACTTTATTTTATCGACCCCGTAAGGATGAAAGGCAAAGTTAACCTCGGCGGGATTTGAACTCAGATCATAAAGGGACGTAACTCTTTGCTGCAAAGCATGGCGTCCGACCCTCTACTGATGCTGCCAATCCACAACAAATAATTGTTTCTACGTTAGGCACAAGGCCAGCAATTACCCAGTGTATTACTGGTACTTTATTTTATCGACCCCGTAAGGATGAAAGGCAAAGTTAACCTCGGCGGGATTTGAACTCAGAATGGCAAGGGCTGTAAATTTGATTTGAACTCGGGCCGTAAAGGACCGTAACTCTATGCTGCAAAGCATGCTGTCTGACTCTACCGATACTGCCAATCCACCGCCCTTGAGGTCGATAAATAATTGTTTCTACTTTAGGCACAAGGCCAGCAAATTACCCAGTGCATTACTGGTACTTTATTTTATCGACCCCGTAAGGATGAAAGGCAAAGTCGATAAATAATAGAACCAGTCCATAACTGGGGACAATTCTTCCTCTGTATCCCTTTCTCACTTCCTCTCTAACTCTCTCTCTCTCTCTCTAACTCTCTCCATCTCTCTGGAATAAATCAGCTGCGTTCAGACCTGGTGAGGGGATGAGCTCCTCATAAGTCCATCGGAGAATTAAACCCCTAGCTATTTGCTGGTACTCATATTCAGCTGTGTGTACTGGAGCAACATGAAATGAAGTGTTTTGCTCAAGAACACAGCACACAACCCAGGCCAGCAATCGAACCCACAACATTATGATTGTAAGTCCAACACCCTAATCACAGGGCCATCCTTTGGAGGTCACTAAAGAAAAAAATACCAGTCCAGTACTGGGGCCAATTCTTCTTGTATATCTCCTTCTCACTTCCTCTCTGGAAGAAATCAGCTGTGTTCAGACCTTACTAGGGAACGAGCTCCATCAGGTTTAAAGTCCCCAAAACATGCTGTATGTCACTACAGGGCCTCTATACAAGCAACTCCATCAAGAATTAGGGACATTGAAGAGAGAATTTGATACACCTTCACACCCATCTCTCAGCAGCTGCTCCTAATCGAGCAGGACTTGGTGTCAGAGTTCCTTTTGTTTTCTTTTTAAATAATTATGATTATATAATGAAAAAACTCCAATTAATCTTCATGCTATCATGAGACTCTAGATCAAAGGTACTGACACCACCACACCACACCACACCTCCAGATATTACAGAATGCAGCTGACAGGGCCAGTCTGTTCTGGTTCTTTCTATCATGAGACTGTAGACCAAACGTACTGACACAACCACACCACCAGATATTACAGAATGCAGTTAACAGGGCCAGTGTGTTCTGGTTCTTTCTCTCATGAGACTGTAGACCAAACGTACTGACACAACCCCACCACCAGATATTACAGAATGCAGCTGACAGGGCCAGTGTGTTCTGGTTCTTTCTATCATGAGACTGTAGACCAAACGTACTGACACAACCACACCACCAGATATTACAGAATGCAGTTAACAGGGCCAGTATGGTAGATCTGGTTCTTCCTCTGTTTAATCCTTGTTCTAACACACACATGTACATAAAACTAAGGATTTTTTAATTTAAGTACAAAGCCAATAATTTGTGGAGAGGGGGAAGTTGATTAAATCAACCCCAGTACTTGACTGGTACTTTATTTCACCAACTCTAGAAGGATTTGAACTCAGAACATAAAGGGACATCACTAAATACTGCAAAGCATTTTGTTTGAAGCTCTATTGATTTAGGCACAAAGCCAACAAGTTGATTATATCAACCCCAGTACTTAACTGGTACTTATTTTTATTGACCCCAGGAGGATGATAGGAAAAGTTGACCTCGGCAGGATTTGAACTCAGAATGTAAAGAGTTGAAACAAATACTGCAAAACATGTTGTCCAATGCTCAACCAGTTCTGCTAATCTACTGATGAAACATGTACACCAAATTAATTGTTTCTACTTTTAGGCACAAGGCCAGCAATTACCCAGTGCATTACTGGTACTTTATTTTATCGACCCCTTAAGGATGAAAGGCAAAGTCAACCTCGGCGGGATTTGAACTCAGATCGTAAAGGGACGTAACTATGCGGGAAAGCATGGCGTCCGACCCTCTACCGATACTGCCAATCCACCGCCCTACATGTACACCAAATTAATACTCTCAATCAAATTAAGGTGATGTCCCTCCTTTTAGATCAATAATTATCTGTTCAATATCTGTTCTGATGCAGTTTATCTAAAACCAGTTTTAGACACAGTTTACAGACACCTTATGTCTTCAAGATATTCAATATATTTGAAGAATTTTGTGGCTTCTTGGTGGAGATTGGTTTAGTTGAATTGGTAGAGGAATTAGATATATTTAGAACATATACTGTATAATATAAAGATATATACACGCACATACACACATATATACACAGATATATATACACATATATATATATACACATACATATGCACACACACACAAATATATACATATATGCATATATAAGTATATATATTTATATATATATATATATATATATATATATATATATATATATATATATATATGTATATATATATATGTATATATGTATATATAAATATATATATATATAAATATATATATATGTATATATAAATATATATATATGTATATATGTATATATATATATATATATATATATATATGTATATATAAATATATATATATGTATATATGTATATATATATATATATATATATATATATATATATAGAGAGAGAGAGAGAGAGAGAGAGAGAGCTTCCTACTTTATGTGTTATACTGTATTAAACAATCTATTGTTGGCACTTAAACTAAGTATACACACAAATATGATTTCTTCCGTTTCTTATAAAGGTCTCGTGTATCACAGAAAGAAATATATGACATAATCAACTAAATTTATATCCATGTTATTTCTCCAAGATGGCTTAGTGGTTAGAGCATTGGCCTTGCAATCGAAAGGTTGTGAGTTCAATTCTCAAACCGGGTGATGTGTTGTTTCCTTGAGCAAGACACTTTATTTCACATTGCTCCAGTTTACTCAGCTGTAGAAATGAGATGATAGGTACTGGGGTCCATATCATTCCACTGCAAAGTGGTCGTGGAGGTGCCACGACAATAAAGCACTCAGCACTCACTGTAAATGAGGTTGGTGTTCGGAAGGGCATCCAGCTGTAGAAATCAAGCCAGAATCAGTTCCTGTCCCACCCTTGCAAGCAGGGAAAAGCGGACGTAAAATGAAATGATGATGATGATGATGATGATTCCATTCCATTTTATTTAAAAGACTTTATGGCTTCCTTGGTAAAGATTGGTTGAATTGCCAGGGAAGTAGATATATACAAGACATATACTGTATGATTGATTGATTTGTTAGGATTTGACCAGTTTGAAACTAGTAAGACCATTATTTAGCAGAGTACTTAATACTTGGAAAAGTAGAGTGTAAATATAACAGAGAGTTAGGATCTGATAGCCGGGCTGTTGCCATTTGAGACAGCAAATTCCAAACTATCAAACAATATCAAGATAGCAAAGAGTCAAAATGCCTTCAACGTTTAAGCAGGTAACAGGATTCAAGTTTTATGCAGAAGAAATTTATATAAAAAGAAACATGCAAGGTTACAAGTTTACCTGCGTTTGTTTCAAAAACATTTGTTAGATTGCTGTAAAGAGTTGAAACAAATACTGCTAATCTACTGATGAAACATGTACACCAAATTAATACTCTCAATCAAATTAAGGTGATGTCCCTCCTTCTAGATCAATAATTATCTGTTCAATATCTGTTCTGATGCAGTTCATCTAAAACCAGTTTTAGACACAGTTTACAGACACCTTATGTCTTCAAGATATTCAATATATTTGAAGAATTTTGTGGCTTCTTGGTGGAGATTGGTTTAGTTGAATTGGTAGAGGAATTAGATATATTTAGAACATATACCGTATAATATAAAGATATATACACACACACACACATATATATATACACAGATATATATATACATATATATATGAAAAGTGTAAGTTTCTACACAAAACGAAGGTTATAGAGAAAATTGAGGTTGGTAATGGCACATGGAATATATAAGAGACAGAATACTTTTTTGTGAAAAAACATATAATTATATATATATACACATACATATGCATACACTCACAAATATATACATATATGTATATATATATATATATATATATATATATATATATATATATATATATATATATATATATATATATATGTTGTTTAGACACTACCTTGCTCACAAATGTCTATTTTAATTTTCATATCATGTCTCCCTATTTTATCTGATGAGAACGCAAATATCGTCCCTGGATGATATTTGTTTTTGAAATGCGCATAACAAAATACATGGAACTTTTTTAACCATCTTTTAATTTCTTCTTTTATATATATATATATATATATATATATATATATATATATATATATATATATATATATATATATGTATATATATATATATGCATATGTATGTATGTATTTATATATATATATATAGAGAGAGAGAGATAGCTTCCTACTTTATGTGTTATACTGTATTAAACAATCTATTGTTGGCACTTAAACTAGTTTGTTTATTCAGTTATACGAAAAGTATTTGAAAAGCATTTGGCCATTATATTTCGTCACTTGGCATATTATATCGAAAAGTATATATTGTATACATAGAGAGAAATATATACTTATATATATACACACACTAGGTGTATGTATATATACACACTAGATGTATATATATACACACTAGATGTATATAATTATTGTGTTCTTTTCCAGTTGTTCTGTAAATAAATGTTATATTATAACCATATTGAAATGTGTGTAGAAATGAAAGAATAAATAATAATTTAATATCTTTGACTTCTTTATAATATTGAATATATATATCTTTTGTCATAAATATCACCAGTCTGGGGAACAGATCAATACTGGAGTTGGGTCCATAACTTCTATGGGTCACCCTGAGCCAATCCTCTGCAAAACGCGCATAACAGTTCGATATGCAATAAATATTTTTCATATCTAAACGAAACTTCCTCGTTTTTTTTCTATATATATCTATATACATAAATGGAAATTTCTGTCTGTTTGTGAACCTAAAACTCAAAAACTACCAAACAGATCTTCATGAAACTTGACACGTGTGTAGGGCTCATGCCCATTTGATTTCTTACATATATTTCATTTTAATCAAAGAGTTCCCGGGGGGTTCAAACTCCCGCTGAGAAACCCCACTTAATTTTTTTCGTTTCGATTTATGTCTAGCTAGACATATAGATAGATGAGAACTGTGTTGAAGCTACACGTCTGTGGAATGCTCAGCCACTTGCATAATAGTTTTCAATTAAGGCAAAAGGCTAACAATTTTGGGCGATGGCAAGTCGATTAAATTGACCCCAGTAGATTACTGGTACATTATTTTATCAACCCCAATAGGATGAAAGACAAAGTTGACCTCAGTGGGATTTGAAATCAAAATATAAAGGGATGCGACTACATGCTGCAAAGCCTATTGCGCTAATGATGGACTGTACCTGTAATTCAATGTGTCAGCCTTGTCACACACTGTGTCATGTTGAATCTCCCTGAGAATCTAAACTATAATAAAGTAAGGAGTGCGGGACTGCGTCCAGAATATATTTTTTTACCCTGTTTGTAAAATAAGTTGAATTACTTTGAATAAATAATTGTTTCTATTTTAGGCACAAGGCCAGCAATTACCCAGTGCATTACTGGTACTTTATTTTATCGACCCCGTAAGGATGAAAGGCAAAGTCAACCTCGGCGGGATTTGAACTCAGATCGTAAAGGGACGTAACTATGCTGGAAAGCATGGCGTCCGACCCTCTACCGATACTGCCAATCCACCGCCCTATTTACTTTGAATAAATAATGAATGAACATTACATAATTTATCTACTATATTTCGTAACTCTTGATTAAATATATTTCATTGCTTATTTTGAGATTCACTCCTTTAAAATGTTCAAATGTCAACACTTCCGGTTAGCGATCACTTAAATAAACATACATATATTTCTGTCACTAATTTTCTCCTAATGCAGTTTATATATAATATCGTCTTTTTTTAATGTATCATGGATTACGTTACTGATTACAGAAGACAGTGTAACGCAGTCTTCGTTCAATTTCTGTGTATATTGTCAATTACGATTTTATTTGATGTATCATATCTACATGTATATATACCTGTGTATAATATCAATATACACACTACACATACCAGCAGAAAACCACCCGAACGGTGGTTTTTCTGCTAGTTACATTCATGGCATATGTGTCTGAGGAATACTCAGCCACTTATAATACAATACAAGATGGTCTGTACATGTAATTCAAAGAGCAAGTCTTGTTACACACTGTGTCATGCTGAATCTCCCTCAGAATTACATTGAGGGTACACATGTCTGTGGAATACTCAAGAATGCTCAGCCACTTACACAACAATTTCACTTGCAGTCTGTCATTTTAACCCTTTAACATTTATATTACTCTATATATACTATTGTATTTTCTCAGTAAAGGCTTTATCTCACATAATTATTTCACATAATATTGAATGCATGAGATTTTGATATTATTTATTTTGAGATTAATGCCTTAACATCAGTATCAGCAGCTGGTTACAGCCGGTTTGAATAGAAAGAGGTGAGAGAATTCTGGGCGGTTACGGCTGGTTTAAATGCTAAAGGGTTAAAGAAGTGGAACAAATACTTATTGTCAATGGACAACCAACAGAGGTAGGTCCATTCTAAAGATTGCTCATCACATGCCTGTGAAATAGTCAGCCAGTTACACAATAATTTCACTGGCAGACCGTCACTTTGATCAAACAACTGGAACACTTGTCGATAACCAACAGAGGGGGAGAGTTGGGGGGTGAGGTCCATTCCAAAGATTGATCATTGATCATTGATGATTCTTGGCTGAAGAAGATGATTATTCTCTGACTAAGAAGAAGAAGGATGATTCTCAAATAAGACAGTCTGTTGAACCAGCTCAGCATGAATCAATGTGTGGATCAAATATTTCAGCTTCATTATCTATGGTAAGATCAAATTGAGCAACTATTTTATTACATCACACAGCAGGTAGTCAAAACATTGTTCAGGTTAACGGACCATGAGATATGCCAGTGCTGTCTATTGTAGAAGATTTTGTTAGTCATATATATATATATGAGTGTGTGTGTTTTATTGTATGTGTGTATGTATATGTATATTGTGTGTGTATGTGTATGTATATATATATTGTATGTGTATGTATGTATACTGTGTATTGGTATTGTATGTGTGTATGTATATTATGTGTGTGTATTATGTGTATGTATATTGTGTATGTATATTATGTGTATCTATGTATATTGTGTGTATATGTGTATGTATGTATATTGGGTATTGTATGTGTGTATGTATATCATGTGTATGTATGTATATTGTGTGTATGATGTGTATGTATGTATATTGGGTATTGTATGTGCGTATGTGTATTATGAGTATGTATGTATATTGTGTGTATGTGTATGTATATTGTGTGTATGTATGTATGTATGTATATGTATATTGTGTGTATGTATGTATGTATATGTATGTGTGTATATGTGTATGTATATATGTATGTATGTATATGTGTATATATGTATGTATATATATTGTGTGTATATGTGTATGTATGTATGTATATGTATATTGTGTGTATGTATATGTATATGTGTATGTATATATGTATATATGTATGTATGTATGTATATGTGTATATATGTATGTATGTATATTGTGTATATATGTATGTATATTGTGTATATATGTATATTGTATGTATGTATGTATATGTATATGTATGTATGTATATTGTGTGTATATGTGTATGTATGTATGTATATGTATATTGTATGTATGTATGTATATGCATATGTATGTATGTATGTGTGTATATGTGTATGTATATATGTATGTATGTATGTATATGTGTATATATGTATGTATGTATATTGTGTGTATATGTGTATGTATGTATGTATATGTATATTGTATGTATGTATGTATATGTATGTATGTATGTATGTGTGTATATGTGTATGTATGTATGTATGTATGTATGTATGTATATGTGTATATATGTATGTATATTGTGTGTATATGTGTATGCATGTATGTATGTATGTATATGTATATAGTGTGTATGTATGTATGTATATGTATATGTATATTGTATGTATGTATATGTGTATATGTCTATGTATATATGTATGTATATATGTATATATGTATGTATGTATGTATGTATGTACATGTGTATATATGTATGTATGTATATGTGTGTATGTGTATGTATATGTGTGTATGTATATGTGTATATATGTATGTATGTATATTGTGTGTATGTGTGTATGTATGTATGTATGTATGTATATGTATATTGTATGTATATATGTATAAGTATGTATGTATGTATATGTATATGTATAAGTATGTATGTATGTATATGTCTATGTATATATGTATATATATATGTATGTATGTATGTATGTACATGTGTATATATGTGTGTATGTATATTGTGTATATGTGTATGCATGTATGTATGTATGTATATGTATATTGTGTGTATGTATGTATGTATGTATGTATATGTATATGTATGTATGTATGTATATATATATGTATGTATGTGTATATGTGTATATATGTATGTACATGTGTATGTATATGTGTATATGTCTATGTATATATGTATGTATGTATGTATGTATATATGTATATATGTATGTATGTGTGTATATTGTGTGTATGTATGTATGTGTATAAGTATGTATGTATGTATATGTGTATATGTCTATGTATATATGTATATATGTATGTATGTATGTATGTATATGTGTATATATGTATGTACATATGTATGTATATGTGTGTATATATGTGTGTCTTTTATGCAATATTCCCCAATATTGCCTCCAATAATTCCACCATGATTCAACATCTAATCAAGATCTGATGATGAAACACAAACCAATACCTAGGAGTGGAGAGGGTGGAGTCACGGGGAGGTTCCGTGGGTGGGTGGGGCACAGTCCAGAGCTATCAGCACTGTCAGTGAAGGTGGGGGCAACAGTCCAGAGCTATCAGCACTGTCAGGGGAAGGGGCAGGACCCAGATTGTTGCCAAAATCACTGAAGTAATAAATTTGACCAACCATGAATACTTCATGTCATTACATGTTAACCTTTTTGTACAGTTTTGTTTGATTTGATTTTTATGGTTTGTGTGTGTGTGTTTATGTTTGTGTTTATGCTTGTGTATGTATGTGTGTGTGTGTGTTTATGTTTGTGTATGTGTGTGTGTTTATGTTTGCGTATGAATGTGTGTGTGTTTGTGTTTTTTGTTTGTGTGTGTGTTTACGTTTGTGTATCTATGTGTGTGTATGTGTGTGTGTTTATTTTTGTGTATGTATGTGTGTGTGTTTATGTTTGTGCATCTATGTGTGTGTATGTATGCGTGTGTGTGTTTATGTTTGTGTATGTGTGTGTTTATGTTTGTGTATCTATGTGTGTATATGTGTGTGTGGGTGTGTTTATGTTTGTGTATGTGTGTGTGTGTGTTTATGTTTGTGTGTGTGTATGTATGTGTGTGTGTGTTTAAGTTTGTGTGTGTGTTTATGCTTGTGTATGTATGTGTGTTTGTGTGTGTGTTTATGTGTGTGTATGTGTGTGTGTGTGTTTATGTTTGTGTATGTATGTGTGTGTGTGTGTGTTTATGTTTGTGTATGTATGTGTGTGTGTTTATGTTTATGTATGTATGTGTGTGTGTGTGTGTGTGTGTTTATGTTTGTGTATGTATGTGTATGTGTGTGTTTATGATTATGTATGTGTGTGTTTATGTTTATGTATGTATGCATGTGTGTGTGTTTGTTTGTGTATGTATATGTATGTGTTTATGTGTGTGTGTGTGTTTGTTTATGTTTGTGTATGTATGTGTGTGTGTGTGTGTTTATGTGTGTGTACGTGTATGTGTTTGTGTGTCTGTTTATGTTTGTGTGTGTATGTGTGCTTGTGTATGTTTCGTGGTGCCACTTTATCACGCTAGCATGAAAACGAATGTACGATGACAGTGATGCTGATGATGATGATGATGGTGATGATGGTGATGATGATGATGGTGGGGATGATAATGATGATGGTGGTGATGATGATGATGATGATGATGATGATGATGATGATGATGGTGATGATGATGATGGTGGTGATGATGATGGTGGCGATGATGATGGTGGCGATGATGATGGTGATGATGATGATGGTGATGATGATGATGATGATGATGATGATGATGATGATGGCGATGATGATGGTGGCGATGATGATGGTGATGATGATGATGATGGTGATGATGATGATGATGATGATGATGGTGATGATGATGATGATGGTGATGATGATGGTGATGATGACGATGGTGATGGTGATGCTGATGGTGATAATGATGGTGAAGATGATGATGGTGATACTGATGACGATGATGATGATGATGGTGATGATGATGATGGTGATGATGGTGATGATGATGATGATGATGGTGAAGATGATGATGATGATAATGATGGTGATGACGATGATGATGATGATGGTGATGATGATGGTGATGACAGTGATGAAGCAGAGAGATACTTTATGCTGAAGACGATGATGGTGGTGATGGTGACGCTGGTATTACTATCTATTTGAAACATGCAGAGACAATACACTTGATAAGGACGATGATGACGATGATGATGATGATGATGATGATGATCTCGATCATCATATCATCATCACCACCATCATCATCATCATCATGATTATTTTATTAGGTTTAGGTTTGCTTTCCTCTTTTTTCCATCTGTTCATCTATCCATCTGTCTGTCTGTCAAATATACAGCAGGCAGCAGATGTAGAGAAACCTAAGTGTATCAGATGGAGTAATTCTCTGACTTTTAACTGCCAGAATCACTTCCTATCAAATATGTCCAACAATATCTGAAGGAATCACATACATATAGAGTTGAGTTTAATTAGGGAAAATACCACAGAAAACAGCACAAAGCACAACAAAAACAAAAAAAAAAGCAATAAAATTGATATGTTCATCATCGTCATCACCACCGTTTTACGTCCGTCCGTTCTTCTACGCTAGCATGGGTTAGACGGGTTGTCCTGTTGTGGGCAGTGTCTGGTCGGCTGACCATGCCTTGCTCATACAGGAACTGATTTGGCTTGATTTCTACAGCTGGATGCCCTTCCTAACACCAACCTCATTTACAATGAGTGCTGGGTGCTTTTTTCTGTGGCACCTCCATGTCCACTTTACAGTGGGGGCTGGGGGCTTTTTTGCCGTGGCACCTCCACGACCACTTTGCAGTGAGAGGGTGACCAGTTTTAAACTAGTAAGACCATTATTCAGTGTATAGTACTCAATACTTGGGATAATAGAATGTAACTATATCAAAGAGAGAGAGAGTCAAGGCATGGCAGCTGAGCTCTTGTCAATGTGGGTGGCAGGCAGATGAAATGTAGAAAAGATTGAAAGAGGAAGACGACAAGAAGTGTGTTGGTGCACAGAAGTGACTGGAAGAAGGAAATGAAGAAAGGAGATGTACAAGACAAGTTTACACCCATATATCCTCATCATCATCAGCTTCCGAACCAGCAAAATGGTTTTGCAATATTTAATTGAGTGTACCATTTAAAATGCTAGATCATGCAACAGGAAAATAAATCTTTCTGCTGGTATAATGTAGTGTGTGATAATACAAACACTACAAATAGAAGGACAAAAGAAAACAAAGAAAAGGAAAATTCTGGCGTTCTGTGTCTTTTGTTTGTATTTTTATTTTCAAAAAATAATTTTTTAAGGTTTCCCATTCAAAAAATTGTTTTTCATTTTGTCTTGTTTCCATTCATAGTCTTGTTTTCTATTTGTTAATTTTTCTACACACAGAGACACATATATCTATTAATTTCAACAATGTCAGTATTCTGTGTGTCATAATTCCCTATTATCATTGGTTCATAGGTTTCAAACGACTCTGCCCACCTCAACGATGCCAAACTTAAATTAATATGCATAATGCCAATGAGGCAGTGACGGAGGAGAGTAAGAAAGGCAAAGTGAATGCTGTAACTATTACCATGTGTGCGTGTGTATGTACGTGTGCTTATGTTTATGTGTGTGTGTGCATGCGTGCAGTGTTCCACAGAAAGTAAAAGCAATTCAACTTTATCAAACAGTGAACTACAGCAGCGACGGCGTGCAGCCAGGAATGAAGAAAAATGGTCTGAACAGCGCCATCGGAACGCCGAACTTCAGACGCGAAGACGTGCCGCCATGAATGAAGAGGAGCTGGCAGAACAACGCCAACGAAACACTGGAGCCAAGCAGCGACAGTGTGCTGCGATGGTTGAAGACGACCTGGCTGAGCATCATCTGTTATATTAATTATCTATATCTATATCTACATATAATATAAAAGATTGGAACTTCCATCATCCTTTTGAGAAACGTGGAACAAGCACGTCTATACATTGATATACATTTTACAGTCAGGCAGAAGATGAACCATCTCCTAGAGGTCACTATTCTAGGTGGCCGCACCTAGTATTGTTCATATACTATGAACAAACGGTACAACGAAGAATCTGGACTATCTGGAAGATTTATTTTACTGTTTTTTTGTATCACACGGATACCACGGACTCGCCTCATACTGTAACCAGACAAACATCCAATACAGTCATTTTCTCTTCTACCTGTCTTCTCTTATCATCTGTTTACCCGGGTGAAGCTGGGTACGTCAGCTAGTATATATATATATATATATATACACACTGCAGACATTCCATATATATATATATATATATATATATACATGTCCACATACACACTGCAGACATTCCATATATATATATATATATATATATATATATATATATATATATATATATACATGTTCACATACACACTGCAGACATTCCATATATATATATATATATATATATATATATATATATATATATATATATATATATATATATATATATGTCCACCTACACACTGCAGACATTCCATATATATATATATATGTCCACCTACACACTGCAGACATTCCATATATATATATATATATATACATGTTCACATACACACTGCAGACATTCCATATATATATATATATATATGTCCACATACACACTGCAGACATTCCATATATAAATATATATATATATATATATATACATGTCCACCTACACACTGCTGACATTCCATATATATATATATATATATATATATATATATATACATGTCCACATACACACTGCAGACATTCCATATATATATACATGTCCACCTACACACTGCAGACATTCCATATATATATATATACATGTCCACATTCACACTGCAGACATTCCATATATAAATATATATATACATATATATATGTCCACATACACACTGCAGACATTCCATATATATATATATATATATATATATATATATATATTAAGTTAAGGTATCATAACATGTATGAGGATTATGTTTCTCAATAGAATATACATATACACACATGATGGGCTTCTGTAGTTTCTGCCAACCAAAATCCACTCATAGGTCATTTATCAAGCTGAAGCTATTGTACTTTGTCAAAAGACCCCTGTCTAAGGTGTCAACTGGTCACTCTGAACCCAGAGAACAACATGGTTGTCAAGCAAACTCCTTCACCACACAGCCATGACTGAGCCCCATTAATAAAATCAAGCTGTATCATCATCAAATATATAGATACGGAATTACTGAAGTAAAATGTTGATTTGAAGCAGATTGCTTCTGGTTGAACATAGAGAGGAGTGGCACGTGTGAAGTTAATCCCATGGAAGTAAGATTGAGAGAAATAGATGAGGAAAAACTAAAGAAAGATATATATATATATATATATGAGGAAAAACTAAAGAAAGATATATATATATATATATATAAGGTAATTATAAGATATGTGTAAGATAATTAGAAAATAATGTTTTCTAAATCAGGAGAATGGAAACCTTATATAAATGGAGGAACTTCACTGATAATGAGTAAATACTGGGAGGGAGAGAGCGAGAGAGGAAGAGAGTAAGGAAGGAAGTGATGAAGGAAGGAAGAGAGAAAGGAAGGAAGAGAGAAAGAAAGTATCTATGTATTATTTTATGAATCTTTACCAATAGAGGAGGAGTTAACCCTTTAGCATTCACATTACTCTATATATACTATTGTATTTTCATGGTAAAGGCTTTACCTCACATAATATCTCACATAACATTCACATTACTCTATATATACTATTGTATTTTCATGGTAAAGTCTTTACCTCACATAATATCTCACATAACATTCACATTACTCTATATATACTATTGTATTTTCATGGTAAAGGCTTTACCTCACATAATATCTCACATAACATTCACATTACATCATGGCACCAGGATTAGGGAGTTTGTCATATCTTTAACACATCTGGTAATATCTCCCAATCCTCTGTTTGGAAAGTTTTCTATGAGTGGTTGTCCTTCCTATAACCAATCACTTTACAGAGTGTACTGGGTGTATTTTATCATTCCACCAGCACTAGGGAGGTTGTCATGTCTTTAAGACGACTGAAAAGATCTCCCAACCTTTTGTTTTGTCAATCCCTGTTTTGAATAATTTGGTCTCTAACCCTCCATAGGTCTGTGTCATATTTATTAACCCTTTAGCATTTAAACCAGCTGTATCTGGCCAGGATTCTCTCACCTCTTTCTATTCAAACCGGCTACAACTAGCCACTCACACTGATGTTAAGGTATTGTTCTCAAAATAAATAATAACAAAATTTCAAAGATTCAATATTTTGTGAGATAATAATGTGAGGTAAAGCCTTTACTGTAAAAATATAATAGGAAATATAGAGTAATGTAAATGGTAAAACTAAGGACAAAATGTGATAAAAACTGTACAATATAAATGGTAATAAGAAAACAAAAAAGAAAGAGATGGTAAAATGAAGAAGAAGAAATTAAGCAATGAAAGAAAGGGAAAGGGGGAGTGAGCGACAGACTGTACATCTCAATCTAAGCAGAGTGTTTTAGCTGCACCAACAGAATGGACAATGACACCCACGCCTCCTCATGGACCTCCTTCTTCAGGTGGGTTGCTGACTCTAATTTTATGAAGGAAAAAAGAGCAGTTTGGGAACTGAAGACAGCTGAGGTGTTGGTGGGGACTGGCCTGGAAAAGAAGTGGTCATTTAAGTCCCAGTATTTGGTTATATTAATCTCCTCTGCATTGCAGGCAGCAGTGCCCAGGTTTGTGACTGAAGCAATATACATTTTCAGGCTGGATTAAATGTAGCAATCTACGTAATAAAAGACCAATGAATTTCAAGAAGCCGGTACAAGGTGGTAGAAATATATAAAGGACAAAGTATGACAAATAAAACAAAACAAAGTAATGTTTTACACAATATATTTCAACACGATATTTCAGGGACAATACCCTCTTTTCAAATGTGAAACATAAAGAGTTCAAAACAAAATGAATGATTGATGTTTTCTTCATAAAGCTTACATCATTCTCAAGATTTCCAAATCTCATTTAATGATTAAAAACAAGCAGGAATCACATTCTAAATATCCAATAACACAACAAAATTTATTGTGGAATGTCAGAACTAACTGACATGATAAAATGTAATTTTTTTTTTCTTTTTCAGAGATGTTGTTGAATCTTTAGAAATAGTGGTTTATGATTTAGGCACAAGGCCAAACATTTTTGGAAGGGGAAAGTCGATTAAATTGACCCCTGTACATTACTGGTACTTCATTTTATTGACCCCCGTAAGGATGAAAGACAAAGTTAACCTTGGCAGGATTTAAACTCAGATTGTGAAGGGGCCTAACTCCATAAAGGATGTTGTCCGACCCTCTAACGAACATTGTTAATCCACCGCCCTTGAATATTTAGAAATAATAATATAAATACTGACAAACATCAGTATATAAATAACTCACACACTGAGACACACACATACTGATACCCACACTGAGGCACACATGCACACACACACTTATGCACACAACCATATATATCATCATCATCATCATCATTTTACGTCCGCTTTTCCCTGCTTGCAAGGGTGGGACGGGAACTGATTCTGGCTTGATTTCTACAGCTGGATGCCCTTCCTAACACCAACCTCATTTACAGTGAGTGCTGGGTGCTTTTTTGCCATGGCACCTCCACGACCACTTTGCAGTGAAATGATAGGGACCCCAGTCCCTATCATCTCATTTCTACAGCTGAGTAAACTGGAGCAATGTGAAATAAAGTGTCTTGCTCAAGGAAACAACACATCACCCGGTCTGAGAATTGAACTCACAACCCTTTCGATTGCAAGGCCTATGCTCTAACCACTAAGCTATGTGCCTCCATTATATATATATATATATATATACACACATACATATATATATATGTGTGTATGTGTGTATATATATATATGTGTGTGTGTGTGTGTATATATATATATGTGTGTGTGTGTGTGTGTGTGTGTGTGTGTATATATATATGTGTGTGTGTGTGTGTGAAACTAGAACTATAGTAGAGACAAAGAGGTCTTACTTGCTAAAATCATTGCCAAAATATTTTTCAGATCAACAAAAGTATTGAACAGGTTATCTATTGATTTATTTGCTGTTAAATGAGAACAGACCCTGTTCTAATATAATGCAGAGCACGTACACATACTATTCCAGGCTTTTACTGCAATATATACATATATATATGTTGCACATGTTAAAAACCAAAGTACCTGAGATGAATGAACAAAAATACACACACGCACACATATATATATATATGCATATATTTTCATGTATACATACACACACACATATAAACCTGCATACAAACATACATACATATGTATATATTTTCATGCATGCATACACACACACACACATACCTATATATATATATATATATATATATAAAAAAAAATAAGACTCCAGTTGCATTTTCGATTTCATCTTTTTTTCTTTATACTTTCACTCGTATAGGGCAACTCGCTTATTTTTCATTTTGTAAAAAAAACCTCACTTTCTAATATATATATATATATATATATATATATTAGAAAGTGAGTTTTTTTTTATATATATATATATATATATATATATATATATATATATATATAGAGAGAGAGAGAGAGAGAGAGAGAGAGAGAGAGAGAGAGACGCACATGGCTTAGTAGTTACAGCATTGGGCTTGCAATCGAAAGGTTGTGAGCTCAATTCTCGGACTGGGTGATGTGTTGTTTCCTTGAGCAAGACACTTTATTTCACATTGCTCCAGTTTACTCAGCTGTAGAAATGAGATGATAGTGTCCCCATTCCACTACAAAGTGGTCGTGGAGGTGCCACGGCAAAAAAAAGCACCCAGCCCACACTGTAAAGTGGATGCGTAGGTGCCACGGATAAAAAGCACCCCACACTCACTGTAAATGAGGTTGGTGTTAGGAAGGGCATCCGGCTGTAGAAATCAAGCCAGAATCAGTTCCCGTCCCACCCTAGCAAGCAGGGAAAAGCGGACGTAAAAATGATGATGAGATATATATATATATTTATATATATATATATACGAGGTGGCATAAAAAAGTTCCCAGACTAGTTATGTTTAACCCTTTAGCGTTTAAACCGGTCATGTCTGGCCAGAATTCTCACACCTCTTTCTGTTCAAACCAGCTGTAACCAGCCACTCATATCGAGGTTAAGGTATTGTTCTCAAAGTAAGTAATATCAAAATCATAGATTTTGATGTTATGTGAGATAATTATGTGAGGTAAAGCATTTACTGTGAAAATACAATAGTGTAATAGTGTAATGTGACCATCCAGAAATGACCATCCAGTTACTAAACTAACTAGTGAGTGGTTTAGTTACATGACTAATAATTGTTTCTACTTTTGGCACAAGACCAGCAATTACCCAGTGCATTACTGGTACTTTATTTAATCGACTCCGTAAGGATGAAAGGCAAAGTTAACCTCGGCGGGATTTGAACTCAGAATGGCAAGGGCCGTAACTCTATGCATCAAAGCATGGCGTCCGGCCCTCTACCGATACTGCCAATCCACCGCCCTTACATGACTAATAATAAAACCAAAATGAACATCAATTGGTACATGTATTTTTATTGGCAGCATGACTCTACCAAAATATAAGAATGTCTGTTTCAAATCTTGCAAAACGAATACAAAAATGATGTCTATATTATATATAGTCCAACCCATGCAAGCATAGAAAAGCATACATAAAAACTACATAAATATATATATATATATATATATATATATATATATACATATGTATGTATATATATATATATAGACACACACAGACATATATATATATATGCATACATATATGTATATATATGTATATATATATATATATATATATATATGTATATATACACACACACAGACATATATATATTTAATAAAGTAGCTTTTAATGTCAGCACAAGAGCACGAAGTAACAATTATCCCTGAAAGCTTTAGTTATGGCTATTGTATTGCAACAAATGGAAATGTTAAATTAACAACAAGAAAATGAAGCAACAAAAAGAGGAGGAATACTGCAGAAATATCAATTCCCTTGAAACAACTTTTTCGCTATGGCTTATATGACTGATTGTTCTTTAATGTTCTGAGGTGAATATTGTTTTGTGTTGTGTGATTATGTAATATCATTCTAACTGCTGGCAATATACACAGTTGATGCTGTTGAGAAATGATGGTTTAATAAACTAGAATCATGTTTAATCTAACACAAAACATGTTTATTGTTATAGACTCAGGTTAGAGTGTCACAGAGAATAGTTGGCAGCAGTTTTCTTATGTGGGTTAGTGAAAAAAAAACAACATAACCCTCTTATTACCATTTCCAGCGAAAAAAGCAAGAATTTGAAGGGAATTAGTAGTATATGAGGTTTGATTGAAAATTTTGTATGCTGACTATGAAGGAGTGATGTTAGAGCTGTGAAATCTTGCATGCATTAATTTCAACTCTTCTTATTAATAATTGCATCGATTCTTTCCAGAGACTATGACGAAAAATAAACCTCATTTGGTCATTACATGAGAGTATCTTCTTGGTCAGCCTTTGAACTTTTCAGCTGACCCTCGTGTATACATACTTACTCTACCTTATTGAGTGCTTTGCTACTCATTCCTATTTGTAGGTCAACTTTGCTTGCCTACAGCCAAAGTTTCGATTTTACTAAGCTTCCACTTGTGTCGGACGCCATACTTTCCAGCATAGTTACGTCCCTTTACGATCTGAGTTCAAATCCCGCCGAGGTTGACTTTGCCTTTCATCCTTTCGGGGTCGATAAAATAAAGTACCAGTAATGCACTGGGTAATTGCTGGCCTTGTGCCTAAAGTAGAAACAATTATTTTCTCCTAGATTTAACAATTAACTAATTAATTTAATTAGACAATTCTGTTGATTGGTTAATTATTTGTTTGTTTAATAACATGTGGTTGAGAGCTTATATTCAGAATTTTGAGCGGAAATTATAATATTTCCTTTGTTAACACTTTGAATTTACCCGCCAAAAACCGGGGGTTGCTTCCCTTGTTGGAAATAACACGTGACAACTAAGTGTTCGCTGGCTGCATTCTTAACGGCCGCATTTTGTTTGTTCACTCCGCTTTGAGGCAGAACGGAATCCCTGTTGATGAAATGATCCTCTGTTTGATCATGGACCACCACGAGCGTGTGTGTTACGTAAGTTGGATAACTGATTTCGGATTCATAGAAACACTTTAGACATATATCGTTTGGTTTGTCCAGGTGTATCTTTTTACCTGTTAGTTCTTTCGTTACTTTGGTATTGTGTGGTTGGGTTTGGCCTACCACAATGTTCAATTTGTCAAGCTATTTAAACGTAATGTTATTACTCTAAGGACCTACCCTTATTGAGTGCTTTGCTAACTCATTCCTATTGTACTTTGCTTGGCCACAGCCAAAGCTATGATTTTACTAAGCTTCCACTTGTATATGTATGTATATATATATATATAAGAGTATGTATATACATAGATGTGTGTGTATATATATATATATATGAGTATGTATATACATAGATGTATGTGTATATCTGTGCGCTTATGTTAGTAGATATATTAAATTATCTATATATATATATATATATATATTTATATAATTTATGTTTACCAATGCGTAGAACGGGTGGTTCTGGTTGGTAAACGATAATGTAACAAATTAATTAAAGCACTCAACGTTATGTAAATCCTCCATCATAGATGTGGTATCCAGTGGTTGGAGAAGGCACAGAGTAAAAAAGTATTAAAACAACAATAGAAGGCCGGACTGGAAAATTTACTTTAGAATTTTTATTCTGTGAAATCACAATATAATATATTTCAATGGCCCAGCTCTATCATCTGATAATGATGCAAGACAAGGCGATCTCATCAGGTGTCAATGCAGAATTATATAACAGGATTACATTGAATTCAAACATAGAATGGAAGATAGGGTGTAGAGAAAAAAATAGAAGATAGAAAATAGAAAATTTGATTCAGGGACAGCCTGAAAATATGGTGTTATGTCGATAGCAGATGGCCCTTGAATCAAATTTTCTATCTCTATCTCTCTCGCTATTAAACTTGTGCTTAGGATGGTGGATTGGGAGTATCAGAGAGTACAGTTACGGCAGCCGTAG
>OZ024757.1:21662900-21685400 GCA_964016885.1 Eledone cirrhosa
AGAAGGTTTTCAAAGAAGTTCTGAGGATTGTTGGACAGCAGAAGGTTTTCAAAGAAGAAATTCTGAAGAGAGCTGGACAGCAGAATGTTTTCAAAGAAGTTCTGAGGATTGCTGGACAGCAGAAGGTTTTCAAAAAAGAAATTCTGAAGAGAGCTGGACAGCAGAAGGTTTTCAAAGAAGAAATTCTGAGGAATGCTGGACAGCAGAAGGTTTTCAAAGAAGAAATTCTGAAGAGAGCTGGAGAGCAGAAGGTTTTCAAAGAAGAAATTCTCAACAATCGTTGATGCATTTCGAACAGGACAATCCCTCCCGTTCTTGCAACTGCTGGACTTTGAAAACAGTCGAGAATATATAGTTTTCTCGTCTGTGTAAATGAGGCGATTAATCTCATTTGCATATGAAGTTGTATAAGTTGGTTCAAATTATAATAGAATAGAATTAGAATTTAGCTTCGAGTATAGCTGTATATAGATATGTATTAAAATTTCATATTTCTAAAGAAACACGGTATGTTGATAAATAAATAAACATTTGGAAAACTGTAGCTATGCAAAAACATTGGCAGTTATCGCCACCTGGGGGGTGTCCAGCAGAAGCAAGGGGGACAATCAGCGATGCATTTCAAACTAAACTCGTTCTCATCAGGGCGATACCTCCCACTCTTGCAACTGCTGGACTTTGAAAACAGGTGAGAATATGTAGTTTTCTCGTCTGTGCAAATGAGGTGATTCCAATACATATTTATATACAGCTATGCTCGAAGCTAAATTCTAATTCTATAGTAAATGGCATAATTTTAGGGGAGAGGAGGCAAGTTAATGTGTATCCGATAGATACAGTGAAATTCCGTTATAACAAAATTCACATCATCATCATCATCATTTTACGTTCGCTTTTCCCTGCTTGCAAGGGTGGGACGGGAACTGATTCTGGCTTGATTTCTACAGCAGGATACCTTTCCTAACACCAACCTCATTTACAGTGAGTGCTGGGTGCTTTTTTGCCATGGCACCTCCACGACCACTTTGCAGTGGAATGATAGGGACCCCAGTCCCTATCATCTCATTTCTACAGCTGACTAAAGTGGAACAATGTGAAATAAAGTGTCTTGCTCAATGAAACAACACATCACCCGGTCTGAGAATTGAACTCACAACCGTTCGATTGCAGGGCCAATGTTCTAACCACTAACCCATGGTATAAAAAATAATTTGTTGTAATAAAAAATTCTTTATAATGAGATTGACCTAACACATCAAGTGTGTGGCTGGGGATTGAAAACATGTAAAGGTGGTATTTGTTATAACGGAATTTTACCTGTGTGTGTGTGTGTGTGTGTGTATATATATATATATATATTTCTGTGTGTGTATATATATATATATATTTCTGTTGGATTTGTGGAGAGCTATGCATAACATAAGAATGTAAATAACAACAACTGGTTGTTGTTGTTGTTGTTGATGTTGATGTTGATGTTGTTGTTGTTTACCTTCGAATCAACTGTGCTTAGCCTCAGCTCAGTCCTGATCCAGCCATGACCATCCACTCTCATATATATATATATATATATAACGAAGGAAATATGGTAAGGAGCCAGGTGGACCATAACGCACCAAAGTACTCAATACTTAGAATAGTAGAGTGGGTAATAGGAACGAGTAGGACCCCGACGGCTGAGCTCAAGCCGTTTCGACGGCTAATTCTGGACGGCTTGAGCTCAGCCGTCGGGGTCCTACTCGTTCCTATATATATATATATATATAAATGAAGTATTTCCGTCGGAAAAGTACAGGAAAAAAGAGTGCTCTATGTAGGCTACAGAGCTTATTAGTTATGTAATAAACAACATAAGATAATTATTTCATTTATCTGTGGTTTCTTGAAGATAGATGTTGTATCTATCTTTAGTTGTCAGAATGAATAAAAAACATGGTGTTAAATAAATATATAAATATATATATATATATATAACGAAGGAATTGTGGTAAGGGACCAGATGGACCATAACGCACCAGAGTACTCAATACTTAGGGTAGTAGAGTGGGTAGTAGGAAAAGGTATGACCCCGACGGCTAGAGCTCAAGCCGTTTCGACGGCTATTTCTGGACTAGAAATAGCAGTCCAGAAATAGCCGTCGAAACGGCTTGAGCTCTGCCGTCGAGTCATACTTTTTCCTATATATATATATATATTTATTAAAATAACAGATTAAAGTTTAAGCAAAGAATCGCTGCTCTCACCCTTAACGGGATCTTCTGAAACTAACAAAAATATATATATATATATATGAATAAAGTGGTCCTTCGTCAGTGATCTTCCAACCATCACAGGTATTTCTTCGCTTTAAAGACCACCATATATATATATAAGACACGTCCCACCCTTGCAAGCAGGGAAAAGCGGACGTAAAATGATGATGATGATGATGATATATATATATAGTGAAGGCCTGTGGCTGAGTGGTTAGAGAATTGGGTTTGCAATCGTGAGGTTGTGAGTTTGATTCCGGACCGGGCGATGCGTTACGTCCTTGAGCAAGACACTTTATTTCACGTTGCTCCTTCTACCTGGAGTTGCGACCGATAGATAGTATTAGCAATTGGAAAGACCAACGGAAACATTGTTTCCTCGGTCCGATTTGACGAAAGTCAATCGTTTATATATCTATATTTATAACCAGCATTCCATTATTCCCATCTTCTGTGGTTCTGTGATTCTGTAATTCTGTTTGACCAATGTTTTATTGTAACACCCCCTCCCCCCCTCTACCTACATCTGGTGATGATATAGTCTGGGATGTATAAGGTGGGGAGGGGGGGGAGATCACTGACTGTGGAGGAGGGGGGTAATTGGGGAGGGGGAAAGAGTGGAGGACTGACAGTGGAGAGTGAGGAAGATGGATAGGAGGGAGTGGGGCTGAAGGAAGAGTAGGGAACAGACAAATGAGGGGGTAATTGGGGAGGGGTAGAGTAGAGGACTGACAGAGGAGAGTGAGGAAGATGGATAGGAAGGAGAGGGGCTGAAGGAAGAGAAGGGAACAGACAAATGAGGGAGAGGGAGAGAGATAGAGGGAGAGATAGGTAGGTAGAGATAGATAGATAGATAGATAGAGAGAGAGAGAGACACTATTGCTCTTTCTTTTTTTCAAAAGACATAACCTCACACACACCAAATAAGTATTTACACATACACACAAGTACACAGGGTGATACACAGCCACACACATACACACATACACATACAGATACAGACACACAGAAATACACAGCCACACACACAGATACAGACACACATACACACAAGTACACAGGGTGATACACAGCCACACACACACACAGATACTGACACACAGAAATACACAGCCACACACACAGATACAGACACACATACACACAAGTACACAGGGTGATACACAGCCACACACACACACATACACACATACAGATACAGACACACATACACACAAGTACGCACGGTGATACACAGCCACACACACACACATACATACACATACAGACACACAGAAATACACAGCCACACACACAGATACAGACACACAAGTACACACAGAAATACACAGCCACACACACACACACACAGAAATACACAGCCACACACACACACACACAGAAATACACACACACACAAGACCCACTGCCAAATCTATTCAGTGTGTCCATATACAATGGCAATAAACAGCAGTGGTGGTGGTGGTAGTAGTGGTGCGGCGGTGGTGGTGGTGGTGGCGGTAGTGGTGGTGGTGATAGTGGTGGTTATGGTGAGGGTGGTGGTGATGGTGGTAGTGGTGGTAGTAGTAGTAGTGGTGGTGGTGATAGTGGTGGTGGTGATAGTGGTGGTGGTGGTGGTGATAGTGGTGGTGGTAATAGTGGTGGTGAGGGTGGTGGTGGTGGTGGTGGTAAGGGTGATGGTGGTGGTGGTGGTGATGGTGGTGGTGGTGGTGGTGGTGATAGTGGTGGTGGTGTTGGTGGTAGTAGTGGTGGTGGTGGTGTTGTGATGGCAGTGATAGTGGTGGTGATAGTGGTGGTGGTGGTGGTGGTGTTAGTGGTGGTGATAGTGGTAGTGGTGATAGTGGTGGTGGTGGTGGTGGTGGTGGTCATGGTGGTGGTGGTGGTGATTGTGGTGGTGATAGTGGTGGTGGTGGTGGTGATGGTGATAGTGGTGGTGGTGGTGGTGATGGTGATGGTGATAGTGGTGGTGGTGGTGGTGGTGGTGGTGGTGGTGGTGGTGGTCATGGTGGTGGTGGTGGTGATTGTGGTGGTGATAGTGATGGTGGTGGTGGTGATGGTGATGGTGATAGTGGTGGTGGTGGTGGTGATGGTGATGGTGATAGTGGTGGTGGTGGTGGTGATAGTGGTGGTGGTGGTGGTGATAGTGGTGGTGGTGGTGGTGGTGGTGGTCATGGTGGTGGTGGTGGTGATTGTGGTGGTGATAGTGGTGGTGGTGGTGGTGATGGTGATGGTGATAGTGGTGGTGGTGGTGGTGATAGTGGTGGTGGTGGTGGTGATAGTGGTGGTGAGTGGTGGTGGTGGTGGTGGTGGTGGTGATGGTGGTGGTGGTGGTGATAGTGGTGGTGGTGGTGATAGTGGTGGTGTTGGTGTTTAATGTGGGTTATGATGGTGATGGTAGTGGAGGTGGTGATGTTGGTGTTGGTTATGATGGTGGTGGTGGTGGTGTTGATTATGATGGTGATGGTAGTGGTGGTGGTGTTGGTTATGATGGTGGTGGTGGTGTTGGTGTTGATTATGATGGTGATGGTAGTGGTGGTGGTGGTGCTGGTTATGATGGTGGTGGTGTTGGTGTTGATTATGATGGTGGTGGCGTTGGTGTTGGTTATGATGGTGGTGGTGTTGATTATGATGGTGGTGGTGGTGATGGTGGTTGTGGTGATGATGGTGGTGGTGGTGGTGGTTGTGTAGGTGGTGGTGTTGGTGGTGTTGTGCTAGTGGTGGTGTAGATATGACACCCTCCCTAACATTGGTTATCTGATAGATAGACACCCTCCCTAGCATTGGTTATCTGATAAACACACCCAGTAAGCTGTGTAATGTAGTTGGTGGTAGGAAGGTCATCCATCTGTGGTAAGGGTGTCACAGATAGGGTGAGGAGTTGAAAGACATAACACCCTCCTCCCCAGTGCTGGTACCGTATCATGATATTCCTGTAGCTATTAATTAGAAGAAACATTTTATCAGGTTGGTTTGACAATATTTTGACTTTCCCCCATCATCAAACACTCAGTCCTCCTTCGCTCCCACCTCCAGCAAGGCCTCCACCACCACCACCACTTCTGCTCCCACTACCATCTCCACCATCATTACCATCACACTGCTGCTGCCCCACCACAACCAACCAACCAACACCAACACCAATCACAACCACCACCACCACAAACACCCCCCACCACCAACAACACACCCTACCACCACCAATCACAACCACCACCATCACCACTGCTACCATCATCATCACCACCACCACCACCATTACCACCACCAATCACCCCCCCCCCCCCCGCACCACCACTACCGTCAATAACACCACCACCACCACCATCATTACTACCATCACAATCACCACCACCACTGCCACCCCCTACACTACCAATACCACCACCACCACCACCACTACTGACATTATCATCACCACCCCCACCACCACTACCATCAATAACACCACCAACACCACCACCACCACCACCACCGCCACCCACTGCCACCATCAGCATCTGAAGAGGGACATTTTCAAAGGAAGACCTGACTTAGCCATAATTACACTGTCCCACCTAGTTAGTAATTTAGTGGCAGATAAATAACAAGATAGCTTAAATATTTAGACTACAAGCCCCACTCCAGGGGGAGTATGGAGGGGCCCTAGCCACACCTACTAGAATTACAAGATGCTTTTTAAGGAGGTTTTAAAACTCCTATATTACATATATTTTATGTGACAGGTGCCATCTTTTGGTTCAGCTATTTTAGTGTTTTATTGTTGTTTTAGTTATTATGTAGGCTTGCTGAATGAGGAAGTCTTAACAAGTAATAAATATATATGTGTGTATATATATATATATATATTGCAATAGCCTGGGGTTCAAGGGCCCTCAACTCTTCAACAAGCTGCCGAGGGATCTGAGAGATCTGCATGGTGTGGATGTGGATGTTTTCAAGAAACATCTCGGACACCTTGCTATCCAGGATCACGGATGAGCCCACAGCAAGGCACGAGGGAAACCTAAGGGCCGCAGCAATGAACTCCCTCTTGCACCAGTGGCCAACCAATACAGGCTGGAGATAAAATGTGTAGGAACAAGGGCAGTGCCCTAGCATGGCCTCAGCCGGATGGCTGGAACAGGTAAAAGAGTAAAAAAGAGTGAAATATATACTGAGTTAGAAACTCAAAATAGTCTCTTACAATTAAATAGCTCTAAGAAAAAAGCTTTTCCGAGCCGTGTAATATAATTGAATATACAATAGAGATGAACACTAATATATATATACATGTGTCCGAATTGTAAGGGACCACCTTTGCTAGGGTGAAAAATACTAACTATTGCTGTAGTTTGTATTGTTTCACCCTAGCAAACCTGGTCCTTTACAATTCGGACACATCTATGTTTATATGAGTGTTTATCTCTCTTGTATATTCAATTATATATATATATATATATATATATATATATATATATATATATATATATATATAAAATAAAGTTAAATAAAAAGTCAAATGTTTAAAATTTAGCTTCGTTTATTACTGCTATATATATTTCAGTGACAGCCATCTTTGGCTATGACCTCTTCAGGCAGTTTGAATTAGTGTGGTATAGACAAGTATATATGTTGTTGAGGTGTATAATTTTGTCAATACTCTGATATGCCCGGTTCCTGGTTGGGTTGTTATTTCACTGAGAACCCAACCAGGAACTGGGCATATCAGAGTATTGACAAAATTATGCACCTCAACAACATATGTACTTGTCTATACCACACTAATTCAAACTGCCTGAAGAGGTCACAGCCAAAGATGGCTGTCACTGAAATATATATAGCAGTAATAAACGAAGCTAAATTTTAAACATTTGACTTTTTATTTAACTTTATTTTACATTACTCCGGAGTAACCAAACCAACCTGCGCACTTCGTCGAGTGCTCCAGCCTGCATACTGAGGTGTTGGTATACAACCAACATATACTCAAAATCTATATATATATATATATATATATTATATATATATATATGTGTGTGTGTGTTAGGAAGGGCATCCAGCCATAGAAAACCTGCCAGACAGTCCTATGCGAGCAAAACAACCACTCTTGCCTCAAGTGGGAAAACTCCCGTCCAAACCCATGCAAGCGGGGAATATGGACGTTAAACGATGATGATGACGATGATGATGATATATATATATGTGTATGTGTGTGTGTGTGTTATATATATAAATATGTATGTGTGTGTTTATATATATATATCTATGTGTGTGTTTATATATATATATGTGTGTGTGGTGTGTGCATTTATTATTATATGTATGTGTGTGTGTTTTTATATATATATATATGTGTGTGTAAGTTTATATATTTATATATATGTGAGTTTATATATATATATATATATATGTGTGGGTCTGTGTGTTTATATATATATATATATATGTATGTATGTGTCTGTGTGCATATATGTGTGTGTGTGAGTGAGTGTGAGTGGTGGGAGCAGTGGTGGGGATGGGTGGAGAGGAGTTAGGGGTGATGGAGAAGAGAATGATAACAAAATGGAAGAGGGATGTTGATAATGAACACCCCCTCCCCCCCCATATATATATACACACACACGCACACATATACACACATCATCATCATCATTTTACATCCGCTTTTCCCTGGACCATAACGCACCAGAGTACTTGATACTATGGGTAGTAGAGTGATATATATATATATATATATACATATATATACATACATACATACATACATACATACATAGATACATACATACACTTCGGAAAACAAAATTAACAACAAACGAGGAAGAATATATTGAGACAGATGGCACTAAGGAATACTGGTGTAACCTGAAAATAAAAACTGCCACCAAATTAAAGCACAACCGGCCTGATATTGTTGTTTGGGACCACACATTGTAAACGTGCTCTGTTGTGAAGATCAGCTGCCCACTTGATGTAAACGTTGTCAGAAAAATACAGGAGAGGGAGGACATCTACGGACCATTGATGAGGAGTTTACAAATCCAGTATCCAAGATACACATTTAGCTTCATACCCATCATTATTGGAGCTACGGGTTATATACCAACCCGCTTGGACCAAAGTATGACTGAACTTGGATTTGCGGACAAAGAGCGCAGCTCCCTAATTCATAGTCTACAAATGGCTGCGATAGCTGGCACCTTCAAAATTTGCAAAACATTCTTGCGATTCAAGGGATGACAATTTCTTTTCTTTTACAACCTTGCCACCAGGAAGGTGGCCAGTCAAAAAAATATACTCGAAATTAAGAGAAAGAGATAACATACATACATATATATATATCATCATCACCGTTTTACATCCGTTCTTCCACGCTAGCATGGGTTAGACGGGTTGTCCTGTTGTGGGCAGTGTCCGGTCGGCTGACCATGTCTTGCTCATACGGAAACTGATTCTGGCTTGATTTCTACAGCTGGATGCCCTTCCTAACACCAACCAGTGAGTGCTGGGTGCTTTTTTTTTCCGTGGCACCTACACGTCCACTTTGCAGTGGAATGATATGGACCCCAGTCCTATCATCTCATTTCTACAGCTGAGTAAACTGGAGCAATGTGAAATAAAGTGTCTTACTCAAGGAAACAACACATCACCCGAGAATTGAACTCACAACCTTTCGATTGCAAGCCCAATGCTCTAACCACTAAGCCATGTGCCTATATATGACAAATAAGTGTACGTTTTGTTTGGTGTTTATTCCTCCAAGTCTTATATTCTAGTTTAGTGTCAGTTAGTTTACAAGGATTCCACAGAGAATCACTAACAAGACATGTGCCAGTAAGGGGTGGGGTGTTCTTGTGGACCCTACAATTGCTAAAAAATCAGATTCCTGAAACCACTTTAGCAAGATATTCTTAAGAAGTACAAAATAACACTATGACTGATATCACACTAATAATTAAAGTCTTTACAATAATTCTAAAATGTCCACTACATGAAACCACACTAGCAAGGCATTCTTGAAAAGTACAAAACAGTACATTGTAATAAAAAATTGAAGTCTTTATTCTAATACTGCACGTTTTCACAACAATCTGTCCACTAGAAAAGATACTATAAACATGTAGTAAAATTTCAAAACCTCATTAATATGAAATTCTTACAAATTACAAAACAACACTAGACATTGGTCAACCTGAACCTGATGCAAAGTGAGAAATAGTGGCCCTGAAACGAGAGTCAAATTGTTGTCAAGTGAACCCATTAACCCTTTAGCATTCACATTATTCTATAAATGCTATTATATTTTCATGGTAAAGGCTTTACCTCACATAATTATCTCCCATAATATCGAATCTATGAGATTTTGAAAGTATTTATTTTGAGAACAATACCTTAACATCAGTTTGAGTGACCAGTTACAGCCAGTTTCAACAGAAAGAGGTTGAGAATTCTGGCCGGTTTGAACATTAAAGGGTTAAAACTTTCACATTCACATTACTCTATATTTACTTTTGTATATTCACAGAAAACGCTTTATCTCACATTATATCGAATCTATGAGATTTTGATATTTATTTTGAGAACAATACCTCAATGTTGGTATGAGCAGCTCCTTATGACCAATTGGAACAGAAAGAGGGGAGAGAGTTCATCATCATCGTTTAACGTCCATGTTCCACGCTTGCATGGGTTTGGACGGGAGTTTTCCCACTTGAGGCAAGAGTGATTGTCTTGCTCGCATAGGACTGTCTGGCTGGTTTTCTACAGTTGGATGCCCTTCCTAACACCAACCACATTTACAGTGTGGGACTGGGAGGTTTTTACCGTGTTGCCTACACGGTCACATTACAGCGTGGACTGTCTGGTGGGTTTTCTACAGCTGGATGCCCTTCCTAACACCAACCACATTTACAGTGTGGGACTGGGAGGTTTTTACCGTGTTGCCTACATGGCCACATTACAGCGTGGACTGTGTGTTTCTTGTCGTGACACCTACACGATCTCATTTGTTTCGGTCTGGATTTTGTGGCACCAACATAACTTTACATTGAAAGGGGCGGTGTGGATAGGTTGGGGGTGGTGGGACGGGGTGTATTTTGTTAGAGATGCCTACTGACTGTAGTAGGTTTTACTTTGTATTTAGGTAAGGCGGGTCTTCTCTATTACTGAGTACCGCCAAAGGTCTCGGTCCAGTGACATTGTCTTGGAGAGGTGTAAGTGTCGTCTTTCATGCGCATCACGTGACCATACCAACGTAGCCTTCTCTCGAGTAAACAACATCTGATCCCTCTTATTTCTAATTTTTTCCTTAGTTCGTTTATGCTTTGCCGTTCGCGTATATTAGTTCTGGCCAGATATGGCCGGTTTAAATGTTAAAGGGTTAACCACTGAGCTATGCCTATATGTGTGTGTGTGTCAATGCAACAACTGCTAGATGCACTTAGGACAAGCATATGGCTATTGCAACTCATAATGCACTATTTTCCAATTTCTAGGAACCTTAATCAGACCAGGTGAGTTTTTTTACCTGGTGGTATTTGTCGTTGTTCTGGTTATATACTATGGCTACATAGACCTGGTCGATATATTCATGGTGTCACCCTTATATATTGTACCCCTGGCAGTGGAGACTTCTGGTGTCCTCGGCCCTAGGGCTACCTCCCTACTCCCCACCATAGGCGTTGAGCTGGCCAGCCGCAGGTGTGAACCCCGCGAGCTGGAGTGGCTTTTCCAGCGCGTCTCCCTTGCCGTCCTCCATGGGAACGCCTTCTCCATCCTGTCCGCTGGGGCTGTGGGGGTGGGGGTGGGGGGCCATCGCGTAACATTCCATATTTAGGTATCTGTGTTCTCACATGTAGATGCACATCCTTTACCATAGTGTTGTGTCCCTAAACAAAGTTTATTTCCTTTAAGAGTTACAATGTAATTTGTCTGCAGTATGTATACCATGAGATATGATTAAAATGTAGACATTGTGATGTTTCACAGACCACACATTTAACCCTTTAATGTTCAAACCGGCCAGAATTCTCTACCTCTTTCTGTTGAAACTGGCTGTAACTGGTCACTCAAACTGATGTTAAGGTATTGTTCTCAAAATAAATACTTTCAAAATCTGATAGATTCGATATTATGTGAGATAATTATGTGAGGTAAAGCCTTTACCATGAAAATATAATAGTATATATAGAGTAATGTGAATGGTATGTGAGATAATTATGTGAGGTAAAGCCTTTACCATGAAAATATAATAGTATATATAGAGTAATGTAAATGTTATGTGAGGTATTATGTGAGGTAAAGCCTTTACCATGAAAATATAATAGTATATATAGAGTAATGTAAATGTTATGTGAGGTATTATGTGAGGTAAAGCCTTTACCATCAAAATATAATAGTATATATAGAGTAATGTAAATGTTATGTGAAATATTATGTGAGGTAAAGCCTTTACCATCAAAATATAATAGTATATATAGAGTAATGTAAATGTTATGTGAAATATTATGTGAGGTAAAGCGTTTACCATCAAAATATAATAGTAGATATAGAGTAATGTAAATGTTATGTGAGGTATTATGTGAGGTAAAGCCTTTACCATGAAAATATAATAGTATATATAGAGTAATGTGAATGTTATGCGAGATATTATGTGAAGTAAAGCCCTTACTGAGAAAATACAATAGTATATATAGAGTAATGTGAATGCTAAAGGGTTAAGAGACTGAAATCCTTACTAATGTATCTTTATGTTAACTCTGGTCAAGATTCCCACCATTGAATATTTTGTGACTGCCTCAAATAATTTGATTGTTATCTGCCATATTGCAGCTGTTTCTCTCACTGGTGGTATTAAACCCCCTATAATTGAACACATATCTCTGTGTGTACTTCTCTCTAGATGCTGATTTATAAAGAGCCCCGAATCTATTCCTTGAGCTCATTAAATTATAGGGTAGGGGATGATTGTGGGTCTTTAACTCCACTTTTTAATTTTATATAAATATATATATATATATCATCATCATCATCGTTTAACGTCTATCTTCCACGCTAGCATGGGTTTAGACGGGAATCGTCCCACTTGAGGCAAGATTGGTCGTCTCGCTCGGAGAAGACTGTCTGGCAGGTTTTCTACGGCTGGATGCCCTTCCTAACACCAACGACGTTTACAGTATGGACTGGGAGGTTTTTACTGTGTTACTTACACGGCATATATATATATATATATATATTGGTAAAAGGAAAAGAAAATGCTGACAAATTGTTCCCAGTGAAAAATAGTTTAATTAGGAATAAGTAAAAATTAGTAATAAGTATTGGTTAGTATTCAGTTTTGGTTTTAAGTTTTTACCGGTTGCGCATTTCTAATGCTTTTCAAAAATAATTTTGAGAGAGAGCGTCCGTGATGTTTGCTCTAATCAGATTAGAGCAAACATCACGGGCGCTCTCTCTTTACCAATATATTACAACTCGTGTGTTACACCTCTATTTTTTTATATATATATTATATATATATATTTTATATATATATATATATATATATATCCAGATGTAGCTGATGGCTGAGAGAAAAGAATAGTTATGACCCTGCGAAAAGCTGATGAAAGACCAGAGTAACAGGACTCATTATTTAGCTTTAATAAAATGAATATCTCTATATATATATGTGTGTGTTTATATACAATGTATATATTTTATATAGGGCCACCATATATGTATATACGGGTGTATTTGTATTAATTATACATATATATATATATATATATATATATATATATATATATATATATATATATATATATATATATGTGTGTATATATAAAATGTGCATATTTTATATAGGGCCAGCATATATGTATATACGGGTGTATTTGTATTATATATACATACTTACACACATGCATACATATATGTCGTTCAAAATTTAAATAATGCAAACAACAGTAAATTTAATAATTTTGTGGTATTCTGCTCGTTGCGTCAGTGCAACACAATTGCTGAATGTATAAAGTAATACTGCAGCGAGAAATAACGGAAAAGGAGGCCCCTCCTATCCTACCAGTCTCCCTACCGCCTCAGAACAACAACAAACAACAACAAACTCTATGTTACCTTTTCTTTGCAGCTTTAATTAATCATTCTACGAGCTGTTATTAAATCTTTTTCGCGCATGCATACAAAATATATAAATAAAAATACACAAATAACAAACAAAAACAGTGCACACAAGTGCATACACAGCAGTTTATATAGTTTTCCCCATACCTGATGCACATATATGCACCACCAATATTTAATATATAGTTGCAAGTGCATATATATATATGTGCATGTTTAAAAAATATAAATAAAAATAAAAGGTGCACATATGCGCATTCACAGAGGTTCATATAGTTTTGTACATATGGTATCTGATGCACATATATGCACCACCAATATTCAATATTCAGTTGGAAGCATATATAAACATGATAAGCCTGCAATACATTGCATATACACACACGTGTAATATATAGCATGTCAAATAAAGATACTTGTATACATACATGATTATAGTAATGTACAACCACTATACAAACACTCAGACACACATACACACACATATACACATACACACACACATATACACATGCACACATGTATATATATAAATATATATACATTCACATACATGTGTATATATATAAATATATACACATTCACATACATGTGTATATATATAAATATATACACATGCACACACACACACATCATCATCAACATCATCATTTTACGTCCGCTTTTCCCTGCTTGCAAGGGTGGGACGGGAACTGATTCTGGCTTGATTTCTACAGCTGGATGCCCTTCCTAACACCAACCTCATTTACAGTGTGGGCTGGGTGCTTTTTTGCCGTGGCACCTACACGTCTGCTTTACAGTGGAATGATAGGGACCCCAGTCCCTATCATCTCATTTCTACAGCTGAGTAAACTGGAGCAATGTGAAATAAAGTGTCTTGCTCAAGGAAACAACACATCACCCGGTCTGAGAATTGAACTCACAACCTTTCGATTGCAAGGCCAATGCTCTAACCACTAAGCCATGTGCCTCCATATATATATAAATATATACACATAAATATGTATCATCATCATCATCGTTTTACGCCCGTTCTCCCATGCTAACATGGGTTAGACGGGTTGTCCTGTTGTGGGCAGTGTCAAGTCGGCTGACCTTGTCTTGCTCATACAGGAACCGACACTGGCTTGATTTCTACAGCTGGATGTCCTTGCTAACACCAACCTCATTTACAGTGAGTGCTGGGTGCTTTTTTGCTGTGGCACCTCCACGATCACTTTGCAGTGGAATGATAGGGACCCCAGTCCCATCATCTCATTTCTACAGCTGGATGCCCTTCCTAACACCATATCATCATCATCCTCATCATCATTGTTTTTAGGTCTATTTTTCTACACTAGCATGGGTTGGATGGGTCCTACTCAGCAGAGCATCTCTCACTCACCACGTTCCGCCATCATCTCCTCCCCCCGAGTCTCAGTGGTTTGAGGTCAGCTCATATGTATGTATAAATATATATATATACATATATACACATGTACTTGCAGGAACATGTAGTCCTTCACATATGATACAGCAAACCAGCCAGCCAACCCATCATCAGCATCATCATTAACCACACCATTATCATCATCACCACCACCACCACCACCATCATCACCACCACCATCACAATCATCATCAACACCACCACCACCACCACCATCATCAGCACCATCATCATCATCATCATCAGCATCATCACCACCACTACCATCATCATCATCGTTTTGCTGGCTTGTGTTGCCTTCCTCCCCTTCCAAACACATACACACATGCACCCCCCCCCACACACACATTTATATGAGTGTTTACATCTATACACATATACAATTACTTGTATATATAAAACACACATTAAACTCATTCACACATTTTGGCCTAAGCACAAAAACATATACATACATAAATTGCATATATATATATATACACTACACACAATAACACACACATACATACATGAATACATACATACACACACACACACATATATAGAAACACATATAGACACACATACACACACACACATACAGACAAACACCCATACAGACCTACATACATAAACACACAGACATACATACACACACACACATACATACACATACAGACACACATACATACATACATACATACATACATACATACACATATGTACATATACACATATATATGTATACACACTAGAGCAATGTAGTTGAAATATATAGTAGAGTGTTTGTGCTTGAGGGCTGATTACTGAAATATTGCCCCATCTAAAGGTTTGTTTAACTGGGCCAAACTTTAACATTATTCTCACCAATTCTCTACGGAACCAATCATTTTCATTTAATGACTTTATTTCACATTTTTACACATTTTTATTTTATGAGAAAAATATATTTTTCTTATTTAGTTTCTTATTTTTATTTTATTTTACAATATATTTTTGTTGTTCTGCATCATGTCAGCCTCATATTTTAGCCTAAAGACTCGTATTTATTGGTGTACAGTGATTTAAAGTGAGTAGAACAGCCAGTAAAATGTTGGAGGAGTGGATAAGAGAGAGTCATTAGGTTCTAGTGGTATTTTACATGGTTTCAGAGAGGTGGATTGGTAGAATTGGTAGAATTGGTAGAGCATTGATGTCATTGCATGTGGTATTTGTTGTGGATCTTTACATTGTAAGTTCAAATCCTGTTGAGGCTATCTTTACCTTCCATCCTTCCAAGGTCCTGGCCCTCTCAGACACGCCCTCTGTAGTACATACAACATCCCTCACTAGCTATGCTGTTGACACAAAGGTAGCACAGGCAATCAGAAACCCGGCTGATACTGCCCTTTTACAACAAGATCTGGATGCCATATACAAATGGGCTGAGGACAACAACATGCAGTTTAATGCTGGACAATTTCAAGCCTTACAATACCAACCGGCAAACACAAATGCAGTACAACGCAGCTACACTGGACCAGGAGGGATCGAAATCCCCATGTCGAAATCAACACGAGACCTGGCAATAGACATGAGCGATGATGCATCTTTTTCTTCACGCATCATGAAGGTGGCAACAATGTGCAGACAACTCGCTGGCTGGATCTTGAGGCTGGACTTTAAGGTCGATAAAACAAATTAACAGTTGTGCCTAAATTAAAAACAAAATATAATTTACATTCTTTTTAGTGATCTGCCATGAGTTTCATTGAAAGTTTGAAGCCATTGCTTGGCTCTTGTTGGCCAGGTTTCCTGCCATGTTGAATCTGCAGAGAAACTGCTTCTCTGGTGACCAGATGCAAATCATCGAATAGAACATCGAGACATAACCAGCAGGACTCTGTTGGTGAGGGACACTGGCCTCGCTGGATTGGGGTCTGCTCTCTGTGATGAGAGATCTGGAAGTCTGGAACAAGCACTTTGTGAATGATTCCCCTTTGATGGAGGGATGACTTAAGAAGAAGAAGAAAGATGGTGGATTCGGAAAATTTGGTAGAGTATCAGATAAAATGTCATTGCAGCATTTGTTGTGGCTCTTTACATTCTGCCAACTTTATCTTTCATCCTTTTGAGGTTGATCATCGCCTTCATCACCACCACATCCATCACCACCACCTCCATCACCTTCACATCCATCACCACCACCTCCATCACCTTCACATCCATCACTACCACCTCCATCACCTCCACATCCATCACTACCACCTCCATCACCACCACCTCCATCACCTTCACATCCATCACTACCACCTCCATCACCTTCACATCCATCACCACCACCTCCATCACCACCACCTCCATCACCACCACCTCCATCACTACCACCTCCATCACCTTCACATCCATCACCTTCACATCCATCACCACCACCTCCATCACCACCACCTCCATCACCACCACATCCATCACCTTCACATCCATCACCACCACCTCCATCACCACCACATCCATCACCTTCACATCCATCACCACCACCTCCATCACCTTCACATCCATCACCACCACCTCCATCACCTTCACCTCCACCACCACCACATCCATCACCATCACATCCACCACCACCACCTCCATCACCTTCACATCCATCACCACCACCTCCATCACCACCACCTCCATCACCACCACCTCCATCACCACCACCTCCATCACCATCACCACCACCACCATTGTTCCCATCATCATCATGACCACCCACCACCATCACCATCACCATGACTCTGGAGGTTCTGGTGCTGGTGGTGATAAAAGAGAACCAGTCAAGTACTGGAGATGACTCTTTATATCAAATCATTCTATTAGATGTTCTAGTGACCTTGCCAATTTATTGCCTCATTAAATATTTATAGAAACAGTTACTGAAAGAATTTGTGACAGAATGGCACCAAATATTTATCTAATAATTGTTTCTGCTTTTGGCACAAGGCCAGCAATTACCCCCAGTGCGTTACTGGTACTTTATTTTATCGACCCCCGTAAAGATGAAAGGCAAAGTTAACCCAGTTAACCCAGGAACTCAGTCTGTAAAGGGACATAACTGTGCTGCAAAGCATGGTGTCCGACCCTCTACCGATTCTGCCAATCCACCGGATTTATCTAAGAATGCTTGTTAGCCCTTTTGTTGCCATATTTCCTGTCATCGGGACAGTGTTTCAATTAGTTACAGAATGATTTGGAGGGGTTCACAACATTTCTTCCAAAAAAGAAGAGAGAAGGAGTGAGAGAGATAGAGAAGTGAGAAAGAGATAGAGAAGAAGTGAGAAAGAGATAGAGAAGAAGTGAGAAAGAGATAGAGAAGTGAGAAAGAGATAGAGAGGAAGGGAGAAAGAGGAAGGGAGAGATAGAGAGGAAGGGAGAGAGATAGAGAAGAAGTGAGAAAGAGATAGAGAGGAAGTGAGAAAGAGATAGAGAGGAAGGGAGAAAGAAATAGAGAGGAAGGGAGAGAGATAGAGAAGAAGTGAGAAAGAGATAGAGAGGAAGGGAGAGAGATAGAGAGGAAGGGAGAGAGATAGAGAAGAAGTGAGAAAGAGATAGAGAGGAAGCAAGAGAGATAGAGAAGAAGTGAGAAAGAGATAGAGAAGTGAGAAAGAGATAGAGAGAAATGGAGAGAGATAGAGAAGAAGTGAGAAAGAGATAGAGAAGAAGGAAGAGATAGATAGGAATGGAGAGAGGTAGAGAAGAAGTGAGAAAGAGATAAAGAGGAAGGGAGAGAGATAGATAGGAATGGAGAGAGATAGAGAAGAAGTGAGAAAGAGATAGAGAGGAAGCAAGAGAGATAGAGAAGAAGTGAGAAAGAGATAGAGAAGTGAGAAAGAGATAGAGAGAAATGGAGAGAGATAGAGAAGAAGTGAGAAAGAGATAGAGAGGAAGGAAGAGATAGATAGGAATGGAGAGAGGTAGAGAAGAAGTGAGAAAGAGATAAAGAGGAAGGGAGAGAGATAGATAGGAATGGAGAGAGATAGAGAAGTGAGAAAGAGATAGAGAGGAATGGAGAGAGATGGAGAAGAAGTGAGAAAGAGATAGAGAGGAAGGGAGAAAGAGATAGAGAGGAATGGAGAAAGAGATAGAGAGGAATGAAGAAAGAGATAGAGAGGAAGGGAGAGAGATAGAGAGGAAGGGAGAGAGATAGAGAGGAAGGGAGAGAGATAGAGAGGAATGGAGAAAGAGATAGAGAGGAATGGAGAAAGAGATAGAGAAGTGAGAAAGGGATATAGAGGAAGGGAGAGAGATAGAGAAGAAGTGAGAAAGGGGGAGAGAGGAAGGGAGATAGAGATAGAGGAAGAATCAACCCTTGCTATCCACTGAGAAAAGATAAAAGGCTGGGATTTGAACTCAGAGCGAGAAACCCAGAATGACTACTGCAAAGCATTGTATTCGACATTCTAATGACTTTGTCAATTTGCCACCTCATTAAATATATATTGTATGGTACGGTTCTGTAGCTCTTGATAGAGCCCTAGGGGTGTCATTGTGGCATACAGCATTTCTTGGGCATTTTAAACCTGTTGGAACCCATCTTTCTTCAGCTCTGAACACAGCAGATTTCCTCCAGAGAAGGATAGAAAGCGAGAAAGAGATATAGAGGAAGAGTTGGCCCCAGTACTAGACTGATACTTTTTTTTTTTATCGACCTTGACAAAAGGCAAAAATTGACCTTGGCAGGTTTTAAACTGAGAGAGAGCCAAGGGCTGAAACAAACACTGCAAAGGATTCTATCTGACCTTCTCACAACTCTGCCAATACTGAAAGACTTTGAGACAGAGTTTCACCAAATATTTATAAAATAATAAAATAATAAACATTGTTTCCTTGCAAATGATCAAGAATGAAGCATGTGTTCAAGTCTTCAAATTATTCCTATGAATTATAAAATAACTGTTTCTACTTTTGGCACAAGGCCAGCAATTACCCAGTACATTACTGGTACTTTATTTTATCGACCCCGTAAGGATGAAAGGTAAAGTTAACCTCGGCGGGATTTGAACTCACTGAGGTTAACTTTACCTTTCATCCTTACGGGGTCGATAAAATAAAGTACCAGTAATGTACTGGGTAATTGCTGGCCTTGTGCCAAAAGTAGAAACAATTATTTTATAATTCATAGGAATAATTTGAAGACTTGAAGTCTTCAAATTATTCCTATGAATTCTAAAACAATGTCTGTTATTCCTTTAGTTACCATACTTCTAATGAATTATTCCATTGAAGAATTTGGAAGGATTTACTGAGATTATATTTTTTGTTTAAGTGATATTTGTAAAATAATATTACAAAAGGTAAAAATAAAAGCTGCAAAGTTCTAACTTAAACAGAAATGTCCTGTACCTCATGAAACCATATTAGCAACACATTCCTGAAAAGTACAAACCAGTACTATGACTACATCACATTAAAAAGGTAAAGTCTTTACGTTAAAACAGCAAATTTTCATAACAATCTGACAACTAGTAAAGATACTCTAAATATTTGAATTAACAAACCTGCTTCTAAATATTCTAGATATCTACCAAATCATTACAAGACGTTAACAGTTAAATAGGAATATTTGATAGGAGTATTGAATAACAATAATAAAATAGCAAAACAAGAAAAGAAAAGAAAGGAAAATGGGGGAAGGGCAAGGATTGTTAAGCAACAAAGAAAGGGGAGAGGGTGACAGACTCTACACCTGAATCAGAGTGGTGTTTAGGCTGCACCCTGTAGACTAAATAATAGCAAATATATTGCCCTGAACAATGGCCAGTGACACCCTCACAAACAGCCACTCCACCTTGTGGGAATCTTTTAGAAAGTGTGATTTTGTTTCCTAGAACCAGAGGCAGTTTTGTATGGATGAGTTGCTATGAAAGGGGTTAAACATAGTGTCAGTAGAAGTAGAATAACTTGAAACAAAGTCATTAGGGGTTGGGAGAAATCCTGAGACATGGAATGATATGACAGTTAAATAAGTAAATATTTTCTTTTATTCCTTTTTTCCTCTCTTTCCCTTTGGAATGAATCTCTTGACAAACAAGCCTGAACTTTGTGAGGGAGAGAACTGTAGCTTTAGAATTGGATCTGTGAGGGTGGAGTGGAAGGGGGAAGGGTTATGGAGGGAAAGAAACACTTTCCTCTGACATGAACTATAAGGTTTATTATAGGGAACTGATAAGGTAACTTGATATGTTAGGGAATAAGAAGAAAGAAAAAAATAAAGAAAATGGCAGGGGAAAGAAAGAGAGAGAGATAGGAGAGTAGAAGAATGTGTTTATTCTGTCAATGGGGGACTTGAAACCAATGAATGTACAAACAGACAGAGCTGCTAAACTGACCAGAAAGATTTAGGACCAGAATACAAGCTAGAATAATATTCAGTACTAGAAATTGGTTTCTAAAGTTCATGAATACATGAATATTTAATTAACACTTAATGTCCTGTACCACATGAAACCACATTAAAAGGACATCTTTGAAAAGAACAAAACAGCACTATCACTGTATCATATTAACAAAGTGTTTACTGTAAATTTTCACAATGATCTGCACACAAGTAAACTTATAAACATTGGAATTTAAAAAAAACAACACATTAACAAAACATTTTTGAAAAGTACAAAACAGCTCTATGACTGCATCACATTAAAAGTACAAAACACTGACTGCATCACATTAAAAGTACAAAACAGCTCTATGACTGCATCACATTAAAAGTACAAAACAGCTCTATGACTGCATCACATTAAAAGTACAAAACACTGACTGCATCACATTAAAAGTACAAAACAGCTCTATGACTGCATCACATTAAAAGTACAAAACACTCACTGCATCACATTAAAAGTACAAAACAGCTCTATGACTGCATCACATTAAAAGTACAAAACAGCTCTATGACTGCATCACATTAAAAGTACAAAACACTGACTGCATCACATTAAAAGTACAAAACAGCTCTATGACTGCATCACATTAAAAGTACAAAACAGCTCGATGACTGCATCACATTAAAAGTACAAAACAGCTCTATGACTGCATCACATTAAAAGTACAAAACAGCTCTATGACTGCATCACATTAAAAGTACAAAACAGCTCGATGACTGCATTACATTAAAAGTACAAAACAGCTCTATGACTGCATCACATTAAAAGTACAAAACAGCTCTATGACTGCATCACATTAAAAGTACAAAACAGCTCTATGACTGCATCACATTAAAAGTACAAAACTATGACTGCATCACATTAAAAATTAAAGTCTTTAGAGACTTTAGCTTACAGCGAATTTTCTTAACAATCTGTTCACTAGGACAGATACTCTAAACATTTGATAAGGATTTTAGCAGAAAATGTCTAAAAACAGATTTAATTCAAATGTTTAGAGTCTAAACATTTGAATTAAATCTGTTTTTAGACATTTTCCTTATAAAATGTTTAAAGTTAACCTTTTTGACACGGAATTGCTCAAGTTCTACATTACAATGTTATTTATTTTATAGCTTATGTATTTATTTTAAAACATTCCATCATATTAAGAGTGGTGTGATCCTGCACACAGATGCTATGAAATAGTTTATAAAATAGGATCAAGACCCTTAGAGATGGAAAAAGAAGTTACTATTGGCCACTACGAGGAATTGAACCTCATAACTCCCAGATTCTGGCTAGATGCTTTAAAGCATTAAGCCAAAGGACTGTGACAATTCTTACCATCTTAAACAAG
>OZ024757.1:21690400-21700400 GCA_964016885.1 Eledone cirrhosa
CATTTTTGATAGTGTGTTTTATTTTTATATCTGCCTTAAATCTTTCCATATTTTGGAGAAAGTATATTTAGGAGCTTTGAGATAGAAAATTTCTTTGTATAGCAGACAGCTATACACATATGGAAGCACTTGTTAGTTGTACAGATGGAGACAGAATGGTGCTTCTAAGGAATGGTATGTCTTCCATATCTGTTATTATAACATCTTAGATTGAATAATGGCTGAGTAAGTCTATGTTCCAATGTATTTATCTAGACTTAATGGACTGCACAATCCAGAAGAAATTTCTGGATAAATTCTTCTATATTTTGCAGAAAGTATATTTCAGATGGTGGAGGTGCATCACCTAGTGGTAAGGATGTTGGACTTATGGTCATAATGTCGTGGGTTTGATTCCTGGACTGGGGTCTGTGTTGTGTTCTTGAGCAAAACACTTCATTTCATATTACCCTAGTACACTCAGCTGCAAATGAGTACCAACAATAGCTTGGGGTTTAACCCTGTGATGGACTGGTGTCCTGTCCAGGAGGGAGTATTGTACTATCAGTCCCTTCATGCCATGAAAACTGGAATCAGTTCCCATATGAGCAAGACAAGGTCAGCCGACCAGACACTGCCTACAACAGGACAACCCGTCTAACCCATGCTAGCGCGGAAGAATGGACGTAAAATGATGATGATGATATAGTATCCAGAATAAGGACAGTTTGGAAGAAGTTTAGGGAGCTGCTTCCTCTGTTGACAAAGAAGGATTTCTCCCTGCGTACGAAAGGCCGGTTTATATGATGCCTGTGTGAGATGTGCGATACTGCATGGTAGTGAGACATGGGCAGCAGTTTCAGAGGATATGCGACGGCTGGAGAGAAATGAAGCAAGCATCCTCCGTTGGATGTGCAATGTCAAAGTGCGTGAACGACCAAGCATAGACAAGTTGAGAGAGAAACTGGATATAAGAGGGATAAGTTGTGGTGTGCGAGAGAGGAGACTGCGATGGTATGGGAATGTGATGTGCATGGAGGATGACCGATGGGTAAAGAAGTGTCAAGAAATCCCAGTTGAAGGAAGATGCAGTAAAGGAAGACCATGAAAACCATGGGTGGAGTTGGTGAGAGCTGACCTCAGATTGCTGAAGCTCACAGAGGAGATGTTGAAGGACCGTGACAAGTGGAGAGATGCTGTTCTGAATAGGACCTGTCCCACCCTTGCAAGCAGGGAAAAGCGGACGTAATATGATGATGATGATGATATATATATATATATATATATATTTAAAGGTTAAACAAGGTTCAATGAATAAATCAAAGAATAAAGTTTTACAATAGATTATCATCTTATTTTATCTGATGAGGACGTACTGTTGAAATAGCTCAGTACCTCTGAAATATGTATAATAAAATATACTTGATCACACGAATGTCTATTTTTGTTAATATTTTGAATTAATATTATATATATATATATATATATATATATATATATATATATATATATATATATATATATATATATCTGTTTGGTTGAGCACACTTCTCTGAGTGGCTTTGGGCTGCCCTTTCTAGCAGTTCGTCCCTCAGAGGCCAGTGGTTCACTGCCCTTAAACACGCTGTGACTTCTCTCTCCCACGTGTAGCTGGACAGTCAATTTTATAATTCTCTTAGTGTTGTCTGAAATGTATAGCCTTACACACGCTGATGAACCGAGGCTAACCCATTTCTTTCAACAAATTATTGGCGAAACATGTCTTTGGATTAGTGTCTTTGGATTTGTACGTGTGTTATATAGTTATAGAGGTATTTATTTACGCTTTAATTTATATTTTTAATTATCGTGTCTATAGTCTGCCTTTCATAGGTTATAGATTCCATACACTGGTGGTTTTTTTCCTTGTTTTATTGATAACGCACTGTATATCTCTCTCTCTCTCTCTGGTGTGTTACCTTTTCAACATATTGTATTTTAAAGAGCTCAGGATTTCTTCTCCTTTGAGCACATTATTTACAGGGAATAGCGAGGGCCTATGCCTCCGTTAATTTATCGTGATATATATACATATATATATATAAACATACACACATGGTGTAAATTAATGGTTGATAAGCAAATATTTTTATAGATATATGTATCAAAATACATGGACTCTGTCAGTCAATAAATATTTCTTTATATAGGAACACAACTAACCATGTAATATATATTGTCACTCTGATTTAGATAGTGGTGGTGGTGGTGGTGGTGGTGGTGGTGGTAGTGGTAGTGGTGGTATGGTAGTGGTGGTGGTAGTGGTGTTAGTGATAGAGGTATGGTAGTAGTGATGTTAATGGTAGTGGTAGTGGTGGTGGTAGTGGTGATGGTGGTGGTATGGTAGTGGGAGTATGGTACTGGCGGTGGTATGGTACTGGTGGAGGTGGTATGGTAGTGGCTGTGGTAGCAGTATGGTAGTGGTAGTGTTAGTGGTTGTGTTGGTGCTGTTAGTAGCGGTGGTGGTGGGTGGTATTGTAGTGTGGTGGTGTTGAAGATGGTTGTGGTGGTGGAATTGTAGTGGTGGTAGTGGTATTGTAGTGTGGTGGTGTTGAAGATGGTTGTGGTGGTGGAGGCAGTGAGTGGTAGTGGTGGTAGATATAGTAGTGATGTTGTCGGTGGTGGGTGTGGTGGTGGGAGAGTAATTTTTAACCACAAAATTAACCAGTTTGAAACCATGTTACTCCTTAAAAACTATCTAACAAAATAAATAAATAAATAAATAAATAAACAACAAAATATATGATAAGAGAAGGAAGAGGAGAAGGAAGAGGAGAAGAAAGAGGAGAAGAAAGAAGCCAGGCTCTCTGGCTTTACAATACAAACATTATATGATGAATGCTAAATGAAAACAAACACTATTAGCTTTAATGAGGAAATGAAAAGATAAAGCTAGCTATTATATAAACAAATTATATTATTAATTAGGTTTGTGATAGATGAGTGGACGTGTGGTTTGGGTTAGAGACAGGTATAAGCTTGGCGACTAAACTAATTTGGTCAACAATGGAAGAAGATTGGTAGAGATGGATGCCAACATTGTATCAATATTTTTTCAATATTGTTTCATTTATTTGAGGTTGATAAAAAAAAAAAAAGTACCAGTCTAATACTGGGATTGATTCTTCCTCTATATCTCTTTCTCACTTCCTTTCTCTCACTCTCTATCTTTCTCTGGAAGAAATCTGCTGTATTATGGCCTGGAGATGGGGGGGGGGGACCCACCAAGTTCTAAAATGCCCCAAGAAATGCTGTATGTTAATATGGCACCCCTACAACTCCTTCAGGATTGACATGACTACACACACACACACACACACACGCACACACATACACATACACACACATCTTTCTCACTTTTCTCCTTCTCTGGAAGAAATTTACTGTATTCAGACCTGGAGAGAGATGAGCTCTGCCAGGTTTAAATATGCTCTGGTAACGCCATATGTCAATATGGCAGCCGTACAACCCCCTCAGGAGCTACAGGTCGATAATATAGTATATTGTTTCAGCATTCTTTCAATATTGTTTTGATATTGTTTCAATATTGTTTTAGCATTCTTTCAATATTGTTTTGATATTGTTTCAGTATTGTTTCAGCATTCTTTCAATATTATTTTGATATTGTTTCAGTATTGTTTCAGCATTCTTTCAATATTATTTTGATATTGTTTCAGTATTGTTTCAGTATTGTTTCAGCATTCTTTCAATATTGTTTTGATATTGTTTCAGTATTGTTTCAATATTGTTTCAGTATTGTTTCAGCATTCTTTCAATATTGTTTCAGTATTGTTTCAGCATTCTTTCAATATTATTTTGATATTGTTTCAGTATTGTTTCAGCATTCTTTCAATATTGTTTTGATATTGTTTCAGTATTGTTTCAGCATTCTTTCAATATTATTTTGATATTGTTTCAGCATTCTTTCAATATTATTTTGATATTGTTTCAGTATTGTTTCAGCATTCTTTCAATATTATTTTGATATTGTTTCAGTATTGTTTCAGCATTCTTTCAATATTGTTTTGATATTGTTTCAGTATTGTTTCAATATTGTTTCAGTATTGTTTCAGCATTCTTTCAATATTGTTTCAGTATTGTTTCAGCATTCTTTCAATATTGTTTCAGTATTGTTTCAGCATTCTTTCAATATTGTTTTGATATTGTTTCAGTATTGTTTCAGCATTCTTTCAATATTGTTTTGATATTGTTTCAGTATTGTTTCAGCATTCTTTCAATATTGTTTTGATATTGTTTCAGTATTGTTTCAGCATTCTTTCAATATTGTTTTGATATAATTTAAATATCATTTCAGCATTGTACCAATATTGTTTCAATAATGTTTCAATGTTGTATCAATAATCTTTCAGTATCTTTTCAATAATTGTTTCTACTTTTGGCACAAGGCCAGCAATCACCCAGTGCATTACTGGTACTTTATTTTATCGATCCCGTAAGGATGAAAGGCAAAGTTAACCTCGGCGGGATTTGAACTCAGAATGGCAAGGGCCGTAACTCTATGCGTCAAAGCATGGCGCCCGACCCTCTACCGATACTGCCAATCCACCACCCTTGTTGTATCAATATTGTTTCAATGTTGTGCCAATAATGTTTCAATGTTGTATCAATAATGTTTCAATGTTGTGCCAATAATGTTTCAATGTTGTGCCAATATTGTTTCAATGTTGTATCAATATTGTTTCAATGTTGTATCAATAATGTTTCAATGTTGTGCCAATAATGTTTCAATATTGTATCAATAATGTTTCAATGTTGTATCAATAATGTTTCAATATTGTATCAATAATGTTTCAATGTTGTATCAATAATGTTTCAATGTTGTGCCAATAATGTTTCAATGTTGTATCAATATTGTTTCAATGTTGTATCAATAATGTATCAATATTGTATCAATGTTGCCCATGACTGTTTTAGAGAAATACCAAATCAAACCCAGTACATGATCAGTACTTTATTTTAGGGACTTTGTAATAAAATGAAAGGTCAATGCGACCTCAGTGAGATTTGATCCCAAAATGTAAGGAACTGTAATTAAATATCACAATACATTTAATCAGATGCTCTACCAATTCCACCAGTCCACATATTTTGTAGTGATATTAATTTCAAATTTAGGCACAAGCCCAGCAATTTTTTTGGTAAAGAAAGGCAAAGAGTTGATTAAACCTCACCAGTGTATGACTGGTAATTTATTTTATCAACTCCAGAAGAATGTCATGTAGGACACAGTTGAAAGATACCACTCTGACCAGGGTGTACAGTCTGTCAATACCCCCCCCCCCCCCCGCTTCCCTTCCATTGTTGTTTAATTTTCTTCTTTCACTTTAATTAGTATTGAAATGACACGACCCTCCCCCACAACCACAGGACCCTCCCTCCCAACAATAACACGACCCCCTTCCCAATAATACACAACCCCCCCCTCCATTATGACCCCCCCTAACACGACGGCCCCCCCCCCTCCCAACAATGACACAATTAGACACAGTTGAACATTTAAATGAAAGTAAGAACTTACAACTGACACAAATAAATGCTGTAGACTTTCTATGTAAATATTGTACTGGGTAGGAGATAGGGTAAGGAGAGAAGGACACGGGGGGGGGGGGGGGGAAGGAAGAAGGTAAAGAAGAGAAGGAAAGGAAGGAAGAGAGGGAGGGAGGAAGATAGACAGGAAGGTATGGTAATGAGGGCTCAGTGAAAGCTTGTTTATTAGTTTACAATGATAAGCTAATAAAAGCTGATATCACAGATATTACCAGTTGCTACATTAACCCTTTAGCATTCACATTACTCTATATATACTATTATAGTTTCACAGTAAAGGCTTTACCTCACATAACATTCACATTACTCTATATATACTATTGTAGTTTCACAGTAAAGGCTTTACCTCACATAATATCTCACATTACATTCACATTACTCTATATATACTATTGTAGTTTCACAGTAAAGGCTTTACCTCACATAATATCTCACATAACATTCACATTGCTCTATATATACTATTGTATTTTCACAGTAAAGGCTTTACCTCACATAATATCTCACATTACATTCACATTACTCTATATATACTATTGTAGTTTCACAGTAAAGGCTTTACTTCACATAATATCTCACATTACATTCACATTACTCTATATATACTATTGTAGTTTCACAGTAAAGGCTTTACCTCACATAATATCTCACATTACATTCACATTACTCTATATATACTATTATATTTTCATGGTAAAGGCTTTACCTCACATAATATCTCACATTACATTCACATTACTCTAAATATACTATTGTAGTTTCACAGTAAAGGCTTTACCTCACATAATATCTCACATAACATTTACATTACTCTATATATACTATTGTATTTTCACAGTAAAGGCTTTACCTCACATAATATCTCACATTACATTCACATTACTCTATATATACTATTGTAGTTTCACAGTAAAGGCTTTACCTCACATAATATCTCACATAACATTCACATTGCTCTATATATACTATTGTATTTTCACAGTAAAGGCTTTACCTCACATAAGTATCTCACATAACATTCACATTACTCTATATATACTATTGTAGTTTCACAGTAAAGGCTTTACCTCACATAATATCTCACATTACATTCACATTACTCTATATATACTATTGTAGTTTCACAGTAAAGGCTTTACCTCACATAATATTTCACATACCATTCACATTACTCTATATATACTATTGTAGTTTCACAGTAAAGGCTTTACCTCACATAATATCTCACATAACATTCACATTACTCTATATATACTATTGTAGTTTCACAGTAAAGGCTTTACCTCACATAATATCTCACATTACATTCACATTACTCTATATATACTATTGTAGTTTCACAGTAAAGGCTTTACCTCACATAATATCTCACATAACATTCACATTACTCCATATATACTATTGTAGTTTCACAGTAAAGGCTTTACCTCACTCTATATATACTATTGTAGTTTCACAGTAAAGGCTTTACCTCACATAATATCGTTTCTATGAGATGTTGAGAACTATACCTTTATGTCAGTATGAGTGGTCAACTGGCCAATACATGGCTGGATTGAGCAGAAAGAGGTGAGAGAATTCTGGCCGGATACAGCCGGTTTAAATGCTAAAGGGTTAAAACATAGGCAGTGAATTGGCAGAGTCATTAGAACATGAGATAGAATGCTCTGTGGTATTTATTTTGGCTCTCTACCCTCTGTGTTCAAATCCTGCTGAGGTCAACTTTGCCTTTCATCCAGTCAAGGTTGATAAAAAGAAGTACCAGTCAAATACTGGGATTGATTCTTCCTCTATATCTCTTTCTCACTTCTTTTTTTTTTTTTCTCATTATCTGCTACGTAAACAAATTATATTATCATCGTTACGGGGGGAGGGAGAGGGGGTTCGATAAAATAAAGTACCTCTGGGATAATTGCTGGCCTTGTGCCAAAAGTAGAAACAATTATTAATTAGGTTTGTGATAGATGAGTGGGTGTGCAGTGGGGGGTTGGGTTAGTGACAGGTATAATATAAGGCTGGCCAATAAACTAATTTGGTCAACAATGGAAGAAGCTTGGTAGAGATGGATGGCAATATTGTTTCATTATTGTTTCATCCATACGGTGGAGGGTCGGACGCCATGCTTTGACGCAGAGAGTTACGGCCCTTGCCATTCTGAGTTCAAGTCCCGCCGAGGCTAACTTTGCCTTTCATCCATACAGGGGTCGATAAAATAAAGTACCAGTAATACACTGGGTAATTGCTGGCCTTGTGCCAAAAGTAGAAACAATTATTTATTCAGTATTGACAGTATCGGTAGAGGGTCGGACGCCATGCTTTGACGCAGAGAGTTACGGCCCTTGCCATTCTGAGTTCAAGTCCCGCCGAGGCTAACTTTGCCTTTCATCCTTACAGGGGTCGATAAAATAAAGTACCAGTAATACACTGGGTAATTGCTGGCCTTGTGCCAAAAGTAGAAACAATTATTTATTCAGTATTGACAGTATCGGTAGAGGGTCGGACGCCATGCTTTGACGCAGAGAGTTACGGCCCTTGCCATTCTGAGTTCAAGTCCCGCCGAGGCTAACTTTGCCTTTCATCCATACAGGGGTCGATAAAATAAAGTACCAGTAATGCACTGGGTAATTGCTGGCCTTGTGCCAAAAGTAGAAACAATTATTGTTTCATCCATTCAAGGTTGATAAAGCATGTACCAGACTAATACTGGGACTGATTCTTCCTCACTTCCATTCTGTCACTCTCTATCTTTCTCTGCAAGAAAGCTGCTGCATTCAGGCCAACCCCACTGAGGCCAACTTTGCCTTTCATCCATTCCAGGTCAATAAAAAATATACCAGTTAAGTACTGGAGTCGATTCTTCCTCTATATCTCTTTCTTACTTTCATTCTCTCTTTCTATTCTTCTCGGGAAGAAATCTACGGTATTTAGACTTGGAGAGAAGGTGGGCTTTACAAGTTTAAAAAAAAAGAACCCTCCCAAAATGCTTTATGTCAATATGGCACTCCTGCAACTCCTTCGGGAGTTACAGGTCCATCATCATCATCATCATTTCATTTTGCGTCCGCGTTTCCCTGCTTGCAAGGGTGAGACGGGAACTGATTCTGGCTTGATTTCTACAGTTGGATGCCCTTCCTAACACCAACCTCATTTACAGTGAGTGCTGGGTGCTTTTTTTTTCCGTGGCACCTCCACGACCACTTTGCAGTGGAATGATAGGGACCCCAGTCCTATCATATCATTTCTACAGCTGAGTGAAGTGGAGCAATGTGAAATAAAGTGTCTTGCTCAAGGAAACAACACATCACCCGGTATGAGAATTGAACTCACAACCTTTTGATTGCAAGGCCAATGCTCTAACCACTAAGCCATGTGCCTCAATTATATGTATGTATATATATGTGTGTGTGTGTGTGTGGAAATGAGTTTATTATCAGATTGGGCCAAGGAAACACAGTTTCCATTGGTCTTTGTATCACTGATGTTCTCTGACAGTCATTACTCCCAGCAGAAGGCGGTGGGATTTGAACTCAGAGCAGAGATCACAAAGAACCAAATCAGATACCACAAAACATCCCATCTCACTTTAACAATTCTTTCCACCAATTGTGATGAATCCTTCAACTGAAAAGCAATATTCTATTTTAGGTGAGTGAATCCATAACAAAAAGTATGGCTCTGATTGAATTCAAAGAAAGAAAATGTTATGAGGCCAGCGAGAAAAGATAATTGTTCTTGTTTACTGCAGCATAAGCCTTCAGGTGGATCAGCAACAAAAGGTGGTTAGTGTGAGAACTTAGAGAATTCCCTGCATCTCTTTATAAATACAATTACAATATCTACAGTCCATTAGAGGGGGGTAGTCAGAGATAACTTATTGTACAATTCAGCAAACACCTTATTTCAAACATACAAACAACAACAAACAAAACTTTACAGTCTTAAACCAATATCATTAGAGAAACGGGAAGAAAACAAAATAAAGTATTGTGTGTGAGTTATCTTTAGAAAGCACGGTATGAAGGAGGAGTAACTGTAACTAACCTGTTACAGAATGAGAAGTTTTATTGTTATCTATATATATGTTTTAAAGACTCACAAAAGCTTCTTACTGCAGTTCACTGAATTGTTCTATTAAACTACACTTACCTGAAAAATAAGGGAAAAAAAATTATTAGTTTCCTGTTACAGTAATTTCAGTGTATGTGTTTGTATATTACACACACACATATACATATATATATATATATATATACGCACACTCACACACACACATATATATACATACATATATATAAATACAAATATATGTGTTATATATATATATATATATATATAACAAATATATATATGTTATATATATATATATATATAACAAATATATATATGTTATATATATATATATATATATATATAT
>OZ024757.1:21710400-21730400 GCA_964016885.1 Eledone cirrhosa
TTCTATCTGATGTTCTAACAACTCTGCCAATGGGTCACCTTAACTTTTTAAAATAAAACATGCTTAATACTGCTTCCTGATATATCTTCCTGGTATAGCAGAGAGAGAGGGGAAGAGAGGCAGAGAGAGAGGGGAAGAGAGGTAGAGAGAGAGGGGAAGAGAGGTAGAGAGAGAGGGGAAGAGAAGCAGAGAGAGAAAGAGGGGAAGAGAGGTAGAGAGAGAGGGGAAGAGAAGCAGAGAGAGAGAGGAAGAGAAGCAGAGAGAGAGAGGAAGAGAAGCAGAGAGAGAGGGGAAGAGAGGTAGAGAGAGAGGGGAAGAGAGGTAGAGAGAGAGGGGAAGAGAGGTAGAGACAGAGGGGAAGAGAAGCAGAGAGAGAGGGGAAGAGAGGTAGAGACAGAGGGGAAGAGAAGCAGAGAGAGGGGGGAAGAGAGGTAGAGACAGAGGGGAAGAGAGGTAGAGAGAGAGGAAGAGAAGCAGAGAGAGAGGGGAAGAGAGGTAGAGAGAGAGGGGAAGAGAGGTAGAGACAGAGGGGAAGAGAGGTAGAGAGAGAGGGGAAGAGAAGCAGAGAGAGAGGGGAAGAGAAGCAGAGAGAGAGGGGAAGAGAAGCAGAGAGAGAGGGGAAGAGAAGCAGAGAGAGAGGGGGGAATAGAAGCAGAGAGAGAGGGGAAGAGAAGCAGAGAGAGAGAGGGGAAGAGAAGCAGAGAGAGAGAGGGGAAGAGAAGCAGAGAGAGAGAGGGGAAGAGAAGCAGAGAGAGAAAGAGTGTGTGGTGATGATTTTTCTGTTCCAGCCAAACCAGTAACTGTGAAGGTTTAACAAGTCAACAGGACAAGATGGCTGAGCTATTGCAAGTTAAAGGGAAAAAAAATAGGCAAAACTTTTGGCAATAAAATACATACAACCAGCAAATTGTTTCTGTCCCTGCCACTCCACACTGCCCCACATGGCATACTGACCCCCCCCCCCCCCCAACAATAGGGGAGTGGGGGTTGTTGTTGTTATTGTTGTTGTTGTTGTTAAGTGAGATTAAATGTTCAAACTATTTAGAAGTCCTAAAATGTTTGCCAGAGGAAGGAAAAAGGAGAAAAAATAATAATATAGATTGGTTAGGTTGATTTTTTTAATGGTTCGTTGTTTTATTTATTTATTATTATTATTATTATTTTTATTATTGTTATTATTTTTTATTGTTATAATTTTATTGTCTATTGTTTTTTTGTTATCTTCTTTGCATGGTTTATGCCCCCACCCCCACTCCCTGGTGGCTAATAATGAAATCATCATATCAACATTCTAGCTTTGTCTTTCATTCTTACAGATAAAATAAAGTACCAGTAAAACACTGAGGTCGATTTAATCAACTTTGACCCCTCACCACACACACACAAATTGTTGGTCATGTGCTTAATCCTTTGGCATTTAAACCAGCTGTATCCAGATCCAGCCAGAATTCTCTCACGTCTTTCTGTTCAAACTGGATGTAACGGGCCACTCATACTGATGTTAAGGTACTGTCCTCAAAATAAAGGTGTACAGTCTTTTAGCCAAGATGTTAACGAAGGGGCTGGCACTTCATGGAGAGGGTAAAGTGTAAACATGATTTTGTTGAGGCTCTGATCAACTTAGATCAATCAAAACCTTCTACTAACCTTCTACTCTACTGCCTAAAGTAGAAACTATTATTATTATTATTATGGGCAGTGGGTTGGCAGTATTGGTAGAGGGTCGGACGCCAAGCATAGAGTTACGGCCCTTGCCATTCTGAGTTCAAATCCCGCCGAGGTTAACACTGCCTTTCATCCTTACGGGGTCGATAAAATAAAGTACCAGTAATACACTGGGATAATTGCTGGCCTTGTGCCAAAAGTAGAAACCAACGCCCATCGGTACCACTTCTCCGGGTCTGATTCTCCACAGTTTCCTGATAGCTCGCTTCAGCTCCTGGTATTTCTCAACGTTTTTACATTCCTTCTCATTCACCCTGTGGTCCCATAGTGAAGCGATATCCACAATACATGCCTTGTTATTCTTCTTTTCTACGACAGCAATGTCAGGCTTTCTAGCCACGATAAAATGGTTGCACTGGATGGTCATATTCCACAAGATCTTATACGGGTCCCTTTCGGCCACCCTTTGCAGTTGGTGTTCACACCACTTCGTTTCTCACTTCTGCTCATCTTATACTTATGACAGAGCTTCCAATGACCCAATCTGGCAATGTTGTCGTGCCTACCCTTGTACTCGTTCTGAGAAAGCATCTTACATTCACTAATAATTGTTTCTACCTTTTGGCACAAGGCCAGCAATTACCCAGTGCATTACTGGTACTATATTTTATCAACCCCCGTAAGGATGAAAGGCAAAGTTAACTTCGGCAGGATTTGAACTCAGAATGGTAAGGGCCGTAACTCTATGCATCGAAGTATAGCGTCCGACCCTCTACCGATACTGCCAATCCACCCGTGGTTTATCGTTTCACCTTTCTCACCACAGCCTACAAAGTGGGGAATTCACTAACTTGTCGATATTGCACTTGGTATAGTTCGTTCTCAGTGCCTTTTCCTGGGCTGCGGAAATAAGGGCCTCAGTTTCAACTTTTAAGTCACTTTTCCTAGTCCATTTTTATTTTGAGACACCATCTCTAGAGGGTGATGTAAATGACTTTAAAGGGCCCTCAAACCTTAAAATTGCAGTGAGCTATCCTGTGCTTGTCACCAATCCAGCATTTTTTACTTTGCAGCTATCATTATTATGCCGAGGTTAACTTTGCCTTTCATCCTTACGGGGTCGATAAAATAAAGTACCAGTAATGCACTGGGTAATTGCTGACCTTGTGCCAATAGTAGAAACAATTATTATTATTATCAATATAAGGGCGGTGAATTGGCAGTATCGGTAGAGGGTTGAACGCCATGCTTTCTAGCATAGTTACGTCCCTTTATTATCAATATCACCATATCACGGTATTTATTATCAATATCACCACTATTATCACTACCATTATTGTTATCATCACTATTGCCACCACCACCACCACCATCACCACCATCATCATTATCATCACTGGATGGGCAGTATCGGTAGAGTGTCGAACACCATGCTTTGCATCATAGAGTTATGGCCCTTCACGGTCTGAGTTCAAATCCCCACCGAGGTTAGTTTTGCCTTTCGATAAAAGTTGATAAGTAAAGCACCAGTAATACACTGGTGTCGATTTAATTGACTTTTCCCTCCCCTTCAAATTGCTGGCCTTGTGCCTAAAGTAGAAACTATTATTATTATTATGGGCAGTGGGTTGGCAGTATTGGTAGAGGGTCGGACGCCAAGCATAGAGTTACGGCCCTTGCCATTCTGAGTTCAAATCCCGCTGAGGTTAACTTTGCCTTTCATCCTTACGGAGTTGATAAAATAAAGTACCAGTAATACACTGGGATAATTGCTGGCCTTGTGCCAAAAGTAGAAACAATTATTATTATTATTAGTGGTGGATTGGCAGTATCGGTAGAGGGTCAGACGCCATGCTTTGATGCATAGAGTTACGGCCCTTTCCAATCTGAGTTCAAATCCCGCCGAGGTTGACTTTGCCTTTCATCCTTACGGGAGTCTATAAAATAAAGTACCAGTAATGTACTGGGCAATTGCTGGCCTTGTGCCAACAGTAGAAACTATTATTATTATTACAAAACCCACATTGTACCGTCCTGTACCGTCTATAATGTTTTTTCTTGATGTCAGCCCTTGTGGCCAATAAAGAAATCATTATTATTATTATTATGATCATTATTATGTTTTTTTGTTTCCATTTGGAAGAGATTAGTTTTATTGTAACCTTCTGAAACCTAATAAATGTAAAAAAGGAGCCACACACACATCTCTTCATTCATGGGAGACTAAAAACGTTTTACAATTTATTTCCTGTTGCCTTTTTATGTATTTATTATTTTTTTTGTTATATTTTTGCTGAATCAAGGAAATATTTATACCCCCTCCTTCCCTCTACTTTGGCTATAATATTATATATATATATATATGTATATATATATATATATATATATATATATATATGAGTGTGCGTGCGTGTATGTTTATCCTTTATATATAGAGAGCGGGGTATGTGTGAGTGTATGTGTGTATATATATATATATATATATATATATATATATAAGCAAAGAGATATTTAATTTGTTGGTAATTCAACAAATGTATTTATAACAGATTTGAAGCACTCGACAGGTTTTCTGGAGTATAATATGCAAACTGAACTTGAACCGTTAAGGTCTCATTCCTGGATATGTCACTATTTATAAAACAAATTTTGTATTTTTGTATTTTATCTGATGAGAGTGTACCAAAGTTTTGGTACCCTTGAAATATATATAATAGAATAAATATGGTTTTATAAATATAGTTTCCATTTATTAATATCATTGATATATATATATATATATATATATATATATATTAAAACATTTATACTCTGGTATGTATTGAGTACCTTACTACCTTACTTACTGTGGTTACCTCCGATTCAACCCGGATTAACTTATATATATATATATATATAACGAAGGAAATGTGGTAAGGAACCAGGTGGACCATAACGCACCAAAGTACTCAATACTTAGGGTAGTAGAGTGGGTAATAGGACTCAGTCCAGAATTAGCCGTCGAAATGGCTTGAGCTCAGCTGTCGGGGTCCTACTCGTTCCTATATATATATATATATATGTATATATATATATATATATAACTCTATCTATCTACATATATATGTGTGTATGTGTGTGTGTATGTATGTCTGCTCCTCTCTTCAAATCTAATTACATTAATGGTGCCATCCAGTTGCAGGCTCCCCAACAGTGGTGCCACTGTAAGAAGGGTTCTGCAGGCCAACTAGCCTGTCCCTCTTCATAGCTGTGCTATTCATTTCCAGTTTCCCAAAATGTGCTTCCACTGCGAGAAGGGTTTGGCGTGACCAATGGCCTGCCCCTCCTCATAGCATTGCAAGTCAATCCAACTCTGGAAATGTGGTTGGCGTTAGGAAGGGCATCCAGCTGTAAAAAACCCTGGCCAAATTTACAGTCCCGTCGGAGCAGTGTATGTCTCAGCCAATCTTAGCCAGATGTCTCTCTCAAGACCGACAACCCAACTGACCCTGGCAAGCTTGGAAAATAGATGTAAAACAATGATGATGATGATGATATGTGTGTATGTGTGTGTGTGTGTGTGTGTGTATGTGTGTGTGTTTGTTTGTTTGTTTGTATGTATGTGTGTGTGTGTATACTGCTTTATACTCAGTTCAAGCACTTAACCTGCTTGACCATTGGTAGTCATGGTGAGGTGATTGAATGGATTAAGCATGTGTGTGGTGTGGTGGTGTGTTGTGTAGTGGTGTGGTGTGTTGTGTGGTGGTGTGGTGTGTTGTGTTGTGGTGTGTTGTGTGGTGGTGTGGCGTGTTGTGTTATGTAGTGTGGTGGTGTGTTATGTGGTGTGGTGTGTTGTGTTATGTAGTGTGATGGTGTATTGTGTGGTGTGGTGGTGTGGGGGTGTGTTGTGTTGTTATGTGGTGTGGGGGGTGTTGTGTTGTTATGTGGTGTGGGGGTGTGTTGTGTTATGTAGTGTGGTGGTGTGTTGTTATGTGGTGTCGTGGTGTGTTGTTATGTGGTGTGGTGGTGTGTTGTGATATGTGGTGGTGTATGGTGTTGTTATGTGGTGTGGTGGTGTGTTGTTATGTGGTGTGGTGTGGTGGTGTGTTGTGGTGTGGTGGTGTGTTGTGTTGTGGTGTGTGGTGTGTTGTTATGTGGTGGTGTGTTGTTATGTGGTGGTGTGTTGTGTTGTTATGTGGTGTGGTGGTGTATGGTGTTGTTATGTGGTGTGGGGTGTGTTGTGTTGTTATGTGGTGTGTTGGTGTGTTGTGATGTTATGTGGTGTGGTGGTGTGTTGTGATGTTATGTGGTATGGTGGTATGTTGTGTTGTTATGTGGTGTGGTGGTGTGTTGTGATGTTATGCGGTGTGGTGGTGTGTTGTGATGTTATGTGGTGTGGTGGTGTGTTGTGATGTTATGTGGTGTGGTGGTGTGTTGTGATGTTATGTGGTGTGGTGGTGTGTTGTGATGTTATGTGGTGTGGTGATGTGTTGTCTCTAAGATATCAAGGAATCAACTCCTGCCTCAAACCAACCAAGATATCTGCACATGTCATTACACATTTCTTTCAATTTTCAATTTAATCTATGATGTTTGACAGAGTAGCTATGGTGTAGAGCTTATGATTGCAATGTTGTAGGTTCAATTCCTGGACCAGGTGGTGTGTTTGACAGAGTAGCTATGGTGTAGAGCTTATGATTGCAATGTTGTAGGTTCAATTCCTGGACCAGGTGGTGTGTTTGACAGAGTAGCTATGGTGTAGAGCTTATGATTGCAATGTTGTGGGTTCAATTCCTGGACCAGGTGGGTTGCTGTGTTCTTGAGGGAAACACTTCATTTCACATTACTCAAGCCCATCATAATCATCATCACTGTTTAACGTCCATTTTTCCACGCTAGCATGGGTTAGACAAGTTGTCCCATTGTGAATCAAGTCAGGTCAGATCAGATGACTATATCTTGCTCACGCAGATCAGTTTTTAGCTTGGTTTTTATCAATAACTGGAGAGTTAACCCTGCAATGAACTGCAACCCTGTCCTGAGACAGGACACTAAATATTTCCTCTCCGTAGCTTTCTTCTTCATAACTTGTAACCTTCTGGAATTCATTCCTACCCCCAACACCCTGGAAATATTGACCAATGAATGTTTCAGCTGTTCAAATACTCATCAACTACACCACTTTCTGTGATGAGGGTGGGGAGAGGAAGGGAGGGGGGGGGATGAGGGGGGTAGATGAAGGAGAGGAGGGAGGAGGATGCGAGAGGAAGGGGGAAGACGAATGAGAGGAGGGAGGAGGAAGGGAGAGGAAGGGGAGGGGGAATTATGAAGAAGGGGAGGACAGAGGGGGAGAGGAATGGGGAGAGGAAGGGGGAAGTGTGAAGAAGAGGAGGGAGGAGGGGAGAGATGAAGGGGGAGGGGAAGAATGGGGTGTGGGTGGAAGGGGGATATGAAGGCGGTCCATTCTCTTCTGATTAAAGTATAAAAAATATAAGAAATTAATTTGCAACAGAAAAAACTGGTAAGGTGAGGGGGAGGGGAGAAAGGGGGGGGGGAGGAGGAGGGAGAGATGGAAAAGAAAGAGAAATAAAAAGAGATAGGAAGAAAGAGATATACAAATAGATAGGCAGAGAGAAAGTAAGGGAGGGGGGGCTATTATATGTTAATATATCATTCTAGTTTGGCACCAAGACTCTTGTCTGGGATTGATTCCTAAAAGACATTGTTCTTTTTATTTGTGGTCAACTGATTATGGAAACTACAAAATATGGGATATTAAACATTGTTAGAACCAATTATAAGACAGACACAATGAATGGTTAAACCTGGTTGGGGGTAGGAATGGGGAGAGAGAGAGGGGGGGGGGGCTCTGGCACAACTGAGACTATTTACCACACCCATACATTGTGGTCTTGTGTTGTGAAGACACATGGCCCAGTGGTCAGAGAAGTAGATTCACAATCTTGAGGTTTTCAGTTCAATTCTCAGTCTGAATGATGTGTTATGTCCTTGAGAAAAAAAAAACACTTTATTTCCTGTTGCACTTTCTGCCAGGAGTTACCACTGGTAGATCCTGTCAACTATAGAAAGAATTTGAGGAGTTCAACTCCACTAGGTAAGCTAACGAGGTCTGGTATTTTGTCAATCAATCCAATTGATCTCTGCAGAGGTATACTCTGCCAGGGTTCTTCCTGTCCAGTCCTCTATGTCATCAATCCATCTTCATGACTGTCACCCGAAAACTTGTCCTCTTTCCACCCAGCACCCAAGGATGTTGGTAAAGAGGTTCTGGGCCTTGATAACATGGCCAAAACAGCAACATTTTTATGCCTTCTGATTATTGTCAGCAAACCTCTTTGAAATCACAACCATTGTTGAGGGTTAGAAGGAGAGGGGCTCAGACACAACCACAACTCTTCACCCCACATTGTAGTTTTGTGTTGCAATTGTGCACTCTGCCAGAGTTCTCCTTGTGCAGTCCTTGATGATGTTACCTCATCTGCATTTCTTTGTCTACTCAGCCCTCAAGGGTGTCAACAGAGTGGTTCTGGGCTCTGATAAAATAGCAAAAATACCATAGTTTTTTGCCTGATGACCACCATTCCCAACTTCTTTTCTTAAATAACATCCTCAATATGAATAAATCCAAGAAATCTTCACCAAACTGTCACCAAATCTCTTTTAAATCCCATCTTCATTGTTGAGGGTTAGGGGGCCTCAAACATGACCACAACTCTTGGCCACAAATTGTGGTTTCATACTGCAGACAGACATCCACCTAGAGATCTGGACCCTGATAACGTGACCAAAATATCAGTGTCACCTTCTGATACATGCATCTATGTATAACTTTGGTGTAATCAATCAGAAGCACTCTATGTCATAGATATCCATAAAGGTATTATGTATATGGTAACTGATGGAGTATTGTCATTAAGTAAGAAGAGGAGATGGTTTTACATTTATGTTATACAGATAAAATAAAGTACTGAGATCAGTTTAAGTGACTTTCACCTCCCTAAAAATTTCTTCCCTTATACCTGAATTAAAACTGTTCATCATCATCATCGTTTAACATCCATCTTCCACGCTAGCATGGGTTTACACGGGAATTGTCCCACTTGAGACAAGATTGGTTGTCTCGCTCGTATAGGACTGTCTGGCAGGTTTTCTATGGTTGGATGCCCTTCCTAACGCCAACCACATTTACAGTGTGGACTGGGAGGTTTTTACCGTTACCTACACGGCCACATTACAGCATGGACTGTGTGTTTCTTTGTCGTGACACCTACACAACCTCATTTATTTAGGACTGGATGTTGTGGTACCAACATAACTTTACAGAGAAAGGGTGGTGTAGATGGGGGTAGGGGAGTTGGCGTAGTGGGGTGGGGGAGTTGGGGTAGTGGGATGGGGGTGTATATTTGATTAAGAGGTGCCTAATGACTGTAGGTTTTGCTTTGTACTTGGGCAAGGCGGGTATTATTATCATTCCTTCATTTACACAATAATGGTCTTATTAACACTGGAACATTTAACCCTTTAGTATTCACATTACTCTATATATACTATTATATTTTCTTGGTAAAGGCTTTACCTCACATAATATCTCACATAATATCAGTGATACACTGGGGGTCAATTTAATTGCTGGCCTTGTGCCTAAGGTAGAAATATTATTATTATTATTATTCAATATATATGTGCATTATATATATATTCATTATTTGAACAATTTATTTGCTATTAATCATATCTGGGAAAACTGATTTCATTTTTCAGATCAGATAATATCTTTCCTTTATTTTTGTTTATTTTTGGTAGTGGGGTGGGTAGAAGGTGAAGCTGGGATCTTAAATATTTTGTTTGTTTAGTTCTTTTATGCCGATATAAAAAGGTGATATGCTTGAAAGATTCATTATTCAATGATTCTGGGAATATAATTTGCAGAAGGAATGAACCGGTCCGCTATTACATGATAATTATGTCTGCTTTTACCAGTCCTTGCCATTGTCAAAGAAGATTGAAATGGAAAAGTTTTACAATTGATTTCCAATAAGTAATCAACTTAATCAGTTGAAATGTTTTTCATGAACCAAACAAGAGTTGATATATATAAAAATGGCACAATTTCTTTAAATAGCTGTTTTCTAGAAAACAGATTTTTCCTGTGGTAACAATAATATAAATAATGACTTTAATTACATCATCTTTCTAATCTACCTATTTCTCTAACAACAACAGCAGCAACATCATCATCAACAACATACCATATAGTCTTTATCATCATCATCGTTTTTACATCCATTTTTCCACGCTTGCATGGGTTGGGTGGGTCCTTTTCAGCACAGCATCTCTCCACTTGCCTTGGTTTAGTGTGTCTATATATATATATATATATATATATATATATCATCATCATCATCGTTTAACGTCCATCTTCCACGATTGCATATATATATATATATATATATATATATATATATATATATATATATATATATATATATATATATATATATATATATATATATATATATATATATATATATATATATATATGTGTGGTGAAGGCGCATGGCTGAGTGGTTAGAGAATTGGATTCACAATCGTGAGGTTGTGAGTTCGTTTCCTGGACTGGGTGATGCATTATGTCCTTGAGCAAGACACTTTATTTCATGTTGCTCCTTCTACCTGGAGTTGTGACCGATAGATAGTATTAGCAATTAGAAAACCAACGGAAACATTGTTTCCTCGGTTCGATTTGACGAAAGTCGATATATATATATATATATATATATATATATATATATATATATATAATATAAGATCAAAAGATGGTTAAAGGAGTTCCATGTATTTTATTATGCGCATTTCAAAAACAAACATCATCATGCAATAATATTTGTGTTTTCATCAGATAAAACAGGAGAACATGATATGAAGGCTAAAAAACACTTGTGGATAGTGCAGTTTTAAATCAACATATGTTGATTTAAAACTGCACTATCCACAAGTGTTTTTTAGCCTTCATATCATGTTCTCCTGTTTTATCTGATGAAAACACAAATATTATTGCATGATGATGTTTGTTTTTGAAATGCGCATAATAAAATACATGGAACTCCTTTAACCATCTTTTGATCTTATATTATGCATACTCCAGTCCTACAAACTGTAGAGTGCTTCTTATCCGATATCTGCATTGCTTTATTGTACTACAATAAAACTCACCTCCTACATATATATATATATATATATATAAACGTTAGAATATGTGTAATAAGGCCAAAACAATGCAGATATGGACATAGAAAAAAAAGAATGCAATAGTGAAAGATATAAATTCAAGGTGAAAGACGAATTCTCATCAATATCTTTCACTATTGCATTCTTTTTTTTCTATGTCCATATCTGCATTGTTTTGGCCTTATTACACATATTCTAACGTTTATACCTCATTACACAATGCTTCAAGTGAACTATAACCTCCTCCATATATATATATATATAGTGGTTGGTGATAGAAAGCTTGCCAAGCAAAGGGATGAGAGGACCCTTCAGTTGTGTCAAAGACATGACAGACTCATTAGTGTTGGTGTCATGATAAAATGTACTCAGTAGAATATGAGACCATATGTAAGTGACATGGGGAATCCTGAACCATGATAGGTCAGCAGCCTCACCTCAGTAATGAGTTGGTCTTTGAAAACGATCGTTAAATGAGGATGATGATGATGATGATATATATATATAATGTGAACTATCCAGGTAAAACTTGAACCGTTAAGATCTCCTTCCTGGATATGTCAATATTTATAAAACAAACTTTGTATTTTATCTGATGAGAGTGTACCAAAGTTTTGGTTCCCTTGAAATATATATAATAGAATAAATATGGTTTTATAAATATAGTCTCCATTTATTAATATCATTGATATATATAATGTGAAGGTAGATAAGGTTTTGTTTATGTATATTAGGAATGAATCCTTAAACAAGAAAGCTGCTTACCAGAGAGTTTGACTCGATGGTATCCTTTAAATCATATAGCAGGGGAATATGGTATATAGGTCCAGAAGAGACCACAGAGTATATAATATAAGCAAGAATTGCACCAAGAAAAATATAGACTTCGGAATTTATTTGCTTTAACATATGTTTCTATGTCTATTATAATTGTCTACATCGGCTGACTACAATATATATTGTTCAACCAATCATGTGTAATACTTAATTATTTATCACACTTCATCAAGAAAGCCTATAATAGTGGAAGTGACTATTCGCTACAGTACTTGTATAAATCTCTCTCTTTCTTTGATATATATATATATATATATATATATATATATATATCAATGTGTGTGTACACTCATGCTTTTGTCTGTGTTTCTCTGCATCCCTCCCGTATTCTTATAGTTCTTTGTTTTTTGCTGAGGACATCTAAATTTTCTGATGGCAGAAATGTCATTGAACGGCTAATGTTATGTAAATTAGTTTCACACCAATAAATAGACACAGAACACAAGTAAAGCAGTTTTAAGGTTGGCTTCTTCTCTTACTCGTTTGTTCTTTAGACTGTGGTCATGCTGGAATGCAGCTTTGGTCATTGTTGCAGAGATTAAATTAGCTGTAATGATGCAATCACTCACATATGTAGCAATAAAAACACCTTGTTAGAAACAACTACGTGATATGTATGTATGTATATATGTATGTATGTATGTATGTTCTTCTTTTTGGTAAATATCATCTTGGTTAAGAGAGTGGGACTGGCTTTAGTGCAGTGCCTTTGCTCACTATAAAAGTGTCACGGCACAGGCATTGCTTTATATCTGGAGATCTCTCTGCACTTGTCGTCACATGGTACCATGGGCCCAGAACTATGTGTCAATAATTGTCACAAGTGTAGTGTTTGTACCAGAGTTTTCAAGTCGCTGGCTGGACTATAAAGCCACACTCGTTCAGCGCATCGGTAGGTGTTCTCCTACATGGATATAAAGTAGTGGCCGTACTTGAAAACGAGTTGGCAGTCACCGTGTATGTATGTATGTATGTTCTTCTGGTTTTATAATTTCACAAAGTTTTCCCAATAGAGAGAGAGTTGGTTTCTAACATAGACACAAGACTGTCTCATTGGAATTTGCACAACATTAACTAGGTAGATATGTATGTATGTATGCATGCATGTGTAGATATGGATGTTATTGTATGTGTGGATGTGTATGTTTTTAGTTGTATGTGTGCATGTGTATATGCAATTATTAGATGCAAAATTTCTGGAATGTTTTACATATTTTTACTGTTCCATTAATGGATTGTAGTTGTAATTTCCTAACTAGTTGTGTTCTTTTTGTTCCTGTGAAGCCTAGCTTCTCAAGATTTGTATTGAGGTAGTTACTAACATATCCCAGTGCCCCAATAATCACAGGTATAAATCTGAAGGTGTAATCAGGGTGGAGTATCTGCAGATTTCTCATCAGTTCTGCATAAATATTCTCCTATGTATGTATACGTGCGTGTATGTATACATGTATGTATCTACATATGTGAGTATCAATATATATATATATATAGGTATGGATGGATGTGTGTATATATGTATGTGTATGTATTATGAATGTATGTGTGTAGTATGCATGTATGTGTGTATGTATGTATATATGTATGTATGTGTGTTTGTATGAATATATGTGTGTATGGGATAACTCTGATATAAAACCTGCGGCTCAGTAGTTACCAATGATGTTGATCTTTTCTTTTTTTCGGGTTATAGCTACTGTCGCTCAGAGAGTGGGATTGGCTCAGTGCACAGTCTTTCCTCACTTTAAGAAATATCTTCACACACAGGCATTGCATGATAGAATTAATTAATAATTATTAATAATGGTATATCGTGCAATGGCCATACTCGATAACGAGGGGGCAGCCATCATGTGTATGTATGTATGTATGTTCTTCTGGTTTTATAATTTTATAAACGTTTACCAATAGAGAGAGAGCCGGTTTCTAACATAAACACAGCACTCACTCATTGGAATTTAAGCAACATCAACTAGGTAGATATACATGCATGTGTGTGCAGGTATGGATGTTATTGTATGTGTGGATGTATATGTTTTGAGTTATATGTCTGTATGTGCATATGCTTTATATTTGAACATGTGTACATGCAGTTATTAGATGTAGAAATGTGTGTGTGTGTGTGTGTGTGTATGGATGGATGGATGAATGCTGCAACATTTTGAGACACTTGAGGGAGGACGTTTGGCGAGAGTGAACAGATCTGTGGAGTGCGAAGAACTGGATTCTTCATTACAACAATGCACCCTGTCACCGAGCTCCCTTTACTCATCATGTGTCTCTCACCAAAATCAACATTGTATCTCTTTTGCACCTGCCATATTTGCCACATTTAATACCTGCGGACTTCCATCTCTTCTCCAAACTGAAAATGCAGCTCAAAAGTCACCATTTTAACACCATTGTTGAGATCCAGAGTGAATTGCAGAAGATCCTTGACTCGCTTATGGAAAACGACTTCCAGGCCAGATTCCAAAAGTGGTAGGTACACTGGGACTGGTGTATTGCTGGGCAAGGCGACTATTTTGAAGGAGATGATGTTAAAACTTAGGTAAATATATTAGTTTTTTTAAAAACCTAACTAGTCTGGGAACTTTTTGATACTACCTAATATATATATCCACATTCATGACCATGACAAGTGGAGAGTTGCTGTGCTGAATAGGACCCGTCCCACCCTTGCAAGCAGGGAAAAGCAGACGTATGATGATGATGATGATGATGATGGTATACATAAACACAGAGAGAAGTATGTATATGTATATATATATATAAATCAGCTCTTGATTATTACTGGAATTCTATAAGAATCCAGCTTCTATAATTTTCGGCGGAAGAGGGGAGTTCGTAGCTCTGATGATTGCCAAACAGCATGAAACAGACTGTCAGCTTCTCTGCCTTCTTTCGCCGAAAAGAAGTAAGTGACATAGTCACTACTTTAAAATGATAGCATATGGCCTTCAAAATGTTTTTAATTAAAAATACGGTATATTGCCAAATATACTATGCATACATTTATATATATGTATATATATATATATATATATATATATATGTATATATATATATATATATATATATATATATATATATGTTTTGCGAGGTTTTTTATATGAAATCGTGTGTCGAAACAGATATTGTTATATTTGGGGAGGGTCATATTTGCGTAATATTGCCAGAATTAATAACAGAAAACACTCACTGTTTGGTTGGTTTTCGCTTCTCGCTGTCTTTTATATATATATATCTGCGATCTAACTTACTCGGTCCTCAATGTTGCCATTGACTGACCGGCGGTCAAAAATAATACAGATACAATATAGACACAAACACATATATATAGTTTACATAATTTACATAAATCTTTCGTTGCACATCTGCAACATCGTCAGTGGTGTTATATTCATTGTTCCTCCTGTTGTGTTGTATGTCTACGCCATTTTTTTTTTGTTCAGTCTGTCTATATATTTATTTATTTATTTGCTTGTTTGTTTATCTTATTTTATTTTGTCTTCTTTGCGCATGCGTTTGCGTGTGTGTATAGTGTTATGTGTGATGTGTGACTAGTGTGTATAGTGTTGTGTCTGCTGGGTGACTAGTGTGTGTTTATGTGCTTGTGTATGTATTTGTTTATCTTATTTTATTTAATTTTATTTACTTATTTATACTTCTCTTAGGTCAGTGTTGTTTGTTTGGGTGTTGTTGTTGTTCCACACATATATATATATATGTATATATGTATATATATATATATATATATATATATATATATATATATATATATTTACACACACACATAAGTATGTATTTGTGAGTGCCTGTAAAGAAATATGATATATAAGAAATTGAATCCATACCCAGTACACGTATATCAGTCACATACATGTGACACAAGGAGATCTGAACCACTGTTATAACCCAGTTAAAGGGCCACATTTGTACCACATATCTAGAGTTCACTCAGTTCTGTAATCAAATATTTATATAGTAGCATAAGACTATAAATCCCCCCAGGATTACTGAAGATAAACTGTACCAGATTTGAGAAGTTTCACTCCAGTCAACAGTTTAACTCTCAATATAATAGTCAGCCATAAAGCTGTTGGTTATTTACATTTTCCTTCCAAAACAGCTATCTTCAAAAGGACCCCTTTGAATCTAGATTCAAAGGGGTCCTTAGATATTTTCAAAAGAATAAAGGGCAGTGTTAGATTCATGGACCTCTTTGAATTTGGATATATGAACCCATTTGAATCTAGATACGATGACACCTTTGAATCTAGATAGAAGGACCCCTTTGAATCTAGATTCAAAGTGGTCCTTCTATCTAGATTCAAAGGGGTCCTTCTATCTAGATTCAAAGGGGTCCTTCTATCTAGATTCAAAGGGGTCCTTCTATCTAGATTCAAAGGTGTCATTGTATCTAGATTCAAATGGGTCCATATATTCAGATTCAAAGAGGTCCATGAATCTAACACTGCCCTTTATTCTTTTGAAAATATCTTATCATTTTTTCTACAATAGTATATATAGAGTAATGTAAATGTTATGTGAGATAATTATGTGAGGTAAAGCCTTTACCATGAAAATATAATAGTATATATAGAGTAATGTAAATGTTATGTGAGATATTATGTGAGGTAAAGCCTTTACCATGAAAATACAATATTAAATATAGAGTAATGTGAATGTTATGTGAGATATTTATGTGAGGTAAAGCCTTTACCATGAAAACACAATAGTATATATAGAGTAATGCAAATGCTAAAGGGTTAAAGCTACCTCTGTATTGTTTATTGCAGACTTATCAGTATTTGATCACCTGAGTTCAGAATAAAGTAGGTAAAACTGCAATAATTATAAATTCCTTCATTGATTTTTCTGTCAGACATTGTGAAAACTTGTAGAATTTTATTAGAATTGGTAATTACTGTATTGTTTGTCTCTCCTGCGGATAGCAGTGACAACAAACATGTACATGTGTGTGTTTTTATAACTATGTGTGTATCCCTGTTTGTTTAGGTGTACGTATGCATGTATGTTATGTGTGTTTTTATGAATGTATGTTTGTATGTATGTATATATGTATGTATGTATGTATGTATGTATGTATGTATGTATATATGTATGTATGTGTGAATGTATTATGTATGTGTGTGTATATGTATGTTTATATGTATATGTGTATGTTTGTATGTATGTGTGTATATATGCGTGCATGTATGCACGTGTATAAGTATGCATGTACGTATGCGTGTATGTCTATATGTATTTACTTGTGTGTGTATATCATCATCATCATCATTTTACGTCTGCTTTTCCCTGCTTGCAAGGGTGGGACGGGAACTGATTCTGGCTTGATTTCTACAGCTGGATGCCCTTCCTAACACCAACCTCATTTACAGTGTGGGCTGGGTGCTTTTTTTTCCGTGGCGCCTACACGTCCACTTTACAGTGGAATGATAAGGACCCCAGTCCCTATCATCTCATTTCTACAGCTGAGTAAACTGGAGCAATGTGAAATAAGGTGTCTTGCTCAAGGAAACAACACATCACCCAGTCCTAGAATTGAACTCACAACCTTTCGATTGCAAGGCCAATGCTCTAACCACTAAGCCATGTGCCTCTATAAATGCATATATGTGTTTGTGTGTCTATATATGTGTGTTGCCAGGATTCAAACACATAACCTTACAATCCCAAGCTCTACACCCTAACCACCAAGCTACATGTCCCTACATTACAATCCCAAGCTCTACACCCTAACCACCAAGCTACATGTCCCTACCTTACAATCCCAGGCTCTACACCCTAACCACCAAGCTACATGTCCCTAAATTATAATCCCAAGCTCTACACCCTAACCACCAAGCTACATGTCTCTACCTTACAATCCCAAGCTCTACACCCTAACCACCAAGCTACATGTCCCTACATTACAATCCCAAGCTCTACACCCTAACCACCAAGCTACACGTCCCTACATTACAATCCCAAGCTCTACACCCTCACCACCAAGCTACATGTCCCTACCTTACAATCCCAAGCTCTACACCCTAACCACCAAGCTACATGTCCCTACATTACAATCCCAAGCTCTACACCCTAACCACCAAGCTACATGTCCCTACATTACAATCCCAAGCTCTACACCCTAACCACCAAGCTACATGTTCCTACCTTACAATCTCAAGCTCTACACCCTAACCACCAAGCTACATGTCCCTACATTACAATCCCAAGCTCTACACCCTAACCACCAAGCTACATGTCCCTACATTACAATCCCAAGCTCTACACCCTAACCACCAAGCTACATGTCCCTACCTTACAATCCCAAGCTCTACACCCTAACCACCAAGCTACATGTCTCTACCTTACAATCCCAAGCTCTACACCCTAACCACCAAGCTACATGTCCCTACATTACAATCCCAAGCTCTACACCCTAACCACCAAGCTACATGTCCCTACATTCAAATCACAAGCTCTACACCCTAACCACCAAGCTACATGTCCCTACATTACAATCCCAAGCTCTACACCCTAACCACCAAGCTACATGTCCCTACATTACAATCCCAAGCTCTACACCCTAACCACCAAGCTACATGTCCCTACCGTAGTGTGTTGTACTTTAGTACAAAGCTATGTTTGGCGTTAGAAGTAGGAAGTCTTGTAACCATGCCAATAAATGTTTTATCTGCTACATAAGTGACATCTATTGTATATCTCTCCCCACCCACCTCTCTCTCTCCCTCTACCTCTCTCTTTTACTCTCTCTACCCCTCTTTCTGCCACGATCTCTCTCTCTCTCTATCTCTCCTTACCCCTCTTTCTGCCACCATCTCTCTCTCTCTCTCTACCCCTCTTTCTGCTAACATCTTTATGCCCCCCCCCCATGTTACATAAGTGACATCTATTGTATCTCTCTCCTCACCCCCTCTCTCTCTCTACCCCTCTTTCTGCCACCATTTGCCTCTCTCTCCTCACCCCCCCTCTCTCTCTCTACCCCTCTTTCTGCCACCATTTGCCTCTCTCTCTCTCTCTACCCCTCTTTCTGCCACCATTTCCCTCTCTCTCTCTCTCTCTCTCTCTCTCTCTACCCCTCTTTCTGCCACCATTTCCTTCTCTCTCTCTCTCTCTCTACCCCTCTTTCTGCCACCATTTCCCTCTCTCTCTCTCTCTCTCTCTCTCTCTCTCTCTACCCCTCTTTCTGCCACCATTTCCCTCTCTCTCTCTCTCTCTCTCTCTCTCTCTCTCTCTCTACCCCTCTTTCTGCCACCATTTCCCTCTCTCTCTCTCTCTCTCTACCCCTCTTTCTGCCAACATCTCTATCTCTCACCCCCCCCTCTATCAGTCTAACTCACACACACACATTTTAATAAAAGAAAAAGGTGTTGTGCAAATAACTGTGTGTGTGACTAACTGTGTGTGTGAATAACTGTGTGTGTGTGTGACTGTGTGTGTATGACTAACGGTGTGTGTGTGTGTGACTGTGTGTGTATGACTGTGTGTGTGTGTGTGAATAACTGTGTGTGTGTGTGTGTGTGTGTGTGTGTGTTAACATTTTGTTGCGATATACAGGGCTGCTGGCCAATTCAATGCAGCCATGCACCGCTGGGGGGCCCGAGTCCCTTAGCAGCTTGCCAGTGTGGCTCCCCAGAGCAGACTGTTGGACATATATACTGAGTGAGTGCCCTGATCTCTGCCCTCTTGGAGTGTGACCTCAAATACCCTGATCTCTGCCCTCTTGGAGTGTTGACCTCAAATACCCTAACCCCATTACTGAGTGAGTGCCCTGATCTCTGCCCTCTTGGAGTGTTGACCTCAAATACCCTGATCTCTGCCCTCTTGGAGTGTTGACCTCAAATACCCTATCCCCATTACTGAGTGAGTGCCCTGAGCTCTGCCTCTTGGGTGTTGACCTCAAATACCCTGATTGCTGCCCTCTTGGGGTGCTGACCTCAAATACCCTGACCTCTACCTTCTTGGAGTGTTGACCTCAAATACCCTGATCGCTGCCCTCTTGGAGTGTTGACCTCAAATACCCTGATCGCTGCCCTCTTGGAGTGTTGACCTCAAATACCCTAACCCCATTACTGAGTGAGTGCCCTGAGCTCTGCCTCTTGGGTGTTGACCTCAAATACCCTGATTGCTGCCCTCTTGGGGTGCTGACCTCAAATACCCTATCCCCATTACTGAGTGAGTGCCCTGAGCTCTGCCTCTTGGGTGTTGACCTCAAATACCCTGATTGCTGCCCTCTTGGG
>OZ024757.1:21732900-21765400 GCA_964016885.1 Eledone cirrhosa
TTTACATTAGAAAAAAAAAGCAACATAAAAAAAGTAGATAAAAATACATCAACTGATGAAATTAGGGAATGGAGGGCCATCACTACCAAATCTGTAGATATTTGTTACAATTGACTCCTATAAATCAACAACAGGGAGATGACAAAATGTAAGGATATAAAGTATGATTGGAAGGGACATAGCTCTGGAGAAGGGCTCATAAGTAATTAGATCAGAAGAAATCAAAGACACAATTCCAGTTGGCAGTAGGGAACCTTTTCTTCGTTTTTTTTCTGCTGTTGCACAACTAGGTTTGTTGTTTTCTTTAACGAGGATTTTATTAACACCTCATATCAAACTGAGTGATACAGCCTCTCGGTTTATATGATACAAATCTGTTTGTTTTTAAATGTTTATCATCATCATCATCATCATCATTGTTTAACTCTTTAGCATTTAAACCGGCCGTATCTGGCCAGAATTCTCTAACTTCTTTCTGTTGAAACTGGCCATAACTGGCCACTCATACTGATGTTAAGGTATTGTTCTTAAAATAAATAATATTAAAACATTTCATACATTCGATATATGTGAGATAATTATGTGAAAATACAATAATAAATTATAGAGTAATGTAAATACTAAAGGGTTAACATCCATTTTCCATAGACAAGTTGACACATTATGATACAAGTTAGGTCCAGAGACTATGTCATGCTCATACAGATCTGTATTTTGGCTGGGTTGCTACAGCTGGATGCCCTTCCTAATACCAGTCACATCACTGGATGCTTTTTATTGTGACACTAAAATGACCACCTTATAAAAGCAAACTGGGTGCTTTTTGACGTTATAAAAAAACAAAAAAAAATTTCATTTATGAATTCTATGTATGAACCTGTGTTAAGTTATATTCCAAACATCACCTTAATAATGAGAAAGTTTGTTATATTCCAAAAGATTTCCAAATTCTTTATTATTTTCAATATTATTTGAAAATCATAGGCAGTGTCTTTCATTAGAAATATGGTAAGGAAATGATTAAAGTAATTTATTTATCTACAAATCTTCCATCATCATTTTATGTAAGAACCATTGTTGAGTTATGTTCCAAATGCCTGCTTGATAATGAGACATTATAAAGGAACATCCTTGCTACATCTCCCCATGTAAAATGGCAGGTGAGCCAACTGAAACAACATAGAAAGAACCCTCTGAGACTTGTCAAATATCTGACAATCTCTCTTGTGTTGGTATCATGATAAAGTGCACCCAGTACACTCTGTAAAGTGGTTGTCAATTGAATGGAGAGTACATTATATTGTAGAGAGGACTCTTCAATCTAGCCAAGCATATATCAACCTCGCGAGTGTTGGTGCAACAATAAAATGTACCCAGTGTACTCTGCAATGTGGTTGATGTTTGAAAGGACATAGAAACCATGCCAAATATGGAAGGCAATGAACAAGATGAAGTCCCTCTCATCCATCTAGTCTCAGACCATGCAGGACAACACACCCAGCCTATACCAGCATGGAAAGAAGGTGGACATAAAACAATGATGATGATGATGATGGCTGTTAAGAGGTTGATGATTGATGGAAGGCAATGTAGAATAGAACAGACTGTTTAGTCCTATCAAGGCCATGATAAACTCTGCAGTGTTGGCACCATGAAGAAATGCACCCAGTACACTCTGTGATGTGGTGTTAGGAAGGGTATCCAGATGTAGGAACCCTGCCAAAATTGGAATTGAAGGAGTGTGATGTGCACCCCCCCCCACTCTCCCCCATCCCACCCCCACCATCTTGTCTAAGAGATCAGTAACACCAAATAAGGACACATACCATGACTCACTCAGTCCATGCCAGCAGGGAAAACGGATGTATGATGATGGTGGTGATGATGATGGTGATGAAAATGACTATGATGATGATGGTGGTGATGATGATGATAGTGATGATGAAAATGATGATGATGATGATGATGATACAATGAGTGCACCCAAGACTACACTATATATATATGTGTGTGCGCGTGCGTGTGTGTATGTGTGTGTGTGTGCGAATGTGTGTATGTGCGTGTGTTTGTGTGTGTATATGTAGTTCCCCCTCATGAATAAAATTCATTAAATAGTTAAATAAAACAAAACTAACAATATAAATAAATATACAAACACTGGGGGGTTTCTTTTTCTCGTTTGTTTTGAAATTAAGGGGCTGTTATGTAATTTATGCAAGATTAAATCGAAAATCCTGTTTGTTTTACATTTTTATTTTCACTATCATTTTCTGAAAAATGAGTTGATTGCTAAGCAGAAGTATAGTCATCATCATTAACATCTTACCTGTTAGCAAGGTGGTTTTAAAACTAAATAGAAAGATTAGTCTTCTGCTAAAAAGGTTTTTAATGTCAGATGTGTATTTCATTGGGTGAAATAAAAACCAAAATTTTAATTTAAAAAATAGAATTTAAATGAAAAATAAAATTCAAATATAAGAATAAAATTTAAGTGAAAAATAAAATTTAAATAAATAAAATTTAAATAAAAAAATTATTTTAAATTAAATAAAAATAAAAATTTAAATGAAAAAAAATTAATTAAAAAATTAAAATAAAAAATATAAATCAAAATTCAAATAAAAACAAAATGTAGATAAAAAGTAACAAAAAAAAAGAAACAAAAAATAATAAAAAAAGAAAACTTTTGCAAAAATAAAAAGATTACTTGACGTATTTATAAGAAACAAAACAATTTGAAATGTTAAAGACTGAACAGAATTATAAAAGAGATGAATGGAATTATAAATAAATAAACAAAATAATGTAAAAAAAGAGAAAATGGACATTAATAATTTGACAAAGAAAATTAAATTTATCAGACAAAAACAAAAAACATCTTAAGAAGGCCGGTATGGTGCACTGTGCAGGTAGATTATACTGAAGAAGGCGGAGAAGTTCCAGTATTTCTCGCCGTCTTATGAGTGATGGAAGGCCAAATTAATGGCAAGTATTGTTGGAACTGGTTCAGTTATGTACTAGCGTCAGTATTTAGTCATCAAAAGAAAGGAGGCAGGTGTAAAAGCTAAACTCCCTATCTTCAGTGATTTTGTGTCTACCTTTACCTATAATAATCTGAAGAAATGGTATGGAGAAAAGAAGAGGAGGCAACAGAACAGCACCTTTATTAGTTTGGTTTGTTTGCTCTCTCTCTCTCTATATATATATATATATATGCTTGGCTAGAGATTTAAGATGCTGGTTTGAGATCTTTATTTCCCTCCGAAGAAGAGATATTATCTCGAAAATTAAGGACATTTAAATAAATTCAAGGTGAAAGACGAATTCTTTTACTATTGCATTCTTTTTTCTATGTCCATACCTGCATTGTTTTGGCCTTATTACACATATTCAAACGTTTATACCTCATTACACAATGCTTCAAGTGAACTATAACCTCCTCCATATATATATATATATATATATATGTACCAGCTAAACTACCCGTCCTTTGGACGCTTCAAGTAGCTTTTGATGTAGCTCATTAAACTAAACAAAGTAAATTTGAATACAAAGTAAAATTGAAAACGTACTTTATGTAAACATGAAAACCTTAGGCACTATTCCAGCGAAATAATTAATATGTGAGCTCGGAGTCTTTTTTGACAACAGTAAAAGCGCATCATGAAATAGAGAAGTGAAGTGAATAATAGACACTATTATGTACAAAGCATAATATTGTAAAAGTTATGACATCACTTAATGTATGAACATCAAGCTTGAAACGATAAATTATGCAATGTCAAATCTATAACTTAACTTAGTAATCTGTTAGAAATTGCTGGTTGTGAAATATACAAAATGATATTGTCAGTCTCAAGGAAGCGTACCTTTTGTTTCAAATACAAAGAGTAAATTAAAATCTGAATGAGCCGAATTACGAAAGATAACTCTTGTCTTACTGAATCATGAAAATTCACACAAATAACCGAAACTTTTTTAATGTCTCCAAAGCCCGCAATATCGATTTTTGAAAGTCTTTGTAGATCATGCACAGGTTTTGTGCAAGGAGAAGCTGTGTAAATAATTTCAAAGAAATCGCATGAATGGTTTAGAATATATGAACCCTCATTAAAAATTCTTCACACACACATATACAGAAAACTTTGTCTTTATATATTTACATATATATATATATATATATATATCATCATCATCATCATCATCATCATCATCAGGTTTAGCGTCCGTGTTCCACGCTTGCATGGGTTTGGACGGGGGTTTTCCCACTTGAGGCAAGAGTGGTTGTCTTGCTCGCATAGGACTGTCTGGCGGGTTTTCTACAGCTGGATGCCCTTCCTAACATCAACCACATTTACAGTGTGGGGCTGGGAGGTCTTTACCGTGTTGCCTACACGGCCACATTTACAGCGTGGACTGTGTGTTTTTTTGTCGTGACACCTACACGATCTCATTTGTTTCGGCCTGGATGTTGTGGGACCAACATAACTTTACATTGAAAGGGGCGGTGTGGATGGGATGGAGGTGGTGGGACGGGGGTGTGTTTTGATAGAGATGCCTACTGACTGTAGTAGGTTTTTACTTTGTATTTAGGTAAGGCGGGTCTTATATATATATATATATATCATTGACCACTCCCCGTAACAAACAAGAAAAACAACAAACTTTTAGGTTTTTTTACTTTGCTTCTTTTGCTTTGACTGCATGTCATATGGAATGTACCCCTTGATAAGTTCATATATATATATATATATATATAGAAACGAGTAGGACCCCGACAGCTGAGCTCAAGCCGTTTCGACGGCTAATTCTGGACGTCGGGGTCCTACTCGTTCCTATTACCCACTCTACTACCCTAACTATTGAGTACTTTGGTGCATTATGGTCCATCTGGTTCCTTACCACATTTCCTTTGTTATATATATATATATATGAAAATATAAATATATATATATATGAACTATATATGTATATATATATATATTATTAGTACAGATTAAAAGTTTAAGCAATAAATTACTGCTTTCTGAGAAAAATCAATCTGTAGATGCAGAAATAATTATTTTTAAAATGTTACGACCAAATCATCACCACCACCACTGCTGCTGCCACCTTCTTCTTATTCTTCTTCTTTTTGCCCACTTATTCCTGAGAGGGTCATGCGGGGCAAAGTCCTCAAACACTCCTTCCAGTGGGTCCTGCCCGAAGTAACCGTCTCCAACTGATCCAGCTGGATCACCAAGCAAGACCAGCCAAGCTCATGGATGTGATTCAACTATATTCCTCGAGGTCTACCCCTGAGTTTTCTGCAGGTTGGTTTAGCCTGTAATATCTGCCCTGCAATTCTCTCCTCAGACATTCTAACCCATAGTATTCTGCCCATAGTATTCGAGCTCTAATATCTCAATTCGGAGAAGTAGTGTCTCTAACTGGACTGACTCTCTGATCTTCGACCAAATATTGCCTTTAGAAAATACGAAGACATAACAGCAATACGTGAAGACATTCTCTTGAGATGAGTGAAATACATGCAAGGAGAATGACATTATTACGTGAATGGGCCTACTCTGAGTATGTGTCTGTAAATTAAAGGTGGAAAACTGGGAGAGGGCACTTGCCCACTGTCGCCTTTTAATGGGCTTTCTCCACAAATGTCCCTCCAAAGTCCCCCCCCCCCTCCCCCCATTGGGGAATTTTTCATTGTTATTTTTTTTTTGTTACATCCTCTGTTTTTGTTTTTTACACACAGAAATGCCCATATGTACCGTCCTGTATTGTCCTTAATGTCTACTTTATGTAAACCCTTGTGGTTAATAAAGAAATCATTATTACGTGAAGACATTCTCTTGAGGAAGACATTCTTGCAAGGAGAATTACATTATTATGTGGAGAGAAAAGAACAAATTCTTGCTATGGAAAAAAAATCAAATTCTTGCTAGAAAGAATCAGGAGACTAATAGTTTTTTTAGAATAGCCAAATGATTTCCAGCTACCTTATATGGAAATGATGTTAATAATAATAAAATGATTGAACATAAAATTACTGAAGGTATTAATCATCATCATCATCATTTCATTTTACGTCTGCTTTTCCCTGCTTGCAAGGGTGGGACGGGAACTGATTCTGGCTTGATTTCTACAGCTGGATGCCCTTCCTAACATCAACCTCATTTACAGTGAGGGCTGGGTGCTTTTTTTCCATGGCACCTCCACGACCACTTTACAGTGGAATGATAGGGACCCCAGTCCCTATCATCTCATTTCTACAGCTGAGTAAACTGGAGCAATGTGAAATGAAGTGTCTTGCTCAAGGAAACAACACATCACCCGGTCTGAGAATTGAACTCACAACCTTTCGATTGCAAGGCCAATGCTCTAACCACTAAGCCATGTGCCTCCATCATAATAATAATAATAATTGTTTCTACTTTTGGCACAATGCCAGCAATTACCCAGTGTATTACAGGTACTTTATTTTATCGACCCCCGCAAGGATGAAAGGTAAAGTTAACCTTCAGAAAATTAATAGTAGTGTTTGGGGATTTAGGCTTGTACATAAATATGCACTGACCACTGTGGGTGTATGGGTAAACAAAGATATAGTGTATAAAAGTATACATACATGTATACATATACACACATATGTGTATGTAAACATGTACACACATGTGCATTTGCATGTGTGCGCACAAATGTATATATACACATACATTCATATACATTCAGTATACATATGTACACACATATACATGCACATATACCTACATACATAATAAAGCTGCACTGCCAACAAGGTAGTAGATGCAGTAACTATGCATTTGTCTGTATGTGTTATGTAACTGAGTATTTTCTAGTAGTACTATATATCTACTGTATATATATATTTTATATATATATATATATATATGATCTGTATGCATATACACACACATATATATATATACAGTATATATATAGTACTAATAGAAAATACTCAGTTACATAACACATATTATATATATATATATATATATATATATATATTATATATATATATACACAAATGAGGTCGTGTAGGTGTCACGACAAAAAAACACACAGTCCACGCTGTAATGTGGCCATGTAGGTAACACGGTAAAAACCTCCCAGTTCCACACTGTAAATGTGGTTGGTGTTGGGAAGGGCACCCAGCCGTAGAAAACCCACCAGACGTGTAGGTGTCACGACAATAAAACACACATTCCGCGCTGTAATGTGGCCGTGTAGGTAACATGGTAAAAACCTCCCAGTTCCACACTGTAAATGTGGTTGGTGTTGGGAAGGGCACCCAGCCGTAGAAAACCCACCAGACGTGTAGGTGTCACGACAATAAAACACACATTCCGCGCTGTAATGTGGCCGTGTAGGTAACATGGTAAAAACCTCCCAGTTCCACACTGTAAATGTGGTTGGTGTTGGGAAGGGCACCCAGCCGTAGAAAACCCACCAGACGTGTAGGTGTCACGACAATAAAACACACATTCCGCGCTGTAATGTGGCCGTGTAGGTAACATGGTAAAAACCTCCCAGTTCCACACTGTAAATGTGGTTGGTGTTGGGAAGGGCACCCAGCCGTAGAAAACCCACCAGACGTGTAGGTGTCACGACAATAAAACACACATTCCGCGCTGTAATGTGGCCGTGTAGGTAACATGGTAAAAACCTCCCAGTTCCACACTGTAAATGTGGTTGGTGTTGGGAAGGGCACCCAGCCGTAGAAAACCCACCAGACGTGTAGATGTCACGACAATAAAACACACAGTCCGCGCTGTAATGTGGCCGTGTAGGTAACACGGTAAAAACCTCCCAGTTCCACACTGTAAATGTGGTTGGTGTTGGGAAGGGCATCCAGCCGTAGAAAACCCGCCGCCAGACAGTCCTATGCGAGCAAGACAACCACTCTTGCCTCAAGTGGGAAAACTCCCGTCCAAACCCATGCAAGCGTGGAATATGGACGTTAAACGATGATGATGATGAATCATGATGATGATGATATATATACAAATCAGAATAATCACGTTTTTGAGATGAAAAAAAGAGGCAGAAAAAGATCAAACTGGAGATAAGTGAAACTTTTAATATAAAAAAATATAAAATATAAAAATATCATACCACAACACAATACCACCACCACCACTACTACTACTACTAATACTACTACTACAACAACAACTACTACTACTACTACTACTATTACTACTACAACAACTACTACTACTACTACTACTACTACCATCATCATCACCATCACCACCACCACCACCACTATTACCAATTATTATTATTATTATTATTATTATTATTATTATTACTTTATAATAATAATGTTAAAAGACAATAGTGTTGGGTGGTAGATATATGTGGCAATTCTCTTGGAAAACAAAACATTATCCAACAGTTTCGTTGCGTAGAATCTGATGGTATTATATGTAATATAAGCTTTTGAATTTTAAGAAAATAAGCTTTGATTAAAGTTGATTTTCAAGATTTGAATGTCGAGACATTTCAAATGTTCATTGACATTTTTTTATGTCTCCTCTTTTGAAATGGAAGTTGCAGTCTATTATATAGTTGTGTGTGTGTTTGTGTGTTTGTGAATGTGTTTGTGTATGTGTGTTTGTAATTGAGTGTATGTGTGTTTGTGATTGTGTGTGTGTATGTGTGTTTGTAATTGAGTGTATGTGTGTTTGTGAATGTGTTTGTGTATGTGTGTTTGTAATTGAGTGTATGTGTGTTTGTGAATGTGTTTGTGTATGTGTGTTTGTAATTGAGTGTATGTGTGTTTGTGATTGTGTGTGTGTGTGTGATTTTGTGCCAGTGTGTGTGTGTGTCTGTGTATATGCCTATGCAAGCGTTTGTGTGTGGTGTGTGTGTGTGCTTATGGTATGTTTGTCTGTGTCAGAGTATGTGTGTGTCAGTGTGTGTGTCAGTGTATGTCTGTGTATGTCAGTGTGTGTGTGTCTGATGGACTGCTTTTATAATTTTTCTCCTGCCAAAATAACGACTGCGCTCTATTTAGTTAGGCACACACACACACACATATATATAAATACATGCAGATACATTTACACACACCCTCTCTCACACACACACACACACACACACACACACATATATATATAAATACATGCAAATACATTTACACACACCCTCTCTCTCACACACATATATATAAATACATGCAAATACATTTACACACACCCTCTCTCACGCACACACACACACACACACCCTCTATCACGCACACACACACACACATATATAAATACATGCAAATACATTTACACACACCCTCTCTCACATACATACACACATATATATAAATACATGCAAATACATTTACACACACCCTCTCTCACACACACACACACACACACACACACACACACACCCTCTCTCACGCACACACACACACACACACACACATATAAATACATGCAAATACATTTACACACACCCTCTCTCACACACACACATATATATATATAAATACATGCAAATACATTTACACACACCCTCTCTCACACACATACACACACACACACACACACACATATATATAAATACATGCAGATACATTTACACACACCCTCTCTCACACACACACACACACACATATATATAAATACATGCAAATACATTTACACACACCCTCTCTCACACACACACATATATATATAAATACATGCAAATACATTTACACACACCCTCTCACACACACACACATATATATAAATACATGCAAATACATTTACACACACCCTCTCTCACACACATACACACATATATAAATACATGCAAATACATTTACACACACCCTCTCTCACACACACACACACATATATATATAAATACATGCAGATGCATTTACACACACCCTCTCTCATACACACACACACACACATATATATATAAATACATGCAAATACATTTACACACACCCTCTCTCACACACACACATATATATATAAATACATGCAAATACATTTACACACACCCTCTCTCACGCACACACACACACACACACACACACACATATATAAATACATGCAAATACATTTACACACACCCTCTCTCACACACATACACACATATATAAATACATGCAAATACATTTACACACACCCTCTCTCACACACATACACACACACACACACACACACACATATATATAAATACATGCAGATACATTTACACACACCCTCTCTCTCACACACACACACACACACACACACACACACATATATATAAATACATGCAGATACATTTACACACACCCTCTCTCACACACATACACACACACACACACACACATATATATAAATACATGCAGATACATTTACACACCCTCTCTCATCACACACACACACACATATATATAAATACATGCAGATACATTTACACACACCCTCTCTCACACACACACACACATATATAAATACATGCAAATACATTTACACACACCCTCTCTCTCACACACACACACACACACACATATATATAAATACATGCAGATACATTTACACACACCCTCTCTCACACACACACATATATATAAATACATGCAGATACATTTACACACACCCTCTCTCTCTCACACACACACACACACATATATAAATACATGCAAATACATTTACACACACCCTCTCTCACACACACACACATATATAAATACATACAAATACATTTACACACACCCTCTCTCACACACATACACACATATATATAAATACATGCAAATTCATTTACACACACCCTCTCTCTCACACACACACATATATAAATACATACAAATACATTTACACACTCCGTCTCTCTCACACACACACATATATATACATACACACACACACACATATAATAATCATAATCATCATTTTACGTCCACTTTTCCCTGCTTGCAAGGGTGGGACTGGAACTGATTCTGGCTTGATTTCTACAGCTGGATGCCCTTCCTAACACCAACCTCATTTACAGTGAGTGCTGGGTGCTTTTTCTTCTGTGGCACTTCCACGACCACTTTGCTGTGGAATGATATGGACCCCAGTCCCTATCATCTCATTTCTACAGCTGAGTAAACTGGAGCAATGTGAAATAAAGTGTCTTGCTCAAGGAAACAACACATCACCCGGTCCAAGAATTGAACTCACAACCCTTCCATTGCAAGGCCAATGCTCTAACCACTAAGCCATGTGCCTCCATATATAATAAAGAAGAAATTAAAAGATGGTTAAAAGAGTTCCATATATTTTATTTTGCGCATTTCGAATACAAAATCATCCTGGGACAAAAATTGTGTTCTCATCAGATAAAATAAGGTAACATGACACAAGGCATAATAGCAGTTGTTTACATGAAAGCGCTAAGTCTACATATGACAGTTCTACCAGTTCTACCAACTGTTGAGTGCTACTTATCTGATATATGCATAGTTTTATTGTTCTACAATATTACTCACCATCTACATACATACATACATATATATATACATATATACATATATATACACACCATCACCCTCATTTAATGTCTATTTTCCCCTGCTAGCAAGTGTGAAGTGTATGTTTATGACTTTATACGATATACTATATCTATATGTCTTGACTTCAATTTAAAGCTTATGACTCACGGATATCAAATTTTGCCATTTTTAAGTGTTCTAAGGGGGATTTCCCCGTGAAGATTAGTTGCATTAATGTTTTGACAAGAAAATAGGATTTCATCTCAAATATCTGCACCATTGCACCAGCTGCAATACAATATCGCTGCGATAATCAATAGACAACAACAAATAAACAAACGAAACATCCTGTAAACTTTGATTGCAAATAGAAGTTTAAATATGCAGGTGGCTGTTTGGATGACATCATACAGAGATCAACACTGCTATCATTTCATCATCTGAAGTCATCTCTCTCTATCTCTCTCTATCTCTCTATCCCCCCTCCCTCTCTCTGTCTCTCTCTATCTCCCCCTCTTCTCTCTTTATCTTCCCCCTCTATCCCCCTATCTCTCTTTATTCCCCCCTCTACCCCCTCTCTGTGTCTCTTTATCCCCCCTCTACCCCTCTACCCCTCTCTATCTCTATTTACCCCCCTCTATTCCCCCTATCTCTCTTTATCTTCCCCCTCTACCCCCTCTCTCTGTCTCTATCCCCCCTCTATATCTCTATCTCCTCCCTATCTCTCTTTGTCTCTCTCTATCTCCCTCCTCTCTCTTTATCTTCCCCCTCTACCCCCCCCTCTCTATCTCCCCCTCTATATATATCTCTCTCTCTCTCTATCTCTCTCTATCTCACCCCTCTATACCCCTCTCTCTCTCTCTCTCTATCTATCTATCTATCACTCTCTCTCTCTCTATCTATCTCTCTCTCTCTCTCTCTAAAGTAGGGGTCTGAAACTCAAGGACTCAAAAGAGCCATTACGTCCTGGGGGAGGGGGGTGAGGCACAGCCGGCCAAATCTCAGATGAAGAAATGTAGGGAGAAGGTGTCATGGCTGCCACTAGCTATAAGGCTAATCTTCAATACAGCTCATTGGCAATTTATTTGTTAATTTTTTCATCAAAATAAATAGCCATATGATAATAAGTGGGATATGTGAATTAGTACAAAATTTAAGGGACAAATTTTCCTTAATTCCACTTTTACTTTTTTTCATTTTTTCCCTTTTTATAAATTCTGTTGCTTCCATTGTATTATATGGTGGATTGGCAGAGGGTCGGACGCCATGCTAGGGCGGTGGATTGGCAGTATCGGTAGAGGGTCGGACGCCATGCTTTGCAGCACAATTACGTCCCTTTACGAACTGAGTTCAAATCCCGCCGAGGTTAACTTTGCATTTCATCCTTACGGGGTTGATAACATAAAAGTACCAGTAATACACTGGGATAATTGCTGGCCTTGTGCCAAAAAGTAGAAACAATTATATTTCATAGGTAAATTACAATAAACTGTATTATAAATGACAAGTATGTTTTGAAACAGTGAGCAGGTTTGAAATTAGAAAATACAATAGCTTTCACTGTATTTTTGACTGAAGAAATTTTAGCCTGATTGTGGGGTTTAGAACCATCAGATAAATGGAAAAAGATGAGTATTGATATACATCTTTTTCCATTTATCTGAAGGTTCTAAACCCCACTATCAGGCTAAAATTTCTTTAGTCAAAAATACAGTGAAAGCTATTGTATTATAAATGTATTTTTAAAACAGGGTCAAAGTTTTAGGAAAATATTAGTCACAAGAATTGTTCTGCCAGGGACCATAGAGTTTGAGACTCCTGTTCTAACGGAAGGTTAGTCTTTCTAATAAACCAATATGGCTGAACTGATGATCTGAGAAGATTTATTCAGGTTCTCCTCATGTATTAGGAAAATGTATTGTTGATGTAATAAAACACTATATATATATAGTGAAGATAGTGCCCGACGGCTGAGCACATGCCGTTTCAATCATACATATAAGGAGGGTTGAAGAAAGTTCAATTCTTGTGAGTTCAATGTTTATATTTATATATATCCCGCCAGACTAGTCCTATACGAGCAAGACAACCAATCTTGCCTCAAGTGGGAAAATTCCCATCCAAACCCATGTAAGCGTGGAAGATGGACATGAAACGATGATGATGATGATATATATATATATATATATATATATATATATATATACCAAGATATTAATAAACGGAAACTATATTTATAAAACCATATTTATTTTATTATATATATTTCAAGGGCAACCAAGCCAATCTTGGTATGGGTATGTCATTATTTATAAAACAAATTTTGTATTTTATCTGATGAAAGCGCACCAAGATTGGGTTGGTCGCCCTTGAAATATATATAATAAAATAAATATGGTTTTATAAATATAGTTTCCATTTATTAATATCTTGGAATACTTACTCCAGTAAACTGTTGAGTGCTCTATATCAGTTATAAACATTTATGTTTGTCGGAATTCCAACAAATTAAATACAACTTCTACATATATATATATGCTAGTGTGGAAGATAGACGTTAAACAATGATGATGATAATGATGATATATATATATATATATATATATATATATATATAGGAACCAGTAAGACCCCGACGGCTGAGCTCAAGCCGTTTCGACGGCTAATTCAGAATTAGCCGTCGAAACGGCTTGAGCTCAGCCGTCGGGGTCTTACTGGTTCCTATTACCCACTCTACTACCCTAAGTATTGAGTACTTTGGTGCATTATGGTCCACCTGGTTCCTTACCACATTTCCTTCGTTATATATATATATATATATATATATGCATCCACATTTATATATCATCATTATTGTTGTTTTTATATAGACTTTTTCATATATGATTTTTAAGACTTTTTGAGGCAATATTTTACAATGGGATGCTCTTCTTGATACCAACACTTTTAGTCAACACTTGTGGAATGTAAGGATATAGTGGAACTATTCTATACTGAATACACTCAGTCAATTCCTGCTTCATCCATTCAAAATTACTATTGGAAAGTGGAAAATGAAGGAGGTTGCAGAAAGTAATTCTACTTATATTTCTACGAGGCTCGACTGAAAAGTTCATTGGCTGAATATGAAGGAGTGATGCTAGAGCTGTGAAATCTCATTATTAACTGCATCGTTTCTTTCCAGGGACAACGTTGAAAAATAAACCTCATTCGATCATTCCATGAGAGTATCTTGGTCAGCCTATGAACAGTTAACACTTGTATTTATCTTCTTCAAAAACCTGATGCCATACGAGTCTAGTTGTTGAGACTGAAGGAGTAAAGATCAACGGATAGCAATTGGCTGGTGTGGCATTTCAATAGATCAATATCTAGCCAATCATAGAATTATTCCGTGGAAGGATATATCAAAACACCTTGAGACATATACCACCAACACACACATACAAAAAAATAAAGACATTTAAGACTAATATATTTGAGCTAATATTTCACTTCATTAAAATTCCTATTCTATTTTTCATCTGCTAGATTAAATTGACCAATATATAAAATGTACAGAGATTTCAAGTAGGTATTTTAAATGCCAAATTATTTGTTGTAGTATAGAAGTTTTATTATCAGAGGACGCTCATGATAATGCCATTTATGTATATATCTTTGGACTTATCTACTTAAACATCTACTTATAGATCTATTTTCCCTATGATCTTTCTTCCGATGATCAATGTCTTTTCTATATATAGTTAAATCTGAAGATTGCAGATGATAACATACATTTGCACATCAGTCATTTTCATGCTTAAATTATTCTTAGAGAATGGCATAAAGACATTGGCCATTTCTATAATAAATACATAAGTTTATTGCTGACATTCTAAGTTTCAGAACAGTGACTCTCTCAGCTTGAGAGCGGCATAATTCATGATTCAAAATGACGACTTTATGGCTTTCCAAACAGTGAACAAATAAAATTTCACCTCACAGAGTATATATGCCAAGTAAGAAATATTTCTTAATTCTTTTGATACCAAACTACCAATAGCCAGTCCTGGTTCCGTCATATAAAACAGAACATTTGTTTAGAAAGTGTGTGGTGTTTGAACATTGAATTAGAAGACTTTGCCATAACTTTGACTAAATAAAATAGTATATTAACAGGGTATAGAATCCCTACTGAAGGGGAAAAGATGGGTATCAGCTCACCTGATGACCATCTTTTTCCCTTCAGAGGGCTTATACAACCTGTTATTATTAGGCTATTTTATTTACCATATATATTCAAATATAAGCCAAGGAATATGTGAGCCCCCCCAAAAAATCAATGGTAGAAGTGGGGAATATTTTGACAATTTTCCCAAACTTCAAATTCTATGTAAAGAAGGTTTGGATTTTTGCCCATTTCTCTGACATAAAATAGTGGAGTTGTCTTATATTTGAGTATATAGTAGGCAAAATTATGGCAAAGTCTTTGAATTTAATCTTTTTTATAAAACTGCTTGTTTTTTCACCCCTTTGATACCAAAATGCCAGAAACTAGTGCTGGTTCTACAGTACAAAACTGTCAATGAAAGGATTAACCCTTTAACATTTAAACCGACTTTATCTGGCCAGAATTCTGTCACCTTTTTTCTGTTCTGTAACCATCCACTCATACTGATGTTAAGGTATTGTTCCCAAAATAAATAATATCAAAATCTCGTAGATTCGATATGAGAGAAAATTATGTGAGGTAAAGCATTTACTGTGAAAATATAATAGTATATATAAAGTCGGTGAGGAGGGTGATATTTGGACACCATGCGGGATGAAATACAAGACTCGGCAAAGGGCGGAGGGACACAGCAGAGTCAACGGCCATCAAAATAGATTTTTTTTTCCACCTGGGAGTGAAAAGCCTCCAGTTCTTCTCACAACACCTTTCTGGGAGAGGGAAACTCTGAAAAAAACCCTGCGGCTTCGGAAGCATCTGATGATGTTGACAAGTTCTCCTTTTTGGATAGTGCTTTCGATGCCCTGAGAGTGGGATTGGTCGAGTGCAAAGCCTTTCCCCACTTAAAAAACCTTCAAAGCACAGGCATTGCTTGTTCAGGATATGTTACAAGCAATTGCAATACACTTAGCAGTGTTTGCAGCCATCATATATAGAGTAATGTAAATGCTGAACCTTTATTAAGTTATGTTCCAACACACAAATATATATACTATATATAGTATATACTAGCAGAATGGACCGGCGTTGCTCGGGATTTGCTCTAGGGTTCTTATATATTTGATATATATTTATCATTATCGAGCCTCGTGAAATAAATATGTTTGTTTATATTTTGTTATTGGGCGGATTGGCAGTATCGGTAGAGAGTCGGACGCCATGCTTTACGGTCTGAGTTCAAATCCCGCAGAGGTTAACTTTGCCTTTCATCCTTACAGGGTCGATAAAATAGAGTACCAGTAATGTACTGGGTAATTGCTGGCCTTGCGCCAAAAGTAGAAACAGTTATTGTGTATGCAAAAATATCTGTACACAAATATATAATTATATATATATATTTTAATATATATATATATTAAAATAACAGATTAAAGTTTAAGCAAAGAATCACTGCTTTCACCCTTAATGGGATCTTCTGAAACTAAAAAAATCAATCTGTGAATGCAGAAGTAAATATTTCGAAAATTTTTTACACAACTCAATCAGAAAAACAATTATATATATATAAATATATATATATAACGAAGGAGATGTGGTAAGGAACTAGATGGACCATAACCCACCAGAGTACTCAATACTTAGGGTAGTAGAGTGGGTAATAGGAAAAAGTATGACTCCGACGGCAGAGCTCAAGCCATTTCGATGGCTATTTCTGGACTAAATTAGAATTTTTATTTTAATTTAGTCCAGAAATAGCCATCGAAACGGCTTGAGCTCAGCCGTCGGGGTCATACTTTTTCCTATATATATATATATATATATATATATATATATAAGAACAAAAGATGGTTAAAAGAGTTCCATGTATTTTATTATGCGCATTTCAAAAACAAATATCATCATGCAATAATATTTGTGTTTTCATCAGATAAAATAGGAAGACATGATATGAAGGTTAAAAAACACTTGTGGATAGTGCAGTTTTAAATCAACATATCAACAATAAAACTCACCTCCTACACATATATATATATATATATATATATATATATATATATATATATATATATATAAAATGGACATATAATTGATGATGGTGATATATATGTGTGTGTCTGTCTGTGTGTGTGAGTGTGTATGCCTGTGAGTGTGTATGCCTGTGTGTGTGTGTGTGATGATACTGGAAGATGAGATAAAAATAAATGCAATGGAATTGAAAGAAAGTAAAAAAGGAAGAAATTTCTGAGAATAAGGAAATATAGAGAGATGAGGATATATCCTAGATATGAGCGAGAAGGGGGTAGGGTATATAGAGGGGGGTGGCTGTCTGGGTGGGGTGGAGGGAGAGGGGGTGGCTCTCTGGGGTGTTGTAGAGGGGTGGTGGTGGTGGTGGCTGTATGTGAGGTTGTATAGAAAGCGGGGTGAGTGGGGGAGACGAGAGAGGGGCAGAGGAGAGGGTGAGTGAGAGAATGGAGAGACGGGAGTGAGAGAGGATATTGATGAGAGAGGGTGTGAGTGTTTGGATATTGGAATAGAGAGAGATAGAGAGAGAGATAGAGATAGAGAGAGAGAGAAAGAGAGTGAATTAGTGAGAGATAGTGTGATGAGACAAGCATCATCATCACAAACATCATCACCATCACCACCACCACAGCCACCCTCATCATCATCATCACCACCAACATCACCATGATCATCACTACCATCACCACCACAACCACCACCCTCAACATCACCACTACCAACATCACCATCACCCTCATCATCACCACCACCACCACCACCACCACCCTCATCATCATCACCACCACCACCACCCTCATCATCATCATCACCACCAACATTACCATCACCACCACCACCCTCATCATCATCACCACTACCATCACAAACATCACCACCACCACCACCACAACCACCCTCATCATCATCACCACCACCGCCACCGCCACCATCACTGCCACCACTGCCACCACCATCACCACCACCACCATCACCATCATCACCACCTACACCATCATCACCACCACCACCACCACCACATACACCACCGCCACCACCATCACCGCCACCACCATCACCACCACCACCACCTACACCATCATCACCACCACCACCACCTACACCATCACCACCACCACCACCACCACCTACACCATCACCACCACCACCATCACCACCATCACCGCCACCACCACCACCACCTACACCATCACCACCACCACCACCTACACCATCACCACCACCACCACCTACACCATCACTGCCACCACCATCACCACCACCACCTACGCCATCACTGCCACCACCATCACCATCATCACCACCACCTACACCATCATCACTGCCACCACCACATACACCATCACCACCACCACCTACACCGTCACCACCACCACCACCTACACCACCACCACCATCATCACTACCACATACACCATCACCACCACCTACACCATCACCACCACCACCACCTACACCATCACCGCCACCACCACCACCACCACCTACACCATCACCACCACCACCACCTACGCCATCACTGCCACCACCATCACCATCATCACCACCACCTACACCATCATCACTGCCACCACCACATACACCATCACCACCACCACCACCTACACCATCACCACTGCCACCACCTACACCACCACCACCACCTACACCATCACCACCACCACCTCCAACACCATCACCACCACCTACACCATCACCACCGCCACCTACACCACCACCATCAATTGCTACTGTCAGTAGATACACAATAAATGGGGATCACAACGAAAATTGAAGAAATTAAAAGCTCCCTTTAAGAGATGTGATATGAGAGGCAGCACTGTGGCAATAACAGAACAAAAGGTTATGATGAAATAATGGCTGATTATTGTCGGTAAATTACCTCCCTTTATGTCTGGCCGGCGGTTATTAAGGTGGGGGGGATGGTGGGAGGGCCAGAGAGGGAAAGTAAGTAGTTTATAGAGGAAGGAGGGTGGGGGAGGGTGGAAGAGAGACTGGTGGAAGAGAGAAAGCGAGAGAGAGGCGCAGAGATATAAAAGAAAATGTGAGAGGGGCGGGGGGAAGACAGGGGGAGGGTGAGAGGAAGATATATATAAAGAGGTAAAAGAGAGGAATATGAGAGAGAGAGAAAAGGGAGAGGGTGAAGATATATATATATACGAGAGGGTGAGAAAAGGGGGAGAGATATATATGTAGAAGGAAAGAGAGAGGGAGGAAAAAGGAGAAAGGGAAGGAGATATATAGAAAGCAGAGAGAGAAAGAGAGAAGATATGTAGAAAGAAAGGCGAGAGTGAGAGAGAGAGCGAAAGTGGTGAGGGTAAGGAGAGGGTGGGGAGAGAAAGTGAGAAAGAGAGAATGAGAAAGAGAGAAAGAGAGAGAGAGAGAGAGAGAGAGAGAGAGAGAGAGAGAGAGAGAGAGAGAGAGAGAGAGAGAGAGAGAGAGTGAGAAAGAGAAAGAGACAGTGAGAAAGAGAAAGAGACAGTGAGAAAGAGAAAAAGAGACAGTGAGAAAGAGAAAGAGACAGTGAGAAAGAGAGAAAGAGAGAGTGAGAAAGAGAAAGAGAGTGAGAAAGAGAAAAAGAGACAGTGAGAAAGAGAAAGAGAGTGAGAAAGAGAGAAAGAGACAGTGAGAAAGAGAGAAAGAGAAAGACAGTGAGAAAGAGAGAGAGAGAGATAGAGAGAGAGATAGAGAGAGAGAAAGGGAGAGAGAAAGAGAGAGAGAGAGAGAGAGAGAGAGAGAGAGAGAGAGAGAGAGAGAGAGAGAGAGAGAGAGAGAGACAGTGAGAGAGAGAGAAAACAATAACATTTGCTATTGATCTCTATATTTTAACCAGTTCTATTGTTAAACCCAGAAAAGATTTCACTGATCAACTTTAACTTCTATATTATATTTTTACAGCTTAACACACACACACATATAAACACACACGTACACATATACACACACACACACATATACACACACGTACACATATACACACACACACATATAAACACACACGTACACATATACACACACACACATATAAACACACACGTACACATATACACACACACACATATAAACACACACGTACACATATACACACACACACATATAAACACACACGTACAAATATACACACACACGTACACATACACACATATACACACACGTACACGTGCATACACACTCTCACACACATACACACATACACACACGTACACACATACATACACGTACACACACGCATACACACACACACACGTACATACACATACACACGCATACACACATATATATATATACACATGCACCACACACAAATATACAACATATATCTATTGTTGGGTTGGACAATATACTGATTAACATCCATATATATATATATATATATATATACACACATACGCACACACACACATTTATATATATATACAGATACATACACATGCACAGTCACACACATGTATATATACGTATGTACATTAACCACATGTATTAATATATATACAGGCACACACATTCATATGCATATATATACACAAATATGTATGTATACACCATACATGTATGTATATACACATACATGTCTGTGTACATACATGTATGTAATCCGTGTATTTTGTTTTTCATGGCACCACCACTACCACTTTACAGAGTGTACTGGGTACATTTAGTCTTGGCACCACCACTACCACTTTACAGAGTGTACTGGGTACATTTAGTCTTGGCACCACCACTACCACTTTACAGAGTGTACTGGGTACATTTAGTCTTGGCACCACCACTACCACTTTACAGAGTGTACTGGGTACATTTAGTCTTGGCACCACCACTACCACTTTACAGAGTGTATTGGGTACATTTAGTCTTGGCACCACCACTACCACTTTACAGAGTGTACTGGGTACATTTAGTTTTGGCACCACCACTACCACTTTACAGAGTGTACTGGGTACATTTAGTCTTGGTACCACCACTACCACTTTACAGAGTGTACTGGGTACATTTAGTCTTGGCACCACCACTACCACTTTACAGAGTGTACTGGGTACATTTAGTCTTGGCACCACCACTACCACTTTACAGAGTGTACTGGGTACATTTAGTCTTGGCACCACCACTACCACTTTACAGAGTGTACTGGGTACATTTAGTCTTGGCACCACCACTACCACTTTACAGAGTGTACTGGGTACATTTAGTTTTGGCACCACCACTACAACTTTACAGAGTGTACTGGGTACATTTAGTCTTGGTACCACCACTACCACTTTACAGAGTGTACTGGGTACATTTAGTCTTGGCACCACCACTACCACTTTACAGAGTGTACTGGGTACATTTAGTCTTGGCACCACCACTACCACTTTACAGAGTGTACTGGGTACATTTAGTCTTGGCACCACCACTACCACTTTACAGAGTGTACTGGGTGCATTCATTTATTTTTTTTTGTGGTACCAACACTACCACTTTACAGAGTGTACAGGGTGCATTGTATCATGACAAAAACTACTACCACTTTGTAAAGTGTAAAGTGTACTGAGTGCAATATTTCCGAGGCACAATTTCTAGCACTTTACAGAGGGTACTGGGTGCAGTTATATATATATATATATATTTTTTTTTTGTCTTCGTGGCACCATCTGATAACAAATGTACGGAACGATTGTCGTAACGAGTGAAACATGACAATGTTTATCTGATGCTATTACTGCTGTAGAAGATTAAGATGAAGACAAAGCCATACTGAATATCATCTCGGCATCATAACGAAATCCTACCATTTTTTTTTGCCAATTTACCAAACTTACGCAACAATGGTTGAAGAAAGCCTTACACAATTCTTTTATCCTAACAAGATTATCAGCTTGTTTTTGTTGCTGTTGCTGTTGCTGTTGTTTGCTATACCATCCTCGAGAGAGGTTGCGTGTTGTTTTTTTTCCTGTACAAATCTCTACTAAGACCAAGCTCAGCAAACCTGTCATGGAATGTAAAGGTACAGCAGGGTTCAAGTAGTAAAGCAAACTTACTGTCCTGATGCTATCCACCAAATTTCATTTATATTTCATACTTTGGTAATACATATCTATATATCTACTATATCTACTATATCTACATATCTCCTCTCTATGTATTATAATAGATCCTTCTGTGTGTACTTGTGTCTCATCAATGTATCTAGGACAATATGTCAGTGCATGTTTGTATATATGTGTGTATATATATATATATATATATATATATATATATATATATATATATATATATATATATTGTTGATATATATATATATATATATATATATATATATATATATATACATAAGTGGAGAGATGCTGTGCTGAATAAGAGCCCCCCCCCCCCCGCCCTTGCAAGCAGGGAAGAGCGGACGTAATGATGATGACGATATATATATATATATATATATATATATATATGGAGAAAAAAAATTTACGAAATGGAAATGCGGGTATATAGAATTTATTAGGTAACAATTGTTTCATTTCGTAAATTTTTTCTCCATATTTTCTCCGGATTTTAAAACACACTTTATTATACGTTGAGCAATCTCTGACGTCAGTTGACTCCATCCAATGCAACTACTTAGTAACATTGGAATACAAATTATATATATATATATAAATATATATATAATAGCCCCGACAGCTGAGCTCAAGCCGTTTCGACGGCTAATTCTGGACTTAAATGGCTTGAGCTCTACCGTCGGGGTCATACTTTTTCCTATTTCCCACTCTACTAACCTAAGTATTGAGTACTCTGGTGCGTTATGGTCCATAGGGTTCCTTACCACACCTCCTTTGTTGTGTGTGTGTGTGTGTGTGTGTGTGTGTGTGTGTGTGTGTGTGTGTGTGTGTGTGTATGCGTGTGTGCGTGTGTGTGCGTGTGTGTGTGTGTCTATACACTCAATGCTCAGTTTTATATGTTTTTATATGGGAACAATGTTGTGTTTATGAGCATGCTTTTATATACATATATATTCATGCATATATGCATGAGTGTGTATATATATATATATATATATATATCCGAAACGTCGTCTCCCACCCCCGCTCTGAAGCCTGAACCTAATACTAACACTTTGTACTGCACTCTTCGTTATTGTTTTAACACATAATTATATATATATATATATATATATATATATATATATATGTATGTATATATATATATATACACACTGTATATGTATATAAATATAGATTATATATATAAACACACACACTTACATGTATCTATCTATCTATATATATATATATATATATATATATATGTATAGACACACATATATACACACACACACACAAGCATATATATATATATATATATATATATATATATATGTATAGACACACATATACACACACACACACACAAGCATATATATGTATAGACACACATATACACATACACACGCGCACACGCACACACACAAAAGCATACACACGCAGGGCTGACTTGGAAAGAAATAAGGAATGTGAAAAAAAACTCCAACTAAAACAAGAGAATGCCATAAATGTATTTTTACAAGAGATGCTGTGGTATTGTTTATTATTGGCAGCTATATATCTGGCTATTGGCAGTTAATGCTACATAAATTGTCTTTTATTTTTAAATAAGAGAAAGAAAATTTGATTTATTGCTTTGTAAAAGCTTGCTTGCATATGTTTTCTGTATTTCTATTGGGAGGTAGAACACACAGAGCAAGAAAGAAAAATAAAGGTAAAATAAGGTAAAAAAAAAGGGTAACAAAAAAAAGGGGTATAGATATTTAAAAATATATTGAGTGATTTCATATAGTAAAAAAACAAATTGTACTAAAATATATAAGAGGGCAATTTTACTGATGCAAGATAATCTATATTACGTGATAGATATGGAAGATGATAGCTAGTTGTATATATGACAACTAGGGCACTGATTAGGGGATTGCGCTATTAATCATCATCATTGTTAGCATCTTTTAATGTCTATTTTCCTTGCTAGGTTTGGAAGGGTTATCACAGAGCAAGTCAACTGGACTTACTGACCTCTCAAGAAGGCCGGGTCCCCACAGTTTACTTACATATTTCCTGCCCGCACTGTACTGAGTGCACCTTTGTGCCCACGGCAGACGGGAACTAAAATAAAGAAGATGTCATCATCGTTTACGATGGACAACCAAGAGATTTAGTTGCAGGGTACTATTCTCCAGTCTGGGTGGGGAGTTGCCATGCCAAGCATGTTGACAACATCCTCAACTCGGCAATGAGTGTGACACACTGGAATCTACATCTATTCAGTGGCTGCCTACCATTTCTCATATAGCTCCTTTTTACATGTGGCACCAGGAGATGATCAGCAAGGCAGCATTTCTTAGCAAGTCCAAGCCTGACCTTCCCATCTATGAAAACATGGAAAACCTTCCCAACATGAACTTGAAATCATGCAAACTATTCTGAGAACAATGAAGGCCCTTCAAGACAATGCCTTTCATCTGAAGGAAGAGTGACAAAGATCATGGCATGAGTTTAAATTTGCCAACCATGTCCTCGTCCAGGACTCCACATATAAACCAGCCAGCTTTGACCTTCCGAGAAAGCAATGGATGGCCCTTAATTGGATCTGCACAACACGTGCCAGGATTGCCCATCATCTCTATCGATGGGAAATGAAACAGCCCAGCATGTAATTGTGGGGACCCTGACTAAACAGTGCAGTGTGTGGTTGAGGATTGTCTCCCCAGCCTGGAGGAAATCCATAATACTACAATTGATGCCTTAGATTGTCTCACCAATCTTAATTTGTCTCGCTAACTATTGTACATATGTCATATGATGAGAGAGAGAGAGAGACAGAGAGAGAGAGAGAGAGAGAGAGCGAGAGAGAGCGAGAGAGAGAGAGAGAGAGAGAGAGAGAGAGAGAGAGAGAGAGAGAGAGAGAGAGAGAGAGAGAGAGAGAGAGAAAAAAAAGAGAGAGAGAGTAAATAAATATTTAATAATTGTTTCTACGTTAGGAACAAGGCCAGCAATTACCCAGTGTATTACTGGTACTTTATTTTATCGACCCCGTAAGGATGAAAGGCAAAGTTAACCTTAATATTTAATAATGTTAGTAAATTTATAAAAAATTCTTCATGATTTAATTTAAATAGAGTGTATTCCTTTTAGAAATATGGTGACCCTTTTAATACTAACTCAGCCCCAAACCAGCTCTGCTTCTAAGAAACAAAACCACACATTTTAAAGGGTTCGTTCCTATTTCAATTAAAATCTTCCAACATCATTTTATATAAGAATCATGTTAAGTTATTGTCTTAGTAGTGAAATAATTAAATAATTGTATTACATCCTTCAAACTTCTTCATTAACATTTTTGATACCAACCTGGCCAAAACCAGCTCTGGTTCTAAGAAGCAAAACCACACATTTTAAAGGGTTCGTTCCTATTTCAATTAAAATCTTCCAACATCATTTTATATAAAGATTCATGTTAAGTTATTGTCTTAGTAGTGAAATAATTAAATAATTGTATTACATCCTTCAAACTTCTTCATTAACATTTTTGATACCAACCTGGCCAAAACCAGCTCTGGTTCTAAGAAGCAAAACCACACATTTTAAAGGGTTCGTTCCTATTTCAATTAAAATCTTCCAACATCATTTTATATAAGAATCATGTTAAGTTATTGTCTTAGTAGTGAAATAATTAAATAATTGTATTACATCCTTCAAACTTCTTCATTAACATTTTTGATACCAACCTGGCAAAAACCAGCTCTGGTTCTAAGAAGCAAAACCACACATTTTAAAGGGTTCGTTCCTATTTCAATTAAAATCTTCCAACATCATTTTATATAAGAATCATGCTAAGTTATTGTCTTAGTAGTGAAATAATTAAATAATTGTATTACATCCTTCAAACTTCTTCATTAACATTTTTGATACCAACCTGGCCAAAACCAGCTCTGGTTCTAAGAAGCAAAACCACACATTTTAAAGGGTTCGTTCCTATTTCAATTAAAATCTTCCAACATCATTTTATATAAGAATCATGCTAAGTTATTGTCTTAGTAGTGAAATAATTAAATAATTGTATTACATCCTTCAAACTTCTTCATTAACATTTTTGATACCAACCTGGCCAAAACCAGCTCTGGTTCTAAGAAGCAAAACCACACATTTTAAAGGGTTCGTTCCTATTTCAATTAAAATCTTCCAACATCATTTTATATAAGAATCATGCTAAGTTATTGTCTTAGTAGTGAAATAATTAAATAATTGTATTACATCCTTCAAACTTCTTCATTAACATTTTTGATACCAACCTGGCAAAAACCAGCTCTGGTTCTAAGAAGCAAAACCACACATTTTAAAGGGTTCGTTCCTATTTCAATTAAAATCTTCCAACATCATTTTATATAAGAATCATGCTAAGTTATTGTCTTAGTAGTGAAATAATTAAATAATTGTATTACATCCTTCAAACTTCTTCATTAACATTTTTGATACCAACCTGGCCAAAACCAGCTCTGGTTCTAAGAAGCAAAACCACACATTTTAAAGGGTTCGTTCCTATTTCAATTAAAATCTTCCAACATCATTTTATATAAGAATCATGTTAAGTTATTGTCTTAGTAGTGAAATAATTAAATAATTGTATTACATCCTTCAAACTTCTTCATTAACATTTTTGATACCAACCTGGCCAAAACCAGCTCTGGTTCTAAGAAGCAAAACCACACATTTTAAAATGTTTCTATTTAAATTCTCTCTCTCTCTGCTATTGAAATATCAACACAACACTATCTCTCTCTCTCCCACTCTCTCCCTATATGGCATTGACATATCCACACAACACTCCCTCTCTGTCCCACCGGCTCTCTCTCTCTCTCTCTCTCTCTCTCTCTCTCTCTCAGGTAATGAGATGCCACCACAACTCTCTCTCTCTCTCTCTCTCTCTCTCAGGTAATGATGAGATGTCACCACAACTCTCTCTCTCTCTCTGCTATAGATATATCAACACAACATTATAATCTCTACCCCCCCCCCCACTATTTCACTATACCCTCCTTCTCCCCCCTCCCTATAATTTCACCAATAAAATAAAATCCCCCATTGATAAACTTGGTCAGAAGTAATTTCTATCCCTGTTTACTATTGGCAAGAAGCGAATAATGCCAAAGAAGTCTGAAAGCCGAAAGGATTTCAAAGAATTCTATTTAGATATTGGTTAAGAGTTTTCCAGTCGATAGAAGAATAGCTAAGCTGGTCAGACTTTTGCACAAAGAAACTTATACATATCGCAATATCTCATCGCAACAAAGAATTAGATTTCAAATTATATTAGAACCGCCTTCTTTATAAATAAAGGGATGCTGATACGATGGAGGTAAAAGAAAGAAGGAGGCAGAGAGATTAGCGAGGTGTGGGGAGGTGGGGCTGCGGTTTGGGGCAAGGGTGGGAACTATAAAGATATATTTTATTGGTGATGGAAACTATAATAATAATTGTTTCTACTTTAGGCACAAGGCCAGCAATTACCCCAGTGCATTACTGGTACTTTATTTTATCGACCTCGTAACAATGAAAGGCAAAGTTATAATAATAATAATAATGGTTTCTGATTTAGGCACAAGGCCAGCAATTTAGTGGGAGAGGGGGGGGGGGTCGATTAAATCAATCCCAGTGCATTACTGGTACTTTATTTTATCGACCTCGTAAGGATGAAAGGCAAAGTTATAATAATAATAATAATGGTTTTTGATTTAGGCACAAGGCCAGCAATTTAGTGGGAGAGGGGGGAGGGGAGTCGATTAAATCAATCCCAGTGCATTACTGGTACTTTATTTTATCGACCCCCGTAAGGATGAAAGGCAAAGTTAACCTCGGCGGGATTTGAACTCAGATCATACAGGGAGGTAACTCAATACGTCAAAGCATGGCGTCCGACACTCTACCGATACTGCCAATCCACCGCCTAATAATAATAATATGTTTTTTTTTTCCTTTTTGTAAGGTTTCTCTAGCAATCAATTACTAATTACAGCTTGTTAATTGACCCCAGATCAGTCCCTGATATCAGAGGCTCAATATATCTTGTAGGATTCTGGCAGTACCAGTAATAGTAGAAATTTGGGCTCTGCCTATAAAGCCAGGGATCCCAAGGCCTTTGATGAAAGATTTATGAAATTTAGGGACACTGCTTAGAACCCCAATGACAATTAATAACAACAACAATAATTGTTTCTACGTTAGGCACAAGGCCAGCAATTACCCAGTGCATTACTGGTACTCTATTTTATCGACCCCCGTAAGGATGACAGGCAAAGTCAACCTCGGCGGGATTTGAACTCAGATCGTAAAGGGACGTAACTATGCTGGAAAGCATGGCGTCCGACCCTCTACCGATACTGCCAATCCACCGCAACAACAACAACAACAATAATAATAAAGAACTAGAACACAATAGACCTGACCTTGTGGTTTTTTTTACAAGGAAAAAGATCTTGCTTGCTTATGTAGCTTGCCCCTTTGACACAAAAGTAGAAGAAAAAAAGGAGACTATGAATAAGTACCAGGATCATTTGAGACTGTCATGAGATGAAGGTCATCACTAACATCATAGGAACACTAGGTACTATCTCAAAGAGATTCCAAGGCTCGTTAAAGAACATTTGGTAGAGAGTCGGACACCATGCTTTGAAGCACAGAGTTACGCTCCTCTCTGATCTGAGTTCAAATCCTGCCGAGGTTAACTTTGCCTTTCATCCTTACGGGGGTCGATAAAATAAAGTACCAGTAATGCACTGATATAATTGCTGGCCTTGTGCCAAAAGTAAAAACAATTATCATTATAGCGGCAGGTTGGTTGAAGCATTAGAGTATCTGGCAAATATGTAACAGTATTTGTTTGGGTTCTTTACAGTCTAAGTTCAATTTCTGCTGAGGTCAACTTTACCTGCCATCCTTACAGGGTCGATAAAATAAAGTACCAGTAATGCACTGGGTTAATTGCTGGCCTTGTGACAAAAGTAGAAACATTATTATTATCACCAGGTAGTGGCTTGGCAGTATCGGTAGAGGGTCGGACGCCATACTTTACGAACTGAGTTCAAATCCTGCCGAGGTTAACTTTGCATTTCATCCTTACAGGGTCGATAAAATAAAGTACCAGTAATGCACTGGGTTAATTGCTGGCCTTGTGACAAAAGTAGAAACATTATTATTATCACCAGGTAGTGGCTTGGCAGTATCGGTAGAGGGTCGGACGCCATACTTTACGAACTGAGTTCAAATCCCGCCGAGGTTAACTTTGCCTTTCATCCTTACGGGGGTCGATAAAATAAAGTACCAGTAATGCACTGGGATAATTGCTGGCCTTGTGCCAAAAGTAGAAACAATTATTAGCCCCCCCCCCTCCTTTGTTTTGGAACACTTCAAAATGCATGCCTACTGGGAACAGCCAGGATCCTCTGATATGTCCTGAATATCTGAGGTTGCAGGTAGTGGCTTGATTGGGCAAATATTCCAGTAAAATAACATCAATGATTGAGATATCAAGGTAATAATAATAACAGAGTGTTGTAGTTTGCTTGAAGCATTGTTATCTTAGCAATCTTGATTTTCTTTCTAATGCATTGTATGGTTTTCAAAATTATTTAAATTTGTGTGATAATAATAATAATTGTTTCTACTTTTGGCACAAGGCCATCAATTACCCAGTACATTACTGGTACTATATTTTATCAACCCCGTAAGGATGAAAGGCCAAGTTATAATAATAATAATGGTTTCTGATTTAGGCACAAGGCCAGCAATTTTGGGGGAGGGGAAAGTCGATTAAATTGACCCCAGTTTGTTACTGGTACTTTATTTTATCAACTGTGTAAAGATGAAAGGCAAAGCTAACCTGAAGTCAAAGTTAATTTGAACTCAGAATACAAAGGGATGTAACAATATGCTACAAAGCATATTGACCGACATTCTACCAATACTGCCAATCCACTGCTCTTATGATGATGGTGATAATAATAATTGTTTCTACTTTTAGGCACAAGGCCAGCAATTACCCAGTGTATTACTGGTACTTTATTTTATCGACCCCGTAAGGATGAAAGGCAAAGTCAACCTCGGCGGGATTTGAACTCAGTTCGTAAAGTATGGCGTCCGACCCTCTACCGATACTGCCAAGCCACCGCCTGGTGATAATAATAATGTTTCTACTTTTGTCACAAGGCCAGCAATTATCCCAGTGCATTACTGGTACTTTATTTTATCGACCCTGTAAGGATGGCAGGCAAAGTTGACCTCAGCAGAAATTGAACTTAGACTGCAAAGAACCCAAACAAATACTGTTACATATTTGCCAGATACTCTAATGCTTCAACCAACCTGCCGCTATAATGATAATTGTTTTTACTTTTGGCACAAGGCCAGCAATTATCTCAGTGCATTACTGGTACTTTATTTTATCGACCCTGTAAGGATGGCAGGCAAAGTTGACCTCAGCAGAAATTGAACTTAGACTGCAAAGAACCCAAACACATACTCTTACATATTTGCCAGATACTCTAATGCTTCAACCAACCTGCCGCTATAATGATAATTGTTTTTACTTTTGGCACAAGGCCAGCAATTATCTCAGTGCATTACTGGTACTTTATTTTATCGACCCTGTAAGGATGGCAGGCAAAGTTGACCTCAGCAGAAATTGAACTTAGACTGTAAAGGGATGTAACTATGCTGGAAAGCATGGCGTCTGATTCTCTACCGATACTGCCAAATGATAATTGTTTCTACTATTGGCACAAGGCCAGCAATTACCCCAGTGCATTACTGGTACTTTATTTTATCGACCCCGTAAGGATGAAAGGCAAAGTTAACCCCGGTGGGATTTGAACTCAGACCGTAAAGGGACGTAACTATGCTGGAAAGCATGGCGTTTGACTCTCTACCGATACTGCCAAATAATAATTGTGTCTACTATTGGCACAAGGCCAACAATTACCCCAGTGCATTACTGGTACTTTATTTTATCGACCCCGTAAGGATGAAAAGCAAAGTTAACCTCGGCGGGATTTGAACTCAGAATGGCAAGGGCCGTAACTCTACACGTCAAAGCATGGCGTCCGACCCTCTACCGATACTGCCAATACACCACCCTATACTGCCAAATAATAATAATAATAATAATAATAATAATAATAATTAATAATAATAATAAAGTAAAAAAAAAAAAAAAGAGAAACAAAGAATGTAAAAAGGTTGACATTCCATCACAGTTAATTCTTCATAATTCTCAACTGTTGGGACACAAACTTGCAGGATTATTCTTTGGAATTTTGGAATCCAGATTTTGGACATGGAAGAGAAAGGAAAAAATGTGGGGAAGGTTTTGATGGGGTTTATATAAAACTGAAGGCTTCTTGTCTGTTGGCCTAGATCTTTGCATTCATTCAGCATGATGTTTCTAATGTTAGTCAGTGGAATGTTATAAACTATTTACAAAAATGCCCTCTTTTGCAAATAGATTTTCAGGAAAAGAAAAGCTCAACACCCGGCGTCATGCTTCATTGAACTTCAAACACAAAACACCGTTATGCACTGATGAGCAGCCATAGATGCAGCAGCAGAGACACACAGATGGAGTAAACTTTACATGGTGGTGATGGTGGTGGTGGAGGGGGGGTAGAGAGGGGGGGTAAAAGGGGTGGGGTAAAGGGGTGGGATAAAGGGGGAGGGATAGAGAGGGAGGGACAGAGAGGTAGGGATAGATAGAGGGGGGGGGATAAAGAGGGGGGGGGATAGAGATAGATAGAGAGGGGGGGGGGAGGGAGAGATACAGAGGGAGGGATA
>OZ024757.1:21770400-21790400 GCA_964016885.1 Eledone cirrhosa
CCAGTAATACACTGGGTAATTGCTGGCCTTGTGCCAAAAGTAGAAACAATTATTATTAAATAAAGTACCAGTAATACACTGGGTTATTGCTGGCCTTGTGCCAAAAGTAGAAACAATTATTATTAAATAAAGTACCAGTAATACACTGGGTTATTGCTGGCCTTGTGCCAAAAGTAGAAACAATTATTATTAAATAAAGTACCAGTAATACACTGGGATAATTGCTGGCCTTGTGCCAAAAGTAGAAACAATCATTAGTCCATACAGGTGACCTCCTCCATAAAATCAGGATGACAGCAACCCATCTGAGGAAGGAGCCCCACAAGGAGTTGCTGGCCATTGTTCAGGGCAATGTCTTTGCCATTTGGTCTGCAGAGTGCAGCCTAAACACTACTCTCACTCAGGTGTAAGAGTCTGTCACTGTCACCCTCTTATCTTCCTCCTTTCTTTGTGACAATCCTTGCCCTTTCCCCTCTCTTTTGTAATTAACTTCCTCCAATTGAGAAAATGGGGTCTACTAGAAAACAAAACATATTACAAAAGGGGGAAAAAGAAAAGAAAATGAAAAAGAGAAAAAGAAAGAAGGATCAAGCAGCAAAGGAAAGGAAGAGGGAGGGGGGGGGGTGCACAGTCACCCCCGCCCCTCCCGCTCTGTGTGGTGTCTCACCCACGTCATGTGGGCCAAACAGCAAAAGCATTACCACAGAGAATGGCCATAGACACCTGTTGCATTGACGATTTGACTGTAAACAGCCTGTAATGATTTATCTACAATGAGTTGGAGGGGAGGGGGTGTCGTTAATTAACTGTAGCATTTTTACTGGGATCAGATAACCCTGACAATTTGTAATTACTAAAACTAGAGACTTTAGTTTTTAATGTGATATGCCATAAAACTAAATACAAGAGGGAGTAGAAGTTTAAGACCAGAAAGAAGAGAGGGCGTAAAAGAGTCATTGAGGAGGTCACAGCATGTGTGATGAAAGAACTTTGCTGAACTAACCAATAACTAACTAGTCATAAAGAGAAAGTTATAAAGTGAAAATCATATGACGCGTGTTTCTTTTTATTGGCAATACTGACAACATGACCTTCCCTAAATATTACAATATCTGTTTCAACACACATTTTCACATCAAGAATCTTGCCGAACACACACACACACACCACTGATGCTCATCAAATCACTAAGCTGTGGGATGTATTGCTTCTGCAGGACATAAATAAATGTCACTATATAAATGTAAAGTTACAGTAATATTTTATACTAAATGTTCATAGCATGTGTCCTAATGGACAGGTCATTGTGAAAATGTGCAGGGCTATCTCTTACGTTTTATATTAAATGTTTATAGTATCTTTACTAGAGGACAAACTGTTGGACAATTCAGTATTATCTCTCAAAATTCTGTAATAATTTAGCAGAAAATATCTAAAAAGGGGTTTGTTAATTCAAATGTTTATAGTATCTTTAACTAGTAGACAAACGGTTGTGATAATTTGCAGTATTATCTCTTAAAATTCTGTAATAATTTAGCCGAAAATATCTAAAAAGGGGTTTGTTAATTCAAATGTTTATAGTATCTTTACTAGAGGACAGACTGTTGTGATAATTTGCAGTATTATCTCTTAAAATTCTGTAATAATTTAGCAGAAAATATCTAAAAAAGGGGTTTGTTAATTCAAATGTTTAGAGTATCTTTACTAGAGGACAAACTGTTGTGACAATTCAGTATTATCTCTTAAAATTCTGTAATAATTTAGCAGAAAATATCTAAAAAGGGGTTTGTTAATTCAAATGTTTATAGTATCTTTACTAGAGGACAAACTGTTGTGACAATTTGCAGTATTATCTCTTAAAATAGGGCGGTGAATTGGCAGTATCGGTAGAGGGTTGGACGCCATGCTTTGACGCATAGAGTTACGGCCCTTGCCATTCTGAGTTCAAATCCCGCCGAGGTTAACTTTGCCTTTCATCCTTACGGGGTCGATAAAATAAAGTACCAGTAATGTACTGGGTAATTGCTGGCCTTGTGCCAAAAGTAGAAACAATTATCTCTTAAAATTCTGTAATAATTTAGCAGAAAATATCTAAAAAGGGGTTTGTTAATTCAAATGTTTATAGTATCTTTACTAGAGGACAGATTGTTGTGACAATTTGCAGTATATCGCTCGACACCCTGCTAAGGTTTAGCAGTAAAATATCTAAAATTGGATTTGTAAGTTTAAATATTTGTAGTGTTTTTATTAAAGGAGAGAAAATTTGGCGTATTACCCCTTAACTTTCTGTAATGATATAGTTGAAAATATGTGGTGGTGGCAGTGGTGGTGGTGGCTGTGGGATGTGGCAGTGGTTGGCTAGGGTGGTGGTGGTGTGGCGTAGTGGTGGTTGTGGGGTGTGGTGGGGTGAGGGATGTGGCAGTGGTTGGCTAGGGTGGTGGCGTAGTGGTGGTTGTGGGGTGTGGTGGGCTGAGGGATGTGGCAGTGGTTGGCTAGGGTGGTGGTAGTGGTAGTGTGGTGGTGGTAGTGGTAGTGTGGTGGTGGTGGTGGTAGTGTGGTGGTGATGTGGTGGGGGTGAGGGATGTGGCAATGGTTGGCTAGGGGTAGTGGTAGTGGTGGTGGCTGTGGGGTGAGGGATGTGACAGTGGTGGTAGTGGTGGTGGTGGGATGATGGATGTGGGAGTGGTTGGCTAGGGTGGAGGTGGGGAGTGCTAAGGGTGGGGTTAATGTCCCCTATATGTATGAAAGAAACTAGTTTAGGTTTACAGGTGGTTCATTGAAGCAGAAATGAAAATAAGTTAACTTTATCTTACATTGGGTAGGATTGAATAAATAAACACTGTCTCTCCCCGCACACCCTTCCAAACACCCTCTCCATCACACTCTGCCCCTTCCATACCCCCTTCTCCACACACACACACACTCCACCCCACCATCACACACTGAAAAACAATGAAAGTCAAATTAACCCCCACCCCCCACTATAAACCACTGATAGACATTATACATTACTTCTTTATGTTGGATATTTTAGTATTTACTAGCAGAATGACCCGGCGTTGCTCGGGATTCGCTCTAGGGTTCTTATATATTTGATATATATTTATCCTTATCGAGCCTCGTGAAATAAATACGTTTGTTTATAGTTTGTTATTGTGTATACAAAAATATCTGTACACGAATATATATATATATATATATATATATATATATATATATATTAAAATAACAGATTAAAGTTTAAGCAAAGAATTGTTGCTTTCACCCTTAACGGGATCTTCTGAAACTAAAAAAATCAATCTGTGAACGCAGAAGTAAATATTTCGAAAAACGTTACACACTATATATATATATACACACACACTATATATACATATACACACACAACTACGTCATAATGTCGTAATGCAGATGGCCAGGCATACAGACAGATATTGTAAGGGCACAACGTTATAACTATGTATCTAAGAGTTATAGAGAGAGATCGCTAAATCGCCTAATGTGGTCCCTAGGGCATTGAAAATTTGAATATTTTTTTTGCTCAAAACACTCACAGGACCACAAGTATTACATGTGTAAAGTTTGAAAACAATGGGTTGGGTGGTTCTCGAGTTTTAGTGATCAGACAGACAGACAGACAGACAGACAGACAGACAGACAGACTGACTGACAGACATTGTTTTAGATATATAGATTTCAATGTGATTTTATGTTTTTAAGGTGTTTTTAGTATTTTTTTATGGTTTAATATTTTTGTAAGACCAAGTTGAAGTTGAGTCACTCAATATAAGACGAGGTTTATTATTGCTGTATAATATAAAGATATACTGCCAAAACTTTGAAAATGACAAAACTGGAAATGATTTAAGTTGAGGTATACCTGTATATATATATACAGGTATACCCCAAACATGTCCAAAACACTACGTTACATTCAAACAATGACAACTCACTTTCAGAAACAATAATTCATGTAAACTATAAACTATATAAAATATATAAAATTCATGTAAACTGTAAACTATAAAATATATAAAATTCCCCCCAGTTTACCTTGAGTTGATGTTCAGTAGGTTCAAATATAATTTAATTTGAAAATATATTTACCTGAAAATAGAAAGAAAGAAAGAATTTTAATATTTTCAAAATCTGTTGATTATTTCAAAGTAAAATTTTACTATTTCTTATTTTCTTTTAACTACATATTAATGTATGAAATGGTTGTACAGTTACATATACATTACAACAAGTGAAAAATCATAAAATATATAAAGGTGACATTAGATAAAGTAGTATTAGGTGTACTGTGCCTGAATAAGACTGGACTTTCACTGGCTGAGGCCCTAAGCTATATAAAATTTAAGGCCCTTCTATAGAAAATCCCAGTAAAAAATTTTTTAATAATTTTTCTTCTTCAGTGCCCCCCTGCCCCACACATAATCCTGAGGGGTTCATGTAGACAGAGTCCTCAAACACTCCTTCCAGTGGGTCCTGTCAGAAGGAACCACCTCCAATTGATGAGAGAATCCCCAAGCAAGACCAGCCGAGCTCATGGATGTTATCCAAACATCTTGCTCAGGGTCTACCATTGGGTCTCTTGCCGTAAAATCTTTTGCCAGTAAAATCTGCCCAACAATTCTTTGTTGAGACATTCTAACATATGCACATAATTATACATAATTATTATTTTTTTTATTAATGAATAAATAATATATATATATATATAGACACATTTTTCCAATGCAGGTGGGTTCTATAGAAGTGGTTGATAGCTTCCGGTACCTAGGTGATCAGATTAGCATGGGATGGGGGTGTTCCGAGGCCATAGTATCTAGCATAATGACGGGTTGTAAGAAGTTTAGGGAGCTGCTTCCTCTGTTGACAAAGAAGGGTTTCTCCCCGAGTACGAAAGGAGGGTTATATGATGCCTGTGTGAGATGCGCGATGCTGCATGGTAGTGAGACATGGGCAGCAACTGCAGAAGATATGCGACGGCTGGAGAGAAATGAAGCAAGTATGCTCCGTTGGATGTGCAATGTCAATGTGCATGAACGACCAAGCACAGACGAGTTGAAAAAGAAACTGAGTATAAGAGAGATAAGTTGTGGTGTGCAGGAGAGAAGAGTGAGATGGTATGGACATGTGATGCGCATGGAGGATGACCGCTGGGTAAAAAAGTGCCAAGAAATCCCAGTAGAAGGAAGACGCAGTAGAGGAAGACCACGAAAAACATGGGCTGAGGTGGTGAGAGCTGACCTCAGATTGCTGAAACTCACAGAGGAGATGACGAAGGACGGTGACAAGTGGAGAGATGTTGTGCTGAATAGGACCCATCCGACCCTTGCAAGCAGGAAAAAGCGGACGTAAAATAATGATGATGATGATGATATATATATATAACATCCATTTTCCACACTAGCATGGGTTAGATGAGCTGTCCCATTGTAAGACAAGCCAGGTCTGTGTTTTGCTCACGCAGAACTGATTTTGTCTGGCTTTCTACGACTGGATGCTCTTCCTAATGCCAACCTCATTTACAGTGATAACTGGGTGCTTTTTTGTTGTGAGGCCCACACAACCATATTGCAGTGTGGGCTGGGCACTTTTTTGTCATGACACCTACACGTCCACTTTACACTGTGGCCTGGTCGCTCATTTTCGTGGCACCAAGATGACCACTAAGTCCTGCAATGGACCCGTGTCCTGTCCAGTGGGTGAGTCTTGTACTCTCCGTCACTTAATACCATCGAAACCAGGATAAACACTGGCCTGATAAGCCTGGAGACAGATTTTAGACTTAGAGAGGTTATGATAGCCTCTGTAGATGATCATAAACTGGCTTGATTATGGCTGGCCTCAAGTGAAACAAAAACATAAATCATTATACACTCTGCTTCTTAATATCATTGGAAGTATTTGAAATAAACCAGACTGATTTTTAATTTATAGACCTCCAGCCTCTCTAGTTATTATCTCTCCTCGTATGACAGAGTTTGTCTGGTCAACCTTTATCTCTTTTCGCAATGAAAGTACACACAATGTGGTTTACTTATCACCATTATATATATGTGTGTGTGTGTATGTGTGTGTGTGTGTGTGTGTGTGTGTGTGTGTGTGTGTGTGTGTGTGTGTGTGTGTGTGTGTGTGTGTGTGTCTGTGTGTGTGTGTGTGTATAATATATATCATCATCATTCATTTCTTGTGTAATGATAATCTGACTTAACCATGTGTGAAGATTGTACAAGCTTGTCTGCTTAATTTCTGAACAGCCATGTTCAATGATTTCCCAGTAACATATTAAAAGTCTATCATGCCCATCAACACCACCACCACTGACACCACCGCCACCACCACTATCACCACCAACACCACCGCCACCACCATCATCACCACCATCATCACCATCACCCTCACCACCACCACTGTCATCATCACCACCACCACCACCACCACTGACACCACCACCACCACCACTGTCACCACCAACACCACCGCCACCACCACCGCCACCACCACCATCATCACCACCACAACCACCACCCTCACCGCCACAGCCACCACCACCACAAACACCACTTTCACCACCACCACCACCACCACCACTGTCATCACCACCACCACCATCACCACCACCACCGTCACCACCACCACCACCACCACCACCACCGCCACCACCACCACCACCACCGCCACCACTGTCACCACCACCACCACCACTGTTATCACCACCACCACCACCACCACCACCATCACCACCACCACTGTCACCACCACCACCACCACCACCACTGTCACCACCACCATCACCGCCACAGTCACCACCACCACCGCCACCACTACCACAGTCACCATCACCATCACGAATCACCACCACCATCAGCTATAAAGGTGATAAATAAGGCATTATTAACTCTTTCATTAAGGTATTTCTAATGAAATATTTTATATTTTAATTAATTAATTTATGAAGAAAGGTGGTGGATTGGCAGAATTAAAAAAAAAAAATGTCTTCTTCTTTGACCACTTATTCTTGAGGGCCATGGGGGAAGAGTCTTGAAACACCCCTTCCAGCAGGTCCTGCCAGAAGCAGCGGTCTCCAATTGATCTCAGCTGGATCCCCAAGAGGGACCAGCTGAGATCATGGATGTTATACCACCATCTTACTTGGGGTCTACCTCTGGGTTTCCTGCCAGTAAGTTTTGCAGTTAGAAGAATCGGTAGAGCATTTTTGGTATTTATTCTGGCTCTTTACATTCTGAGTTTAAGTCTCACTAAGGACAATTTTGCCTTTAACCCTTTAGCATTCACATTACTCTATATATACTATTGTATTTTCATGGTAAAGGCTTTACCTCACATAATAACTCACATAACATTTACATTACTCTATATATACTATTATATTTTCATGGTAAAGGCTTTACCTCACATAATATCTCACATAACATTTACATTACTCTATATATACTATTATATTTTCATGGTAAAGGCTTTACCTCACATAATATCTCACATAACATTCACATTACTCTATATATACTATTGTATGTTCATGGTAAAGGCTTTATCTCACATAATTATCTCACATAACATTTACATTACTCTATATATACTATTATATTTTCATGGTAAAGGCTTTATCTCACATAATTATCTCACATAACATCCACATTACTCTATATATACTATTATATTTTCATGGTAAAGGCTTTATCTCACATAATTATCTCACATAACATTCACATTACTCTATATATACTATTATATTTTCATGGTAAAGGCTTTATCTCACATAATTATCTCACATAACATCCACATTACTCTATATATACTATTATATTTTCATGGTAAAGGCTTTATCTCACATAATTATCTCACATAATATCGAATCTATGAGATTTTGAAAGTATTTATTTTGAGAACAATACCTTAACATCAGTATGAGTGACCAGTTACAGCCAATTTCAACAGAAAAAGGTAGAGAATTCTGGCCAGCTTTGGCCAGTTTGAACATTAAAGGGTTAATAAAATAGGATACCAGTGTCGTATTGGGGTTAATTTAATCAACTTTGTTCTTCTCAAAAAACATTAGAGTAATTAAATGAAACAATCAATTTCCATAGCCTTATATGGTCATAGCTTCATTTTTGTATTGATAATGGCTTGTAGGATATAAAGATCTTTCGAAACCAGTCAAATTTAAAAACAATTGCTGATCCCTGATCAAATAAGTAGATCATGGTGATGATGATGATGATGATGTTGGCATTGGTGATGGTGAAGATTATGATGATGATGATATTGGTGATGGTGATGGTGAAGATTATGAAAATTATGATGATGATAATGACGATGATGATGATAATGATAATGATGATGATGTTAATGATGATGATGATGATGATTATGATGACGTTAGTGATGACATGTTAGTCCAATTTTATTCAAATTAAGCTCAAATTAACTGACATGGCAAAACAAATTGAATATCGTTTATCTCTCTCCGCCATCACTTTGATCCATGACAGGAAGGAAGGAAGGAAGGAAGGAAGAAACCAGTAACAAATGAAATAAACCAAAGAATATATATTTTAATATTATTTTCTACTAACATCTAGATTGGTGGCTTAGTAACAACTTGAAGGTTTCAACTGGATGTTGACAAACCTGTTAGGTTTTTATTGATCTGAAACTCAATTATTTTCTATTTCAGTGTCGATATAAAAACATTGATTATTGTTGGAAGCTTTCAATACTAACAAGCTCAAGTTCTCTTTTATTAACGAGTGGATTTCCAATTTCCTACTGTCCACCTTATTCTTTATATATATATATATATATATATATATATATATATATATATATATATATATATATATATATATATATATATATATATATATATATATATGTGTGTAATCATATAAAAAACATTGTGAAGGCACATGAGTTAGTGGTTAGAGCATTGGGCTTGCAATCGAAAGGTTGTGAGTTCAACTCTTGGACCGGGTGATGTGTTGTTTCCTTGAGCAAGACACTTTATTTCACATTGCTCCAGTTTACTCAGCTGTAGAAATGAGATGATAGGGACTGGGGTCCCTATCATTCCACTGCAAAGTGGTCTCGTGGAGGTGCCACGGCAAAAAAGCATCCAGCCCACACTGTAAATGAGGTTGGTGTTAGGAAGGGCATCCAGCTGTAGAAATCAAGCCAGAATCAGTTCCCATCCCACCCTTACAAGCAGGGAAAAGCGGACGTAATGATGATATATATATATATATATATATATATATATAAACATATAGAATATATTTATATATTGCCAATTGAATATATATATATATATATATGTGTGTGTATATGTATATATATATATATATATATATATATATATATATATATAAATATATATAGTTTTAATATATTAAAACTTTTATACTCTGCTATGTATTGAGTACCCTACTTACTGTGGTTACCTTCGATTCAACCCGGAATAACGTATATATATATATATATATATATATATATATATATATATATGTATATATATATGTGTGTGTATATATATATATATATTAAATAAATAAATAAAGAAATCATTATTATTATTAATTCATAATTTCAGTGTGTTGGATTGACAGAATCATTGGAGGGTTACTGAGAAATGAGAAGGACAAGGCAGATAAGATAATTGAAGAGAGAAGAATCATTAGAACATTGAAGAAATGCTCAGCAAAGTCCAGAACTTTCCTGATGATTTCAAACAAATGAAACAGATCTAGTCCTGTAGAAGTATTCTCTATCTAAAATAAATTATGTACCTTCTCTAATTAACCCATTGACTATCTTAATTAACTGTGATTTCTAGCTGTTCCTCCCCATAAAACCATTCTCTTTATATATGTAAATACAACTGTTATTGCTCCAATCAGTCCACAAACCACTTAACCTGTTGACTGCCACACATATTTTACACAGCTACAGTTGCTGTGCTGGGTTTTTCCCAAGTAAAATGACCGTTTTTTTTAAACAAACATTTATTAATTAATAACACATATCTGAATGATTGACAAACATCACATCAATAAACTAGTAACCACATCTAGCTTTGAAGTCATGAACTTTGAAGTTACAAACAAGTACAAACACGTTGGGAGTTATCTCATCCATGGCACTGCAATACATACATGTTAGGATGAATTATCTCATCTACAGCACTGAAGAGGTTAAACAATTTAACCCTTTAGCATTCACATTACTCTATATATACTATTATATTTTCATGGTAATATCACATAATATCAAATCTATGAGATTTTGAAAGTATTTATTTTGAGAACAATACCTTAACATCAGTTTGAGTGACCAGTTACAGCCAGTTTCAACAGAAAGAGGTAGAGAATTCTGGCCTGTTTTGGCCAGTTTGAACATTAAAGGGTTAATAAAATAGGATACCAGTGACATATTGGGGTTAATTTATTTCATCCATGGCACTGGAATACATACATGTTAGGATGAGTTATCTCATCTACAGCACTGAAGAGGTTAAACCATTTAACCCTTTAGCATTCACATTACTCTATATATACTATTATATTTTCATGGTAAAGGCTTTACCTCACATAATTATCTCACATAACATTGAATCTATGAGAAAGTATTTATTTTGAGAACAATACCTTAACATCAGTATGAGTGACCAGTTACATCCAGTTTCAACAGAAAAAAGTAGAGAATTCTGGACGGTTTTGGCCGGTTTGAACATTATAGGGTTAAACGAAATGCCAACCTATACTAACGATTCCTGTTAAGCCAGCCTGTGACCCACCCTCCAAATTCAGCAAACCAAACACAGACAGCCTTCCTTCCCAAACTTGACATACTGAACCAGACTACAACAGCCGCCAAATAGAGGAGAGAGACGTCATTGAGCCATAGCTGTCATATTATGTAATTTCTATATAATAAAGCTATTAACACCACCATCATCATCATCATCATCATCATCATCATTGTCTATGTCTCTCCACTTAAGTTAGATAAGTTGTCATGTTATAAGACAATTCAGATCAGGTGACCACTTCTTGTTGACACATATCTGTATTTTGGCTAGGTTTCTATGGTTGGAAACCTCCATAATGCCAACCACATTTACAGTGTGGACCTGGTGCTTTGTGTCATGTCACCAACACACACACACACACACATACTCTTTTACTCTTTTACCTGTTTCAGCCATCCGGCTGAGGCCATGCTGGGGCACCGCCCTTATATATATATATATATATATATATATATATATATATATATATATATATATATCGAGATAAGCAGAACAAGTAAAATTCAACCAATTTTTCAAAATAAATCAAAATTAATATACAATTAAAATTAATCAAAATTAAAAAATATAATATAAATATTTACCTATATATATATATATATATATATATATATATATATATATATATACATCAGTGGCGAAGGGTAACCTGGTCTGGAAAGCAGGGCATGCAGTCCAATCGCCATGGCAGAAAGTGGGGTGGTGCAGCCTTACCCCCCCCCCCCCCCAATTCCCTCTAAATGACCCTCCCAGTCAAAGCCGCATGTAGTGTTATCTAGTGTGCAAGCAGCCAAAATTCTGCTTGCTTCAACCGATGCAATTGATCAACTCAAGATTCTATAACTCATGCACTGCATGTGTTGCATGCACGGACCCTTCGCCTCTATATACACACACAAACACGATAGATCCTGGTCTTGAATAAAGAAAATGAAAGTCCAACATTTACTAACAGGGAAAATAGTTGTTAAATGATGATGATGATGATATATATATATGTGGTGAAGGCGTGTGGCTGTGAGTTTAGAGAACTGGATTTGCAATCGTGAGGTTGTGAGATCGATTCCCGTACAGGGTGAAGTGTTATGTCCTTGAGCAAGACACTTCATTTCACGCTGCTTCTTCTACCTGGAGTTGCAACCGATTGATAGTACTAGCAATTGGAAAGACCAACGGAAACATTGTTTCCTTGGTCTGACTTGACGAAAGTCAATCAACTGTCGATATATATATATATATCATCATCATCATTTCATTTTACGTCCACTTTTCCCTGCTTGCAAGGGTGGAACGGGAACTGATTCTGGCTTGATTTCTACAGCTGGATCCCCTTCCTAACACCAACCTCATTTACAGTGAGTGCTGGGTGCTTTTTTGCCGTGGCACCTCCATGACCACTCTGCAGTGGAATGATAGGGACTGGGGTCCCTATCATCTCATTTCTACAGCTGAGTAAACTGGAGCAATGTGAAATAAAGTGTCTTGCTCAGGGAAACAACACATCGCTCGGCCTGAGAATTGAACTCACAACCTTTCGATTGCAAGGCCAATGCTCTAACCACTAAGCCATGTACCTCTCTCTCTCTCTCTCTATATATATATATATATATATATATATATATATATATATATATATATATATATATATATATATATATATATATATATATATATATATATATATATATATATATATATATATATATATATATATATATATATATATAGTCTGGTAATTGCTGTTAAAATGGCAAGAGCTCACCACTCAGGCCCAACTATTTATGATATTTACATACATATATGTATGTGTGTATATATATATATATATATATATATCATCATCGTTTAACGTCTATCTTTCACGCTAGCACGGGTTTATATATATATATATATATATATATATATATATATATATATATATATATATATACACACACACACATATATATATATATATATATACACACATACATACACACATACACACACAGACAAATATATATATAAACAAAATAATATGTTATTTGAAATGTTTCCAGATGAGAGAAAAACAGAAGTAATGACAGTTCAATAAAATTTCTGTCTTCTTAATTAAAGAAATCAATCGATATTCTGGCTGACTCGTTAATGGCAACAAGCCCACAGTTTTACAGAAGACCTCTTCTCATATTTCTAATGAAAGATGGTCTACAGAATTGCTGGAAAAATTTCAGAGGCAAAAACCAACTGGCAGGAGACCATGGTTAAACCCTGAATAACATGGTTGGGTAACATCTATGAGCTGAGCTGGTCTCAGTTGGGGATCCAGCTGGATCAGTTGGAAAGGGTTGCTTCAGATAGGACCTTCTGGAGGAGTGTTTGGGGACTAACATCATATGTACACACACACACACACACCCACAATACAATCATATGTACACACACACACAATACAATTTACACACACACATACATGTAAACAAAACTTAATTGCATTTGAAATCACATGTATATTAAACTAGCAGTGGTACCCGGCGTTGAACGGGATAAGGTATTTTGGAACGCGGGCCGCCAACAGACCTATTCATGGAAAAACTGCATGCCTGGACAATATGTCAAGAAAATAAACCGAATACTCTGATGGCTGGATAATCTTTAAGATTTTTCTCGATGAAGCAGGAAAAATTCAGGTTTTCACCTAATGCAGGCCCTAGGGGATCAAGAAAATGAATTTTCTTTATGTGCATAATATGCTTTGAAATTTCGGGAAAATCAGCTAGAAGGTAACGCCTCCAAAAAGCCCTAAAAAGCTGAAAAAATGACGTTTTTCACCTAATGCGAACCCTAGGCCATAAAAAAGTTGGATTTTCTTTGCTCACGGTATGAAGAAGAGACTGACTAATACATAGTTACAATTTCAAGGAAATCAGTCTGACGTAACGCCTCAAAAAACCCCTAAAAAGCTTAAAACACGTAGTTTTTCACCTAATGCAGGCCCTAGGAGATCAAAATGTTGAATTTTATGTGCATAACACTCCCTGAAACATAAGTAATACACACGTAAAGTTTGAAAAAATCGGTTGGGTACTTCTCGAGTTTTAGGGATTCAAACTCACAGACACACACACACACACACACATCCTCAGGGAAGTGACGTAATGCAGACAGCCAGACATACAGACAGATATTATAAGGGCGCGACGTTATAAGTATGTATCTATCTAAAAAGAGAAAGACTAAGAATTATAGAGAGAGATCGCTAAATCGCCTAATGTGGTCCCCAGGGCATTAAAAATTTGAAATTTTTTTTGCTCAGAACACTCCCTGAAACATAAGTATTACATGTGTAAAGTTTGAAAACAGTCGGTTGGATGCTTCTCTAGTTTTAGGGATTCAAACTCACACACAGACAGACATCCTCAGTTTTATATATATAGATGTGTGTGTGTGTGTATGTTTACATCTCTCTCTCTATATATATATATGTGTGTGTGTTGTGTGTATATATGTAAATATGTGTCTGTTTGTGTGTGTATATATACATATATATATATATATACATATGTGTGTGTGTATATATATATATATATGTGTGTGTGTGTGAGTATACACATATATATATATATATATATATATATATATATATACATGTGTGTGTATATATATATATATATACATGTGTGTGAGTGTATATATCCCATCATAGGTAACCGAGAACACATCAATCTGTCTACCTACCAGTTCATATGTGTGTGTGTATATATATATATATATATATATGTGTGTGTGTGAGTATACATATATATATATATATATATATATATATACATGTGTGTGTATATATATATATACATGTGTGTGAGTGTATATATCCCATCATAGGTAACCGAGAACACATCAATCTGTCTACCTACCAGTTAGCTATCGATCAACAGCTTTTTACTGAACTTATCAATACATCTCTCTCAGACTTCTCTATCTCTTTCATTAGAGAGTGATATATATATGGAGAGCTATTTTTAGGTAGCTACTGTTGTTGTTGTTGGAGGAGGAGGACATGGAAGGGGAGGTGGTGGGGAGAGAGGGGGTGGGGAAGATGAGAGAGAGGGGAAAGGCAAAGGTGAGAGAGGGGTAGGATAAGGAAGAGAAGGAGAAGGAGAAATAAATACGAAAAGGAGAGTGAGATGGTATATATATATATATACCATCTCACTATATATATATATATATATAGAGAGAGAGAGAGAGAGTGAGGGAGGGAGCAAAGGGATGTAAAAAAAATAAAGGGAGAGAAAGAGAAAGATATATATATATATATATATATATATATATATATAAAGAGAGAGAGAAAAGAGAGAGAGGGAAAAAAGAAGTAGAAATAGGGAGTAAGAGAGGGAGAGAAGGCGAAAGAGAGTGGCAGATAGGGGGAGCAAAAGAGAGAGTGGCAGATAGGGGGAGCGAGAGAGAGAGAGAGGGAGATAAAGGGGGAGCGAGAAAGGGGGGTAGCGAGAAGGAGAGGGAGAAAAGGGGGGAGCGAGAAGGAGAGAGGGAGAAAAAAGGGGGGGGGGGGAGAAGGAGAGAGACAAAGAGAGAGAGAGAGAGAGAGAGAGAGAGAGAGTGATAGTGTGTAAAATGGTTGGATAAAGATAGATGTGCTGTTGAAAAGCGAAAGTAATATTCACTACACAAGCACCATTGATTTTTTCAGTATATATCGTTGATATGTAAGGTAGATGTGTTAAAATTCCCTTCTCTAACAAGCAATGTGATCTATTATTGCTCAGCTTGCAGCAGACAACAGCAACTTGGTCCTTACTACCACTTACACTTCCTGAGAGAAACACGAGCCCTCAATTTACCAGTATTTCCTCATTCTATATACTCCACCTCTTCTAATATAGTCTACCTCATTTTAGAGACAATTAAAGTGACTTCTGTTTGAGATTGGGTTATGGTGTGGTGAGTTGTGGGGTGTTGTGTTGTGTGGTGTTGTGTTTTGTGTGGTGTTGTGTTATGGTGTTGTGAGTTGTGGGGTGTTGTGTTATGTTGTGGTGTTTTGTGTGGTGTTATGGTGTTGTGAGTTGTGGGGTGTTGTGTTATGGTGGGGTGAGTTGTGGGGTGTTGTGTTATGGTGGGGTGAGTTGTGGAGTGTTGTGTTATGGTGTGGTGAGTTGTGGGGTGTTGTGTTATGTTGTGGTGTGTTGTGTGGTGGTGTATTATGTTCTGTTATGTTGTGGTGTGTTGTGTGGTGGTGTGTTATGTTGTGGTGTGTTGTGTGGTGGTGTTATGTTGTGGTGAGTTGTGGGGTGTTGTGTTATGTTGTGGTGTGTTGTGTGGTGGTGTGTTATGTTGTGGTGTGTTGTGTGGTGTTGTGTGGTGTGTTATGGTGTGGTGAGTTGTGTTATGTTATGTTGTTGCGTGTTGTGTGGTGTTGTGTTATGTTGTGGTGTTTTGTGTGGTGTTGTTTTATGGTGTTGTGAGTCGTGGGGTGTTGTGTTATGGTGGAGTGTTGTGTTATGGTGGGGTGAGTTGTGGGGTGTTGTGTTATGGTGGGGTGAGTTGTGGGGTGTTGTGTTATGGTGGGGTGAGTTGTGGGGTGTTGTGTTATGGTGGGGTGAGTTGTGGGGTGAGTTGTGGGGTGTTGTGTTATGGTGGAGTGTTGTGTTATGGTGGAGTGTTGTGTTGTTCTGTGTTGGGTTGAGTTGTAGTGGGCTGTGTTGTGTTGTATTTGGCTGTGTTGTGTTGTAGTGGACTGTGTTGTGTTGTGTTGTGTTGTGTTGTGTTGTGTTGTCTTGCACTGTGTTGTGCTGCGTTGTACTGTGTTGTACTGTGTTGTAGTGGGCTGTGTTGTGTTGTGTTGTGTTGTGTTGCATTGTATTGGGCTGGATGGAGTGTTTCACATTTTGTTGAGTGTGTTGTGTTATATTTGAGATGGTCAGGTCATGTGTTGAGGAAGGATGGAGGTGACTGGGTGAGAGGAGTAGAAGCAGTGAGGAAAGTTGTGAAGAGAAATGGAATTCAGGCAGTTGCTTAATTTAGAAGACAGGAAACATTTAATAATCTATATGATAGTTCAGCTGATTTTATGTTCCATATTTCATAATTTGAACTCAGAATATAAAGTACCCCCCCAAACCCCAACCCCCCACCCCACCAATAATGGTGTCAACAATGAAGGTCATTGAAACTCTACCACCTGAGACCTAATTCTTGTGGAGAGAACCTCTCAACCAGTCAGCCATATATAAATGCACCTGTAGACATCCTTTCATTCAAGAACAGCTTTAAAAAATAAAGATAAACAAAATAATAAATTGACAGGCAGTAACATTATGGAAGCCTTGAATATAATTGAATTTGTTTTGTTTTCTTTTCTTTTCTTCTAATTGTTACAAGTATCAGAAAGCTTTTTATGCCAGGAAATAAGGTATTAGTGAGATATAGCTTACATGTGCCTTCTTCTCATATATATATATATGTGTGTGTGTGTGTGAGTGTGTGTGTGTGTGTGTGTGTGTGTGTGTGTGTGAGTGAGTATATATACATGTCTGTATATATACACACATGAATACTCATACTCATACATACATGCATACACACAAGAACACACATCTTCTGTATCTCATCGTCAAAACTCACACGTCTGTATATGTATACACATATACATATGCCTACACACACACACACATATATATATATATATATATATATAGACACATACATACTCACACACATATGCACATACATACTTACACACATATACACATACAAGAAAGTGTAGCCTCCATATCTCATCTTTAACTTGCACACATATATGTACATATACACACATATGTACATATACACACATATACATGCATATATGTACATATACACGCATGTATGTACATATACACACATGTATGTACATATGTACACATATGTACATATACACACATACATGTACATATACACACATATATGTACATACACACACACATATGTACATATACACATATATATACATATACACACACATATGTACATATACACATATATATACATATACACACATATATGTACATATACACACATGTATATGTACATATACACACATATATGTGTAGATATACACACATATATGTACATATACACACATATATGTACATATACACAAATATACAGGGGTTGGACAAAATAATGGAACCACCTAGCATCATAGCATCATTTTGAAATATCTATAAAACCTTCAAAAGCTTGTTTATTTTTATGTTTTTTTTATTTATTATTAGTGTTGCTTAATATGTTTTGTTAAAATTGCTGTTTCTTTTCAGATATCATCAGAAAAAGGTAATTAAAATTCATTAAAATGACAGATCTATCGGACTTTCAGAGAGGTCAAATTGTTGGTGCTCGTATGGCAGGCGCTAGCGTAACGAAAACAGCCGAAATGTTTGGTGTATCAAGAGGTACTGTCTTGAAAGTAATGACAGCCTCTGAGAAAGAGGGAAAAACCTCCTGGGACGGGAACTGATTCTGGCTTGATTTCTACAGCTGGATGCCCTTCCTAACACCAACCTCATTTACAGTGAGTGCTGGGTGCTTTTTTGCCATGGCACCTCCACGACCACTTTACAGTGAGTGCTGGGTGCTTTTTTGCCGTGGCACCTCCACGACCACTTTGCAGTGGAATGATAGGGACCCCAGTCCCTATCATCTCATTTCTACACTTGAGTCAACTGGAGCAATGTGAAATAAAGTGTCTTGCTCAAGGAAACAACACATCACCCGGTCTGAGAATTGAACTCACAACCTATCGATTGCAAGCCCAATGCTCTAACCACTAAGCCATGTGCCTCCATATATATATATATATATATACACACACACAACACACACACGTGTGTGTATGAATATTTGTGTGTATATATATATATATACCATTTATATATATACCATTTTTACGATGGTATCCAATGATGTTGACTTGTTCTTCTTTTTGGTAAATATCATCTTCGTTAAGAGAGTGGGACTGGCTTTGTGCAGTGCCTTTGCTCACTATAAAAGCTTCATGGCACAGGCATTGCTTTATATCTGGAGACCTCTCTGCACTTGTCGTCACATGGTACTTTAGCAGTATTAGTTGTAGATGTTATCGCCACTTTAGCAGGGTGGTAGAATCAGTGGTCGTTAGTTGCCAGTGTGGTAAGTGATAGTATCCTCGTTGGATTATCTTGTTGACATAGACGTGAGGGAAGGTCCCTCGATCTATTTACCATCTATTCACAATATTCCTTTCCTCAGGTCGCCAATTCCAGCAGCATGGATTAAAGATGTCATTGAGACACGAGTAACATAACGACTTCAACCGCAGTAATTAGAGATGAAATGTTTGTTTATTTATATGGTTGAAGTTACAGATAAAAAGAGGTTACAAAAGGGAATGTGCCATTGCGCCGTTAAGCCGGCGAGGCTAGTGGTGCAATATCTCACTGTTACATTATGCGTGTTGCTGGCTCGAAGTTTCTGGTACAAGAGCGAGATTCTTCAAATCTTTGTGGGGAATTTCTTCCTCAGGGCGCGTAGGGATACATCCTCTTCTACTGGCGCTGATTGGCTGAACTGAGCCAAATCACGCACAGAGAATGTATGTGAGCCCGCGGAATGTAGGTCACTACAGTACCATGGGCCCAGCACTATGTGTCAATAATTGTCACAAGTGTAGTGTTTGTACCAGAGTTTTCAAGTCGCTGGCTGGACTATAAAGCCACACTCGTTCAGCGCATCGGTAGGGGTTCTCCTACATGGATATAAAGTAGTGGCCGTACTCGAAAACGAGTTGGCAGCCACCATATATATATATATATATATATAGTTTTCCAAAGTGGATTGGAAGAAGACCACAGTTATGGACACCAGACAGTTAAATGTTCTTTCCTTTAAATAAATTTAATCTATTAGTAACTTAAATTTAAATAGATGTGTAATGGAAGAATTAAATTGCTGTTATTTTGGTTGATGGATCTTCAAAGTATGAGAAATACAAAAATAATTTTACCGTTTTGTTTTTATTTTCCTCATTAATTATTTTTAACTAAAATACCTCAAATATATTGAAATCAATACAGAGGTGAAAAAGATAGAGGAAAAAAAAAAAACAATGGTTTCATGAATATATAAGTTTTGTCTGTCTATATTT
>OZ024757.1:21795400-21817900 GCA_964016885.1 Eledone cirrhosa
TAAACCACCCTGTGGATAAGACCATCAAGTGCCAAACTTGTAACTAATATACTCATTAAAACAAAGCAAATTACAAACTAAACGTCTATATTTGAGCCAAGACATCCTCCATAGTCCCTACCTCAGACATAATCAATAATTCCTACCTCAGACATCCCCCATAGTCTCTACCTCAGACATCCTCCATAGTCCCTACCTCAGACATCTTCCATAATCCCTACCCCAGACATAATCAATAATTCCTACCTCAGACATCTCCCATAATTCCTACCTCAGACATCTTCCATAATTCCTACCTCAGACATAATCAATAATTCCTACCTCAGACATCATCCATAATCCCTACCTCAGACATCTCCCATAATCCCTACCTCAGACATAATCAATAATTCCTACCTCAGACATCTCCCATAATTCCTACCTCAGACATAATCAATAATTCCTACCTCAGACATAATCAATAATTCCTACCTCAGACATCTCCCATAATTCCTACCTCAGACATAATCAATAATTCCTACCTCAGACATCTCCCATAATTCCTACCTCAGACATAATCAATAATTCCTACCTCAGACATCTCCCATAATTCCTACCTCAGACATCTTCCATAATCCCTACCTCAGACATAATCAATAATTCCTACCTCAGACATCTCCCAAGAGTTCTTTTATGGAGGCTTACTCCTCTAGAGTCATCCCCCCGATCAAAGGTAAAGCATTTTGCAGCTCACCACACCTGCATACTCAAAGATTTCTCTGCTAACTGGAACAGTTGTGCCAACTCATTGTCAAATTAATAGTCAATCATCTGTGGAGCCACTGGTGTTGACAATGCTGAGGCCATCTAATTAAACTGATGATTGTGGCATGTGCTACTACTTACTATGAGATGAGCAGGATTTTTATTGAGACTTACTCCTCTATAGCCAATCTGTTCTGCAAGACTATCCTGTGATAGCAAATATCAGAGGCAGCCCATGTAGGATGTGGCTTTTTATGAGAGAGGCTAGGTACTCAGCTTCAATGAGCATATATTGCACGTCATCAATTTGCTGAATGGCATTGATTAAGAAGCAATGTAGTTCAATAATAACAGGAAACTATTGATAGCAAGCCTCTTCACTATTTATAACAGATGACGATTTATTTATCTCTACTGTCTGCTAAATATAATAATAATCCTAAAATAGATTAGAAAAAATAGATCTACAATGTCTTACTTCGTGCACTTATATACACCATTTTCATGCTGAAAGTCAACATATCTGCAAATGTGGATGCGGATGGTTGTGTGTGTATGTGCCTGTGTGTGTGTATCTGTGTATGTGTATATATGTGTGTGTATGTATATATATATATATATATATATATATATATATATATATATAACGAAGGAAGTGTGGTAAGGAACCAGATGGACCATAACGCACCAGAGTATTCAATACTTAGGGTAGTAGAGCGGGTAATAGGAAAATGTTTGACCCCGACGGCAGAGCTCGAGCCGTTTCGACGGCTATTTCTGGACGGCTATTTCTTGAGTCCAGAAATCTTGAGTCCATCGAAACGTCGGGGTTAAACATTTTCCTATATATATATAGACACATTTTTCAAATGCAAGAGGGCGCTATAGAAGTGGTGGATAGCTTCCGGTACCTAGGAGATCAGATTAGCATGGGAGGAGGGTGTTCCGAGGCCATAGTATCTAGAATAAGGACGGGTTGGAAGAAGTTTAGGGAGCTGCTTCCTCTGTTGACGAAGAAAGGTTTCTCCCTGCGTACGAAAGGCCGGTTGTATGATGCCTGCGTGAGGAGCACGATGCTGCATGGTAGTGAGACATGGGCAGCAACTGCAGAGGATATGCGACGGCTGGAGAGAAATGAGGCAAGCATGCTCCGTTGGATGTGCAGTGTAAATATGCGTGAATGACCCAGCATAAATGTGTTGAGAGGGATAGAATGTAGTGTACGGGAGAGGAGACTGAGGTGGTATGGACATGTGAAGGCGCATGGAGGATGACCGATGGGTGAAGAAGTGCCAGGAATTGCCAGTTGAAGGAAGACGTGGTAGAGGTAGACCACGAAAAACATGGGCGGAGGTGGTGAGAACAGACCTCAGATCATTGAAGCTCACGGTGGAGATGACGAGGGACCGTGACGAGTGGAGAGATGCTGTGCTGAATAAGACCCGTCCCACCCTTGTAACCACAGTAAGTAGGGTACTCAATACATAGCGGACGTAAAATGGTGATGATGATATATATATATATATATATTTATATATCTGTATGTGATAATGTAAGGAAGAAAACTGTGTGTGTGTCATCATCATCATCATCTGATGAAATGATGATGTCTGTATGTGATAATGTAAGGAAGAAAACTGTGTGTGTGTGTATATATATATATATATACATCCGAAAGTGTGTAAATATGTTTATACACATGTACCGCGCGGTTAAACCACTGGGAGTGAAGGACCCCTAGCCTTTGTCAGGGCATTCTTCTAGGCGAAGGCAACTCAGGAAACTGGGATAACTCCGATATAAAACCTGCGGCTCAGTAGTTACCGATGGTGTTGATCTTTTATTCTTTTCGGGTTATAGCTACTGTCACTCAGAGAGTGGGATTGGCTCAGTGCACAGTCTTTCCTCACTTTAAAAAATATCTTCACGCACAGGCATTGCACGATAGAATTAATTAATAATTATATATCGTGCAATGGCCATACTCGATAACGAGGGGGCAGCTATTATCATGTATATATACACACTGTTTTCTTCCTTACATTACCACACCCCTCCTCCCACCCCATCATCATCATCATCATCAACATTTCATGTTTATATATAATTATATATCGTGCAATGGCCATACTCGATAACGAGGGGGGCAGTCATCATCATGTATATATACACACACTGTTTTCTTCTTTACATTACCACACCCCTCCTCCCACCCCATCATCATCATCATCATCATCATCAACATTTCATGTTTATATATAATTATATATCGTGCAATGGCCATACTCGATAACGAGGGGGGCAGCCATCATCATGTATATATACACACACTGTTTTCTTCCTTACATTACCACACCCCCTCCTCCCACCCCATCATCATCATCATCATCATCATCATCAACATTTCATGTTTATCATCATCATCATCATCATCATTTCATTTTACGTCCGCTATTTCCCTGCTAGCAAGGGTGGGACGGGAACTGATTCTGGCTTGATTTCTACAGCTGGATGCCCTTCCTAACACCAACCTCATTTACAGTGAGTGATGGGTGCTTTTTTGCCGTGGCACCTCCACGACCACTTTGCAGTGGAATGATAGGGACCCCAGTCCCTATCATCTCATTTCTACAGCTGAGTAAACTGGAGCAACGTGAAATAAAGTGTCTCGCTCAAGGACACAACACATCACCCGGTCTGAGAATTGAACTCACAACCTTTTGATTGCACGGCCAATACTCTAACCACTAAGCCATGTGGTCATACTCGATAACGAGGAGGGCAGCCATTATCATGTATATATACACACACTGTTTTCTTCCTTACATTACCACACAAATCCTCACACCCCATCATCATCATCATCATCATCAACATTTCATGTTTATATTCCTCCTCCTATGCTATATACTATTATTATATCATATATATACCATAATAGGAAAACAATTAAAAACAGGGAAAAGCTTTTTTTCAATGAAATGTGAAAGCTTGTTTGCTACAACAAACCATTAACATAAAATGACAGTTACTAAGTCTTTTATTAACAACTGTTTCATGTCTGCTTTACTCCTCATTCTCTTTTCTTTTGTTTACTCTTTACCAATTCTCATGTGCCATTATACTATTATCATTACCATTGATATTGTTATTACTGTCATAATCATTAGTAGTGGTAGTAGTAGTAGTAGTAGTAGTAGTAGTAGTAGTAGTAGTAGTAGTGGTAGTAGTATAGTTTGTTATTATTGTTAAAAAATATAAAGATAAATAATAATTATTGTTATCATCATCATCACTATTATTATTAGAGGGTCGGACGCCATGCTTTCCAGCATAGAGTTACGGCCCTTTATGGTGTGAGTTCAAATCCCACAGAGGTTAACTTTGCCTTTCATCCTTACAGGGGTCGATAAAATAAAGTACCAGTAATGCACTGGTATATTGCTGGCCTTGTGCCAAAAGTAGAAACAATTATTATTAGAGGGTCGGACGCCATGCTTTCCAGCATAGAGTTACGGCCCTTTATGGTCTGAGTTCAAATCCCACAGAGGTTAACTTTGCCTTTCATCCTTACAGGGGTCGATAAAATAAAGTACCAGTAATACACTGAGATAATTGCTGGCCTTGTGCCAAAAGTAGAAACAATTATTATTGTTAGGATATGTGCTTTGGCAGTGTTGGCAGAACGTCAGACACCATGCTTTGCAGCATAGAGTTATGGCCCGTTACATTGTGAGTTCAAATCCCGCCGAGGTTAACTTTGCCTTTCATCCTTACAGGGTCGATAAATTAAAGAACCAGTAATGTACTGGGGGTGGGGAGTGGGGATTTAATTGACTTCCCCACCCCCAAATTGCTGGCCTTGTGCCTAAATAAAAATATTATTATTGCCATTATCATTATTAGTAGTAATTGTAGTAGTAGTAGTAGTAGTAGTAACAATATTATAATTTGTTATTATTGTTGTCCCCGATATGTCGGCTCTTGTAGCCGATAGAATAATTATTATCATCATTATTGTCAGCCCTTGTGGCTAATAAATGAAATCATCATTATCATCATTATTATTGCTAATAGTATAATTTATTGTTATAGTTTTATTATCATCATTATTGATGATAACATTGTTGTTGACATCATTGTATTGTTATTGTTGTTGTTGTTGTATTGTTGTTGTTGTTGTTGCCATTATGGAAAAGAGAAGTATTGTTTGCTTAATTAACATGGCCTAGTGGAAGAGATGTTTGCTGCAACCATAAAAAATAGAGATTTAAAAAAAAATAAATAAATAAATAAATAAATAAATAAATAAATAAAGATAAAATGGCAGAGCACTAAAATAAAACAATATGAATAAACAAATACACAAATAAATAGATAAAAAAAGGGGATAAATATAAATAAAAAGAACAAATAAAATAAATAACAACAAAAGGAAAACAACCCAGCAGCAAAAATGGAAAAAGAAACACAAGAAATTTTTTAAATGGCAGATCGTTAAAATACAACCGGTATAAATATATATATATAAATATATAAAAGGGATATATATATATATATATATATGTATATAAAGGGATAAATATATATAAATAAGAGAAATGAAGAAGAGCCCAGCAGCCAAAATATTAAAAAATGTAGTAATCAGCAAGCTGTGTAATATTTGAAATAAGTGAACACTGAGGTTTTATTAACTGTTGCTGGAATATAAACTAAAATATTGTTAAAAGGAAGAGGAATAAAGTTGTTGGTTTATTATATAGCTAGCAGTCACATCTGATATGTGTAGATATGTCGTACATACATACATACATACATACATACATACATACATACATACATACATACATACATGGTGCCTGCCAACTCGTTTTCGAGTATGGCCACTACTTTATATCCATGTAGGAGAACCCCTACCGATGCACTGAAGTGTGACTTTTCAGTCCAGCCAGCGACTTGAAAACTCTGGTACAAACACTACACTTGTGACAATTATTGACACATAGTGCTGGGCCCATGGTACCATGTGACAACAAGTGCAGAGAGATCTCCAGATATAAAGCAATGCCTGTGCCATGAAGCTTTTATAGTGAGCAAAGGCACTGCACAAAGCCAGTCCCACTCTCTTAACCAAGATGATATTTACCAAAAAGAAGAACAAGTCAACATCATTGGATACCATCAGAGTTGCAGGTGTTATATCAGAGTTTTCCTTCTCCTAGAATTCTGCCTTGACAAAGGCTAAGGGGTCATCTCTCCCGAACATATATACATACATACACACATACATAAATACACACATACATATGTACATACATACATACATACATACGTACATACATATATACATACATACATCTAAGGTACTCCATTCATTGGTTACGACGATGAGTATTCCTGTTGAGACGATCAACAGAACAGCCTGCTTGTGAAATTAATGTGCAAGTGGCTGAGCATTCCGCAAACACATGCATACCCTTCATGTAGTTCTCAGGGAGATTCAGCAAGACACAGAATGTCACAAGGCTGCTTCTTCGAATTACAAGTACAAATAATTTTTGCCAGCTGAGTGGACTGGAACAACGTAAAAATAAAGTGTCTTGCTCAAGGACACAACTTGCCACCAGGAATCGAACTCATAACCTTATGATTGTGAGCCATGTGCGTTCACATATGTTTATATACATAAAGGCTGCAAACTCACGCTAAGAGTATTGCAATCACTTGTAAGATACAGATGTGTGATGCTCGGATACAGCTTTTCAAGCCTGCTAGAGACTTGCAATCTGTTGCACATTGACGACAACTCTGGATCTCCCTGGCCTCAGGTCTTGCATCAGGTTGCCTGTGAACCCTCACAATACCGTGGAGATCATAGTTCACTGGTTCTCTTTGAACGTGGCTGCGCCTGTGGCTCCTGAGACCAGATTTGTTCAAGCACACCCCTTTCCACACTCAGGGCACACCTATGCAATGGAGACACCGATCATTTCGAGAGATACACCAGGGCATTGCTTACGCACATCTTATTTGATACATACATACATGCATACGTATATATATATATATATATATATATATATATATATATATATATATATATATATATATATATATATAGTATAAAAGAGAAAACACAGGTAAGCATTAAGAGAAGGATTTTATCCAGGTATTTATGACCGTTTCATTGGTAAGTGCAACCTTATATTGCTATACTGAACAACAATTATAATTGAGTGGCTGCTATTTGCAGTATAGCAATATAAGGTTGCACTTACCAATGAAACGGTCGTAAATACCTGGATAAAATCCTTCTCTTAATGCTTACCTGTGTTTTCTCTTTTATACTTTATACTCCAAGATTGAATGGAATTCTTACAAACTTGTGGAGTTACCCCTAACCGTACGTTGAAACCATCCATGAAACTGGCTTTCTTAACCAAGAACTTGATCACAATAAGCAATTTTTTGCTTCTCTAACTATATATATATATATATATATATATATATATATATATATATATATATATATATATATATATATTAACAGCTTATACTGCTGTTGGCCACAAAAGGTTTCTCTCTAAAAATGAAAGGCAGATTGTATGATACCTGTATATGAACAGCAATGTTACACGGCAGTGAGACATGGGCATTGTATGCAGAGGACCTGCGCAAACTGGAAAGGAACGTATGTATAATAGTAATATACGCGATGTATAATAGTAATATATGCGAACGGCAAAACATAAATGAACTAAGTGAGAAATTAGGAATAAGAGGGATCAGATGCTGTTTACTCGAGAGAAGACTACGTTGGTATGGTCACGTGATGCACATGAAAGACGACAGCTGTATAAAAAAGTGCAGGGCGATCTAATTTGATGAAAGTTATGGAGTAGGTAGACCCAGAAAAACCTGGGACGATTTCATAAATTCAAACCTTACACACTTGCACCTCTCTAAGACAATGTCAGTGGACCAAGATCGTTGGCGTCACACAATAATACAGAAGACCCGCCTTACCTATGTACAAAGCGAAACCTACAGTCAGTAGGCACCTCTTAATCAAATATATACCCCTTCCCACCAACACCTCCCTTTCTCTGTAAAGTTATGTTGGTACCACAACATCCAGTCCAAACTAACGAGGTCATGTAGGTGCCACGACAAAAAAACACACAGTCCACACTGTAATGTGGTTGGTGTTAGGAAGGGCATCCATCTGTAGAAAACATGCCAGATAGTCCTATACGAGCGAGACACAGTCACCTGATCAATTTTACCTCAAGTGGGACAATTCCCATCTAACCCATACTAGCGTGGAAGATAGATGTTAAACGATGATGATGATATATATATATATATATATATATATATATATATCATCATCATCATTTCATTTTACGTCCACTTTTCCCTGCTTGCAAGGGTGGGACGGGAACTGATTCTGGCTTGATTTCTACAGCTGGATGCCCTTCCTAACAACAACCTCATTTACAGTGAGTGCTGGGTGCTTTTTTCCTGTGGCACCTCCACAACCACTTTGCAGTGGAATGATATGGACCCCAGTCCCTATCATCTCATTTCTACAGCTGAGTAAACTGGAGCAATGTGAAATAAAGTGTCTTGCTCAAGGAAACAACACATCACCCGGTCTGAGAATTGAACTCACAACCTTTCGATTGCAAGGCCAATGCTCTAACCACTAAGCCATGTGCCCCCATATATATATATATTACTGACACTTCAGTGCAGAGTAGAGCACTCAATGAAGTGTGCTGGTGGGTTTGTTTACTCCAGAGTAATTTAAAAACAAGAAGTGTAAGTCAACAGGTTAAAATTAACTTCATTTATTCATATTCACTGCAATATATATTTCGGTGATAACCATTATTCAACAGTTATGACCTCATCAGGCAGCTAGAACTTAGACAGAAAAACATAAAGAACTGGTGGCATATGCCACCAATTCTTTGAGGAAACAACACCATACTTCGGGACAGGGCATATCAAAGGACTGCAATAATGGAGGTAAACTTTGATAGGTAGACAGACATACAGGCAGGCAGACAGGCAGACAGACAGACAGACATACAGACAGACAGACAGGCAGGCAAGCACGCAGGCAGATAGATAGATAGATAGATATGTTTGTGTATGACTGTATTTAGTGGTGGTTTGTTGGTGTAGTGGTTTGGAGGTTTGTTGGTTTGGTGGTCTTGTAATTTGCTGGTCTGGTGGTTTAGTAGTTTGGTAATTTGTTGGTTTGTTGGTGTGGTAGTGTGGTGGTTTGGAGATTTTCTGGTTTGTTGGTTTGATGGTGAGATGGTTTGTTGAAGTGGTGGTTTGGTGGTTTGTTGGTGTGGTGGTTTGGTGGTTTAGGGTTTTGGTAATTTGGTTGTTTGGTGGTTTGGTAATTTAGTGGTTTGGTGGGTTGGTGGCGTGGTGGTGTGGCATTTTAGTGGTTTGTGGGTTAGTTTCTTTCCAGCCTGTTAAATACCACCTCTACTACTACAGCCACAACCATAGACACTACCTAACCACCATAATGACACCCACAACAGTGACTGACACACCCAACACCACCACCACAAATATCACAACTGCCACAACCAACAATTCCAATGATACCACCACCTCATTCACCACCACCACCATCCCCATTACCACCACAACTACCACTACCATTACCATTACCACCACCACAACGACCACCGCTGCCACCACCACCATTACCACCACAACGACGACGACGACCACCACCACCACCACCATTACCACCACCACCACCATAATGACCATCACCACCACCACCACCACAACGACCACCACTGCCATCATCACCACCACCATTACCACCACAACGACCACCGCTGCCATCACCACCACTGCCACCACCACCACTGCCACCACCACCACTACCCCCACCACCACAACCATCAACAACAACAATACCAGCAGCAATAACAGGGAAAAAATATTACTTTACAAAGGACAATGTCTTCTGCCTTCAATTATTTACTACAATGGAAAGATGTTACTATTGGCACATATACACATACATGCATTCACATATACACACACACACACACATATATATATATAAACACATACATGCATTCACATATACACACACACACATATATATATATATATATACACATACATGCATTCACATATACACACACACACACATATATATATATATATATATAAACACATACATGCATTCACATATACACACACACATATATATATATATATATGTGTATATATATATATATATATATACCTACACGTACGTATATTCATAGACACACATAAACGCACAAACATATATATATACATACATTCACATGTATATATATATACATACATTCACATATATATAGATACATTCACACATATATATATACATACATTCACATGTATATATATACATACATTCACATGTATATATATATACATACATTCACATATATATACATACATTCACACACATATATATACATTCACATATATATACATTCAGATATACATATATACATACATTCACACATATATATATATATGCATATATACAAATACACACATATATGCACATATATACACATACATGCATATATATATATACATATATACAAGCATATATATACATACATGTATTTATATACACACACACACATATAAATACATATATATATATATATATATATATATAAATGCATAAAACACACACACACACACACACACACACACAAACAAACACACATGAAAATATTGATTGTTAAACGTGAAAGGAGCTATTGTTTCTGTAACAACTCTACTAGTATTGATTGTCCAGTGGAAGGATTCTTTGTAGAATTCTCAGTCTTTTTTTAGTCCAATGCCAGATACAAATGCCACTAGCTAAGCCAAGCTTGGCAAATTAAGGTTATTGTTGGACTTTGTCTTTCTTTTTTACACCACCCTGGGAGCTTTTTAGTGTGGCACCAGCACTACCATTTTACAGGGTGGACTGGGTGTTTTTATTGTGGCACCAGCACTACCACTTTACAGGGTAGACTGGGTGTTTTTATTGTGGCACCAGCACTACCACTTTACAGGGTAGACTGGGTGCTTTTTATTGTGGCACCAGCATTACCACTTTACAGGGTAGACTGGGTGTTTTTATTGTGGCACCAGCATTACTACTTTACATGGTGGACTGGGTGTTTTTATTGTGGGACCAGCATTACTACTTTACAGGGTAGACTGGGTGTTTTTATTGTGGCACCAGCACTACCACTTTACATAATTGACTGGGTGCTTTTTATTGTGGCACCAGCACTACCACTTTACAGGGTAGACTGGGTGTTTTTATTGTGGCACCAGCATTACTACTTTACAGGGTAGACTGGGTGTTTTTATTGTGGCACCAGCACTACCACTTTACAGGGTAGACTGGGTGTTTTTATTGTGGCACCAGCATTACTACTTTACAGGGTAGACTGGGTGTTTTTATTGTGGCACCAGCACTACCACTTTACAGGGTAGACTGGGTGTTTTTATTGTGGAACCAGCATTACCACTTTACAGGGTAGACTGGGTGTTTTTATTGTGGCACCAGCACTACCACTTTACATAATTGACTGGGTGCTTTTTATTGTGGCACCAGCATTACCACTTTACAGGGTAGACTGGGTGTTTTTATTGTGGCACCAGCATTACTACTTTACATGGTGGACTGGGTGTTTTTATTGTGGCACCAGCATTACTACTTTACAGGGTGGACTGGGTGTTTTTATTGTGGCACTAGCACTACCACTTTACAGGGTAGACTGGGTGTTTTTATTGTGGCACCAGCACTACCACTTTACAGGGCAGATTGGGTGTTTTTATTGTGGAACCAGCATTACCACTTTACAGGGTAGACTGGGTGTTTTTATTGTGGCACCAGCACTACCACTTTACATAATTGACTGGGTGCTTTTTATTGTGGCACCAGCATTACCACTTTACAGGGTAGACTGGGTGTTTTTATTGTGGCACCAGCATTACTACTTTACATGGTGGACTGGGTGTTTTTATTGTGGCACCAGCATTACTACTTTACAGGGTGGACTGGGTGTTTTTATTGTGGCACTAGCACTACCACTTTACAGGGTAGACTGGGTGTTTTTATTGTGGCACCAGCACTACCACTTTACAGGGCAGATTGGGTGTTTTTATTGTGGCACCAGCATTACCACTTTACAGGGTAGACTGGGTGTTTTTATTGTGGCACCAGCATTACCACTTTACAGGGTAGACTGGGTGCTTTTTATTGTGGCACCAGCATTACCACTTTACAGGGTAGACTGGGTGTTTTTATTGTGGCACCAGCATTACTACTTTACATGGTGGACTGGGTGTTTTTATTGTGGCACCAGCATTACTACTTTACAGGGTGGACTGGGTGTTTTTATTGTGGCACCAGCACTACCACTTTACAGGGTAGACTGGGTGTTTTTATTGTGGCACCAGCACTACCACTTTACAGGGCAGATTGGGTGTTTTTATTGTGGCACCAGCATTACCACTTTACAGGGTAGACTGGGTGTTTTTATTGTGGCACCAGCACTACCACTTTACATAATTGACTGGGTGCTTTTTATTGTGGCACCAGCATTACCACTTTATAGGGTAGACTGGGTGTTTTTATTGTGGCACCAGCATTACCACTTTACAGGGTAGACTGGGTGTTTTTATTGTGACACCAGCACTACCACTTTACATAATTGACTGGGTGCTTTTTATTGTGGTACCAGCACTACCACCTTACATATTTGACTGAGTGACTTTTACTGTGGTACCAGCACTACCACCTTACAGGGTGGACTGGTAACTTTTCTTGTGACACCAGCACTACCACCCTACATATTTGACTGGTTACTTTTCTTGTGACACCAGCACTACCACCTTACATATTTGACTGAGTGACTTTTATTGTGGTACCAGCACTACCACCTTACAGGGTGGACTGGTGACTTTTATTGTGACACCAGCACTACCACATTACATATTTGACTGGTGACTTTTATTGTGACACCAGCACTACTACCTTACAGGGTGGACTGGGTTTTATTTTTGTCATGGCACCAACCTTACAGAGTGAACTGGGGGTCTTTTGTTGTGGCACCGGTACTACCATTTTACAGGGTAGAGTGGGTGACGTTTATTGTGGCACCAGCACTACCACCTTACAGGGTAGACTGGGAGCTTTTTCTGCATGGCACCAGCACTAATCCATAACCCTCCATTCCAATATATATACTTACACTCTCACTGGGGTTTCAATAAAATTGATTACATTTGCTCCAATCCAACATTGTAATCCAATATCAATAAAACAGAAATCAATATTTATACTAAACTGATCGAAACTGAAATAAACACAGGTAGGGATGAGAGATTAGCTTATTTTTTAACTAAACCAAACTATTATTATCTGGCGGAATCGGTAGAGTGTCGGACACCATGCTTTGCAGCACAGAGTTATGGCCGTTTACGGTCTGAGTTAAAATCCTGTCGAGGTTAACTTTGCCTTTCATCCTTACAAGATCGATGAAATAAAGTACCAGTAATGTAGTAGGTAATTTGCTGGCCTTGTGCCAAAAGTATAAACAATTATTATTATTATCTCCAAGGGCGGTGGATTGGCAATATCGGTAGAGGGTTTGACGCCATGCTTTCCAGCATAGTTACGTCCCTTTACGATCTGAGTTCAAATCCCACCGAGGTTGACTTTGCCTTTCATCCTTACAGGGTCGATAAAATAAAGTACCAGTAATGCACTTGGTAATTGCTGGCCTTGTGCCTAAAGTAGAAACAATTATTATCTCCAAGTTATTTCTAACTTTACATCAAGTACATCTTTTGGTTTTTTATTATGCTTATTTCATTTATTTTATTAAATTTCTATATTTTGTTTGTTTATTTATTTATATTTTCATTTATTTATTTATATTTTCATTTATTTATTCATATTTTCATTTATTTATTTATATTTTCATTTATTTATTTATATTTTCATTTATTTAAATTTCTTTATAGTTTGATTATTTGATTATTTATTTCTGTAAAAGTTAAGATATTTGTCTTTTGTTGATATCTACACAATACAGTTCTCTGTGTGTGTATGTGTCTGTGTGTGTGTGTGTATATGTGTGTGTATGTGTGATCTGTGTGTGTGTATGATCTATGTGTGTATGTATGATCTGTGTGTGTACATGTGTGTGTATGATCTGTGTGTGTATGTATGATCTGTGTGTGTATGATCTCTGTGTGTTATGTGTTTATGTGTGTGTATGATCTGTGTGTGTGTGTGTGTGTGTGTGTATGTGTGACAGTGTATGATCTGTGCGTGTGATATGTGTGTGTGTACCACCTGTATATTACCACTCACTGTTTAAGGGTCAGTCCAGCTCATGATCCCACCTGATAGGATGGAGAAGACATGCCACCCGCCCCTTAAAAGCTAGCAAGGGAGACATGCAGGAATAGTAACCCCTACTTCACATGAATCCTACATAATGGTAGCCAACACCACTCCAACAACAGAGAGTAGGGATGTGATCTGGGAGACAAGAACTCCAGATGTCTCCAGTGTTATAGGTTTCACAAGATGCCAGTCCCCATCAAGGGTCTCCTGCCAACACCACTCCAACAACAGAGAGTAGGGATGTGATCTGGGAGACAAGAACTCCAGATGTCTCCAGTGTTATAGGTTTCACAAGATGCCAGTCCCCATCAAGGGTCTCATGCCAACACCACTCCAGCAACAGAGAGTAGGGATGTGATCTGGGAGACAAGAACTCCAGATGTCTCCAGTGTTATAGGTTTCACAAGATGCCAGTCCCCATTAAGGGTCTCATGCCAACACCACCCCAACAACAGAGAGTAGGGATGGGATCTGGGAGACAAGAACTCCAGATGTCTCCACTGTTATAGGTTTCACAAGATGCCAGTCCCCATTAAGGGTCTCATGCCAACACCACCCCAACAACAGAGAGTAGGGATGTGATCTGGGAGACAAGAACTCCAGATGTCTCCAGTGTTATAGGTTTCACAAGATGCCAGTCCCCATCAAGGGTCTCATGCCAACACCACCCCAACAACAGAGAGTAGGGATGTGATCTGGGAGACAAGAACTCCAGATGTCTCCAGTGTTATAGGTTTCACAAGATGCCAGTCCCCATTAAGGGTCTCATGCCAACACCACCCCAACAACAGAGAGTAGGGATGTGATCTGGGAGACAAGAACTCCAGATGTCTCCAGTGTTATAGGGTTCACAAGATGCCAGTCCCCATTAAGGGTCTCATGCCAACACCACCCCAACAACAGAGAGTAGGGATGTGATCTGGGAGACAAGAACTCCAGATGTCTCCAGTGTTATAGGTTTCACAAGATGCCAGTCCCCATCAAGGGTCTCATGCCAACACCACTCCAACAACAGAGAGTAGGGATGTGATCTGGGAGACAAGAACTCCAGATGTCTCCAGTGTTATAGGTTTCACAAGATGCCAGTCCCCATCAAGGGTCTCCTGCCAACACCACTCCAACAACAGAGAGTAGGGATGTGATCTGGGAGACAAGAACTCCAGATGTCTCCACTGTTATAGGGTTCACAAGATGCCAGTCCTCATCAAGGGTCTCCTGCCAACACCACTCCCAACAACAGAGAGTAGGGATGTGATCTGGGAGACAAGAACTCCAGATGTCTCCAGTGTTATAGGTTTCACAAGATGCCAGTCCCCATCAAGGGTCTCCTGCCAACACCACTCCAACAACAGAGAGTAGGGATGTGATCTGGGAGACAAGAACTCCAGATGTCTCCACTGTTATAGGTTTCACAAGATGCCAGTCCCCATCAAAGGTCTCCTGCCAACACCACTCCAACAACAGAGAGTAGGGATGTGATCTGGGAGACAAGAACTCCAGATGTCTCCACTGTTATAGGGTTCACAAGATGCCAGTCCCCATCAAGGGTCTCCTGCCAACACCACTCCCAACAACAGAGAGTAGGGATGTGATCTGGGAGACAAGAACTCCAGATGTCTCCAGTGTTATAGGTTTCACAAGATGCCAGTCCCCATCAAGGGTCTCCTGCCAACACCACTCCAACAACAGAGAGTAGGGATTTGATCTGGGAGACAAGAACTCCAGATGTCTCCACTGTTATAGGTTTCACAAGATGCCAGTCCCCATCAAAGGTCTCCTGCCAACACCACTCCAACAACAGAGAGTAGGGATGTGATCTGGGAGAGAAGAACTCCAGATGTCTCCACTGTTTTAGGTTTCACAAGATGCCAGTCCCCATCAAGGGTCTCATGCCAACACCACCCCAACAACAGAGAGTAGGGATGTGATCTGGGAGACAAGAACTCCAGATGTATCCAGTGTTATAGGTTTCACAAGATGCCAGTCCCCATCAAGGGTCTCATGCCAACACCACCCCAACAACAGAGAGTAGGGATGTGATCTGGGAGACAAGAACTCCAGATGTCTCCACTGTTATAGGTTTCACAAGATGCCAGTCCCTATCAAGGGTCTCCTGCCAACACCACCCCAACAACAGAGAGTAGGGATGTGATCTGGGAGACAAGAACTCCAGATGTCTCCAGTGTTATAGGTTTCACAAGATGCCAGTCCCCATCAAGGGTCTCATGCCAACACCACCCCAACAACAGAGAGTAGGGATGTGATCTGGGAGACAAGAACTCCAGATGTCTCCACTGTTATAGGTTTCACAAGATGCCAGTCCCCATTAAGGGTCTCATGCCAACACCACCCCAACAACAGAGAGTAGGGATGTGATCTGGGAGACAAGAACTCCAGATGTCTCCAGTGTTATAGGTTTCACAAGATGCCAGTCCCCATTAAGGGTCTCATGCCAACACCACCACAACAACAGAGAGTAGGGATGTGATCTGGGAGACAAGACCTCCAGATGTCTCCAGTGTTATAGGGTTCACAAGATGCCAGTCCCCATCAAGGGTCTCCTGCCAACACCACCCCAACAACAGAGAGTAGGGATGTGATCTGGGAGACAAGAACTCCAGATCTCTCCAGTGTTATAGGTTTCACAAGATGCCAGTCCCCATCAAGGGTCTCATGCCAACACCACTCCAACAACAGAGAGTAGGGATGTGATCTGGGAGACAAGAACTCCAGATGTCTCCAGTGTTATAGGTTTCACAAGATGCCAGTCCCCATCAAGGGTCTCCTGCCAACACCACTCCAACAACAGAGAGTAGGGATGTGATCTGGGAGACAAGAACTCCAGATGTCTCCACTGTTATAGGGTTCACAAGATGCCAGTCCCCATCAAGGGTCTCCTGCCAACACCACTCCCAACAACAGAGAGTAGGGATGTGATCTGGGAGACAAGAACTCCAGATGTCTCCAGTGTTATAGGTTTCACAAGATGCCAGTCCCCATCAAGGGTCTCCTGCCAACACCACTCCAACAACAGAGAGTAGGGATGTGATCTGGGAGACAAGAACTCCAGATGTCTCCACTGTTATAGGTTTCACAAGATGCCAGTCCCCATCAAAGGTCTCCTGCCAACACCACTCCAACAACAGAGAGTAGGGATGTGATCTGGGAGACAAGAACTCCAGATGTCTCCACTGTTATAGGTTTCACAAGATGCCAGTCCCCATCAAGGGTCTCGTGCCAACACCACTCCAACAACAGAGCGTAGGGATGTGATCTGGGAGACAAGAACTCCAGATGTCTCCAGTGTTATAGGTTTCACAAGATGCCAGTCCCCATCAAGGGTCTCCTGCCAACACCACCCCAACAACAGAGAGTAGGGATGTGATCTGGGAGACAAGAACTCCAGATGTCTCCAGTGTTATAGGTTTCACAAGATGCCAGTCCCCATTAAGGGTCTCATGCCAACACCACCCCAACAACAGAGAGTAGGGATGTGATCTGGGAGACAAGAACTCCAGATGTCTCCACTGTTATAGGTTTCACAAGATGCCAGTCCCCATCAAGGGTCTCGTGCCAACACCACTCCAACAACAGAGAGTAGGGATGTGATCTGGGAGACAAGAACTCCAGATGTCTCCACTGTTATAGGGTTCACAAGATGCCAGTCCCCATCAAGGGTCTCATGCCAACACCACTCCAACAACAGAGAGTAGGGATGTGATCTGGGAGACAAGAACTCTAGATGTCTCCACTGTTATAGGTTTCACAAGATGCCAGTCCCCATCAAGGGTCTCGTGCCAACACCACTCCAACAACAGAGAGTAGGGATGTGATCTGGGAGACAAGAACTCTAGATGTCTCCACTGTTATAGGTTTCACAAGATGCCAGTCCCCATCAAGGGTCTCATGCCAACACCACCCCAACAACAGAGAGTAGGGATGTGATCTGGGAGACAAGAACTCCAGATGTCTCCAGTGTTATAGGTTTCACAAGATGCCAGTCCCCATTAAGGGTCTCATGCTAACACCACTCCAGCAACAGAGAGTAGAGATGTGATCTGGGAGACAAGAACTCCAGATGTCTCCAGTGTTATAGGGTTCACAAGATGCCAGTCCTCATTAAGGGTCTCATGCTAACTCCACTCTAATAGTGGCGCGGGGGTGAGCAAGGACGTTGGAAGTCTCCATTGACACAGGTTTAATACCAAACATATCAAAGAGCAACTGATTGGAACACAGTTTGTTTTCCTACTCCTGCATCAAACCCCAACACACTGGCTGTCCTGCTGCTCCTACCTCTTACTTGGAAGTGTCTTGCCAATCTTACAGATACACCTTCAACACAACTGTAGACCTTGTTAAATTCTTGTTTTTAATTTATTGTATTTTATGTATATTTTATCTATATTTGTGGGGTGGGTTAGTTATGTCGTTTCATTGAGGATAGAAAACAAACTTACTTTTCTCTCCCTCCTCATTCACACACACTCATCATGTATATATATATATGCATACATACATAAATGCACATATACACACACATGCATGTATGCACACACATGCTTATATACATTTACATACATACATGCATACTTACAAACATCTATGCATATATATATATACATAGATACATACACATGCATGCATACATACATATATACTGTATAGTCATCATAAGCATATATACATACATATGCATACACACTCACATACATATATATACATGCATACATACATGCATAAATACATATATACATACATACACACACACACATACATTCTCATACATACATGTGTACACAAATATACATATATATATATACATAGGCCTAGATACATACACACATACACATTTACACATACATACGTTCATACATACATACGTTCATACATACATACGTTCATACATACTTTTATACATACATATACACAAACATATACATACATATATACATACACTAACACACACATACATACATTTTTTTTAAAATCCAGAAATATTTATATATAAAAAATGTTTAAATAAAAGTAATTAAAAAAAAAATGGTAATAAAATCCATCATAAAATAAATAGGAAACTATAAACAGGAAATATGAAACAAATGTTAACAGAAATAAGAAAATAAAAGATAAATAACAATTCAAGAGGAAGTATTAGTTATTTAAAATGGATTATATTTCATAGCAATTGCTATCATTATGAAATCTCTCCTTTCCAACCTCTTTCCAAGGGTTTCATTTTTAGGGGGTTTTCTAAACGTTTTTTTTTTTTGCGGGATATATTTTTTTTTTTTGCTATCCTCCATTTTTTATTTTTGTTTTCTCCTCTTTCTTCATTGTTATATATTTATTTTTGTTGTTTGTTTTCCTCATTTCCTAGTCATTTGGAATTCCTTGGGAAATGTCTATATTTGTATTGATGTCTCTCTGTCTACATTGAAGTTATCGGAGAATTCCACGCCCCAGCAACTGTTACTGTTATACCAGTCCTATATGAGCAAGACATGGTCACCTGACCCAACTAATGGGACAACCTGTCTAACCCATGCTAGTGTGGAAAATGGACGTTAAAAGGTAACGATAATATCTACATTTATATGTTAACTGATAAATTTATCAAGAACTTCATATGGCCTTCGCTGTTATTCCCTGTATACACACTCTCACACACACACTCACACATACACACACATTCACACATGCATACACACCACACACATGCACACGCACTCACACACGCACTCATACACACCACGCACTCATACACACCACACACTCTCACACACACACACTCACACATGCACACACACACACACACACACACACACACACACACTCACACACACACACACACACACACACACACACACACACACACGCATACACATATATATTTTAATAACCAAGTTAATTGTTCATTATGTGCAGCACAGCTGTCCAAATACATTGAAACATATGATTGATATATATCATTGGAGCATACCATCAAGTCATACCATTGAGACATACCACTGAGACATATCACTGAGACATATCACTGAGACATACCATTGAGATATACCACTGAGACTACCACTGAGACATACCATTGAGACATACCACTGAGACATACCACTGAGACTACCACTGAGACATACCACTGAGATATACCACAGATATCCCATTGAGATATAACACTGAGACATCCCACTGAGACATACCACTGAGACATCCCACTGAGATATACCACTGAGACATCCCACTGAGATATACCACTGAGACATCCCACTGAGACATCCCATTGAGATATAACACTGAGATATACCACTGAGACATACCATTGAGATATCCCACTGAGACATACCACTGAGACATCCCACTGAGACATACCACTGAGACATCCCATTGAGATATAACACTGAGATATACCACTGAGACATACCATTGAGATATCCCACTGAGATATACCACTGAGACATACCACTGAGACATCCCATTGAGATATAACACTGAGATATAACACTGAGATATACCACTGATATATACCAGTGAGACATCCCATTGAGATATACCATTGAGATATAACACTGAGATATACCACTGAGATATACCACTGAGACATACCACTGAGATATATGCATGATTTCAACTCTTCTTATTAATAACTGCATTGTTTCTTTCCAGGGACTGTGTAGAAAAATAAGCCTCTTTCGGTCATTCCATGAGAGTATCATGGTCAGTCTATGAACTTTGCAGCCGACCCTCATAGATGACAGACCAATGGTAGACCAACAGGCAAAGAACAGATTGGAAAAAGAAGGACAGAAGGATAGAAGGAGGACAAGAGAAGGATAGAAAGAAGACAAAAGAAGGACTAACACCATCCAACCTCCTCTATAACATGGAGAGGGTGAGCTCAGATGAAGCTATTTTTATAACCAAAATTGTGAATATACATATATCATCATCATCATCCGTTCTTCCACGCTAGCATGGGTTAGACGGGTTGTCCTGTTGTGGGCAGTGTCTGGTCGGCTGACCTTGCCTTGCTCATACAGGAACTGATTCTGGCTTGATTTCTACAGCTGGATGCCCTTCCTAACACCAACCTCATTTACAGTGAGTGCTGGGTGCCTTTTTCCGTCCACTTTACAGTGTGGGCTGGGTGCTTTTTTGCCGTGGCACCTCCACGACCACCTTGCAGTGGGAGGGTGTGGCGGCACATATATATATATATGTACAATATATTAATAAATGGAAACTATATTTATTTTATTATATATATTTCAAGGGCAACCAAGGCAAATTATGGTGCGCTTTCATCAGATAAAATACAGATTTGTTTTATAAATAAATATTGATATACCAGGAAAAAAAGACAACCTTAACGGTTGGAGCCTCCTGGATAGTCTATCCAGGAAGCTCCAACCGTTAAGGTTGTCTTTTTTCCAGGTATGTCAATATTTATTTATAAAACAAATCTGTATTTTATCTGATGAAAGCGCACCATAATTTGCCTTGGTTGCCCTTGAAATATATATAATAAAATAAATATCGTTTTATAAATATAGTTTCCATTTATTAATATATTGTGTATTTGCTCCACTTATCTGTTGAGTGCTTTATATCAGTTATAAAAAAATGTTTAAGCTTGTTGAATCCCAACAAATTAAATATAACCTCTACATATATATATATATATATTTTTATTCATATGTTCATATTCGCAACAACGCAGCATGGCATTTTTCATTCACATATATTTTTTCCCTTCGCTGTGGTACGTATTTATTCTGTCACCTTACTGCTATCCCCTTATTCTCTCTCTCCTTCTCTCTCCTTCACCTCTTGCTTTCCTCCACTCCCGTTGCTGGCCCCTTCCTAACACTTTCACTCACTCACTCTCTGCTACTCCTCTTCTCTTACTTCCTCCCGTCTGACCTGTGTGAAATTCTTTTCTCTCTCACTTTTCTCGTGGCTCGGACGTGTCTGTTTCTTCTCGTCATTTTGATTTGTCAGACTTAAGCCCACAAGATTCATTGACTTGTCTCTCTTTTCCTCTCTTTACGCTGCATTACTACCATGTTGTTTGTTTCCTTTCCTCTGTTTTCCTCTGTCCCGATAACTTAATTTAGTTATCGCACGGACTGATTTTAGGTATCTAGTCTTTAATGCGAAGAAATACCAACGATAATCAGCAGACTACTGATGAAGGACATTCTTGTTTCCTGGTCTATTTTTATTCATATGTTCATATTCGCAACAACGCAGCACGCCATTTTTCATTCATATATATATATATATATATATGT
>OZ024757.1:21820400-21842900 GCA_964016885.1 Eledone cirrhosa
ATATATATATATAAATATATATATATATATAAATATATATATATATATATATATATATATATATATATATATATATATATATATATATATATGTCGTTTCTGTATATATGTATATATATCATCATCATCATCATCATCATCATTTTACGTCCGCTTTTCCCTGCTTGCAAGGGTGGGACGGGAACTGATTCTGGCTTGATTTCTACAGCTGGATGCCCTTCCTAACACCAACCTCATTTACAGTGAGTGCTGGGTGCTTTTTTGCCGTGGCACCTCCACGACCACCTTACAGTGTGGGCTGGGTGGTTTTTTTGCTGTGGCACCTCCACGACCACTTTGCTGTGGAATGATAGGGACCCCAGTCCCTATCACCTCATTTCTATAGCTGAGTAAACTGGAGCAATGTGAAATAAAGTGTCTTGCTCAAGGAAACAACACATCACCCGGTCTGAGAATTGAAGTCACAACCTTTCGATTGCAAGGCTCTACCCACTAAGCCATTCGAGAGAAGGCTACGTTGGTATGGTCATGTGATGCGCATGAAAGACGACAGCTGTATAAAAAAGTGCAGGGCAATAAAAATAGACGGTAGCCACGGAGTAGGCAGACCCAGAAAAACATGGGACAACATGATAAATTCCGACCTCACACACTTACACCTCTCCAAGACAATGTCACTGGACCGAGATCTTTGGCGCTACACAGTAATAGAGAAGACCCGCCTTACCTAAGTACAAAGTGAAACCTACTACAGTCAGTAGGCACCTCTAACAAAATACACGCCCGTCCCACTACCCCCACCCTATCCACACCCCCCTTTCAATGTAAAGTTATGTTGGTACCACAACATCCAGCCCGAAACAAATGAGGTCGTGTAGGTGTCACGACAAAAAAAAACACACAGTCCATGCTTACCTGTAGGTAAGACGGTAAAAACCTCCCAGTTCCACACTGTAAATGTGGTTGGTGTTAGGAAGGGCATCCAGCCGTAGAAAACCTGCAAGACAGTCCTATGCGAGCAAGACAACCACTCTTGCCTCAAGTGGGAATACCCCCGTCCAAACCCATGCAAGCGTGGAACATGGACGTTAAACGATGATGATGATGATGATGATACATATACATATATTCATATATAAATATATATATATATATATATACATATAAGTAAAGAGATTTTTAATTAGTTGGTAATTCAACAAATTATTAATAACACATTCGAAGCCCTCGGCAGGTTTCCTAGAGTATAATATCAATGATATTAATAAATGGAAACTATATTTATAAAACCATATTTAAATATGGTTTTATAAATATAGTTTCCATTTATTAATATCATTGATATATATATACATATACATATATATATATATATATACATATATATATATAAATGAATAAACAAGAGAGATGAATACTAATATAAACATACATGTGTTCGAATCGAAAGGACTAGTTTTGCTAGGGTTAAAAAATACTAACTTCAGCAATATGGTTTGTCAGACTTAATTTTAAGTAGTAAATTAAGAAAAATAACAGACCTATATTGGGCAAAATGCCTGGTAACAACTAGACAGTTTTGGGAACTGTTTCGCAACATCTTATTAAGTGAAGTCCACGCTTTTCCCTGCTCCTCAGTAGTTGTTGAGAAATTAGCGATCCTTTCACTTCTAAATATATTAGAAGACTGAAAATTGTGCTAATAAGACCTATACCATGTGTCTTCGGAACCCAGCTTGACTCGAAATCCCATATATATATACATATATATATACATATATATATACAAGTGGCAAGTAATCCCAGTGGAGGGAAGCTCCAGTAGAGGAAGACCAGGTAAGACCTGGATAGAAATGGTGAAAGCTGATCCAGATCATTGAAACTCACAGAAGAGATTTCAAAGGAATACAACAAGAGGAAAGATGCTGCACTGAGAAGGACCCGTCCAACCCATGCAAGTGTGGAACAACGGAAGTATGATGATGATGATATATATTCTATAAACTTTGTTTTTAAAAAATATTATAATCACTTTAACATGTTGAGCTGTTTAATTAATAAGTAATTACACTTCAATTAAAATCCAAGCCTTTCAATTTGGTGCTAACTTTAGTTTGACAAAAAAAATAAAATATAAAAAAATAAAAATAAAAAATGAAAATAAAAAGGAGGTCAAATCATTGCATGTTCAACTTCAAAATTAATTTGTTTTCACCTGCATATTTAAATTAGCTATTTCAATATATATAAATTCAAATAAAATAAGATATATCTTTAAATGGGAATTACTGTTGTGGCAACAAATTTTGAAAATATATTCTTAAATAAAATAAAATATATATTTAAGTGAGAATTACTGTTTTGGTAAGGATTACGAAAATAAATTCAATTTATAATCAAATATAAGCCGAACCCCTATTTTAGGTTTGAGAAATGGGCAAAAGTCCAAACTCCATTTAAATCGAGGCAGCTAATCAATACATTGTTTAGTGGCATATATAAGCCAGCCTACCATTTTACCATTGATTCTTTGGTCACATATTCCTCGGTTTGAGTATATATGGTAAGTGGGAATTACAGTTATGGTAAGAAGTTTGAAAATATATTAAAATGAATTAAAATAAAGTAGAGAGTCACAGTCAGACAGCTGAGCTCTTGCCATTTCAATAACAAATTCCAGACTTTTGCTGTTGAAACAGCAAGAGCTCATCTGCTGGGCTCTGACCCTCTACTATATTTACACTATACCATCCCAAGTATTATAGGCAGTGAATTGGCAGAGTCGTTAGAACGTCGGATAGAATGTTTTATGGTATTCGTTCCGGCTCTCTGCCCTCGGAGTTCAAATCCTGCCGAGGTCAACTTTGCCTTTCATCCTTTCGAGGTTGATAAAAAAAAGTACCAGTCAAGTACTGGGGTCGATTCTTTTTCTATATCTCTTTCCCATTTCTTCTCTCTCACTTTCTATCTTTCCCTGGAAGAAATCTGCTATACTCAGGTGAGGGATGGACTCTGTCAGGCTTAAAAAGCCCAAGAAATCCTGTACTTATGGCTGTCAATATGGCATCCGATCACTCTATCAGGAGTTATCTATCTATCTAAGGCGGGTAAAATTCCCGAGATCCATGGACGAGTTCTCTCCAGCGGTCTCTGTCCCTCATTATCGCTGCCATGTCCTGCGTCTCCAACAGACCAGTGTCTGTCCTTAGGGCATCAACATACGTTAACCTTGGTCTTCGTCTCAGGAGTTATGGGACCATATATACATCCCAAGTATTGAGTACTCTGCTGAATTATGGTCATACAAGTTTAAACTGGTAAAATCCTGATCTAAAATATAATATTTAAGTAGAATGACTGTTTTGGTAAGAATTATGAAAATAAATTGAATTGAAATGAAATATATACTAAAGTGAGATAAAAGAATGAAAACTAACGAGAAAATAGCCGTAAACATAAACAGTATTTTATAATTTACTTTGAAATGTTATTCCTTATGTTTTACATTAAATATGAAATTGTGATAACTTCAATTTCAAAGTGGGAAGAAAAAATATCATGAAACTATATATTTGTGTTGTTTGTGTGTGTGTTATCATATATTTACACACACACACATATATACACACACATATACATACACACATACATATATACACACCCATACATACACACACATATACATACACACGCACACATATATACACACACATATACATACACGCACACACACATATACACACATATATACACACACATAATCATACACACACACATATACATACACACACATACATACATACACGCACATGCACATACATACACACAGACACACACACACATACACACACACATACATACATAGACACACACACACATATACATACACACACATACATACACACCCATATACATACACACACACACCCATATATATATATATATATATATATATCATCATCATTTTACGTCTGCTTTTCCCTGCTTGCAAGGGTTGGACGGGTCCTATTCAGCACAGCATCTCTCCACTTGTCACGGTCCTTCGTCATCTCCTCAGTGAGTTTCAGCGATCTGAGGTCTGCTCTCACCACCTCTGCCCATGTTTTACGTGGTCTACCTCTACTGCATCTTCCTTCTACTTAGAGATCATACATCAGCTAGTATTGCTTATCTTTCAGATGTACAATCTCTACGACCTATGCTAGAATAAGATTTGAAACATCAGGTAGCATGCAACTGTGTTGAAAATGATATTTACAATAATATACTTCAGTTCTGTACTTAACATAGACCATTCCCTTTTGTCTAGTCTACAGAAACGTTTGACATATATATATGTATGTATTGCTATGACCAATTTATATATCATCATCATCATCATTTTACGTCCGCTTTTCCCTGCTTGCAAGGGTGGGACGGGAACTGATTCTGGCTTGATTTCTACAGCTGGATGCCCTTCCTAACACCAACCTCATTTACAGTGAGTGCTGGGTGCTTTTTTTGCCGTGGCACCTCCATGACCACTTTGCAGTGGAATGGTAGGGACCCCAGTCCCTATCATCTCATTTCTACAGCTGAGTAAACAGGAGCAATGTGAAATAAAGTGTCTTGCTCAAGGAAACAACACATCACCCGGTCTGAAAATTGAACTCACAACCTTTAGATTGCAACCTCAATGCTCTAACCACTAAGCCATGTGCCACCATATATATATATATATATATATATATATATATATATATATATATATATATATATATATATATATATATATATATATATATATATATATATATATATATATATATATATATATATATATATATATATATATATATAAAATATAAAAGTAGTTCCACAACAGTTAGTTCACCATTACCAAGGACAATTGTTTCACCATATTTGGATCATCAGCTCAATTTAAATGAGGTTGTATAGAAAAGGATAAACAACTGTATAAAACTGTTTTTCCTTTTCCGTACAATCTCATTTAAACCGAGCTGATGATCTGAATAATGTGAAACAATTGTTCTCGGTAATGGTGAACTAATGGTGAACTAACTCGTCCCATGGACTGAATGCTCTACTACTATGGATATAACCCACTAGTGTTCTACTATTATATATATATATATATATATGTCTATTTGTTTGTGTGTGTGTAGGGGGGAGGGGATTGAGTAGGTGCATGTGATTGTGCAGGTGTTTGTGTGCGTGTGTGTGTTTGTGTATGTGCATGTGGTTGTGTATGTGTGTGTGTGAGGGGGGGGGGGGCAACGATTGTTTGTATGTGGGATTGTGTGTATGAAAATGGTGTGGTGTAGTGTTTGTGTTTATGGTATTGTGTGTGTATGTGTGTGTGTGTGTACGATTGTGTGGGTGATTACTTGTCCGTGTGTGTGTACGATTGTGTGGGTGATTACTTGTCCGTGTGCATGTGGGAGGCATCATTGTGTGTAGGTGATTGTGTGTGTGTGTGAATGTGTGTGTGTGATGTGTTAACATACCACATGACCACATTAACTAGACATTCTTGAAAAGTTCAAAACATTAGTGACTTTATAACATTAAATATCTAAGTCTTTAGTCTACTACAAATGTTCACAATGATCTGACAACTAGTAAAGATACTATAAACATTTGAATTAACAAACCAGTTTTTTTTATATTTTTAGTTAAATTATTACAAGGAGTTTTTCCTCTCCTTACCATATTTTTAACTCTTTCGTATTCACATTACTCTATATTTACTATTATATTTTCACGAGGCTTTATCTCACATAATATCGAATCTATGAGATTTTGATATTATTTATTTTGAGAACAATACCTTAACATCAGTATGAGTGGCCAGTTACAGCCAGTTCGAACAGAAAGAGGTGAGAGAATTCTGGCCAGATACAGCTGGTTTAAATGCTAAAGGGTTAATGAAAGTACAGTCTAGACTTTGCAAATCATTTTGAAAATAATTGATATTTGGAAAGATTTTGTAATATAAAAGATTTTCACATCTTTAAGCTATGCTAGTGTTTGGAATAGAACTCAACATGAAATTATGTTGGATGGTTTTTAGATAAATATAAACACTTTAAAATAAACAGCTTTCTATCATAGAACCTGTGGCAGTTTCAGGTGATTTGTTATCAAATAGTTCCTGATTTTGGAGTTTAATTTTGGTTCTTACATAAAATTATAATGGAAAGGTTTTTAGGAAAATATAAACGCTTATTTTTAAATAAATATGAACAGTTTTGTATCATAGAATCTGGGACAGGTGGTTTGGTATAAAATAGTTAAGCTGGTGTTGAGAGTTTAACTTAACATCATTTCATCATCATCATCATTTCATTTTACGTCCGCTTTTTCCCTGCTTGCAAGGGTGGGACGGGAACTGATTCTGGCTTGATTTCTACAGCTGGATGCCCTTCCTAACACCAACCTCATTTACAGTGAGTGCTGGGTGCTTTTTTGCCGTGGCACCTACACATAAATTAAGATATGTGATACATTGTAACCAGTGAGAGATACTGAACATGGTAAGATATGTAATACATTGTAACCAGTGAGAGATAGTGGATACAATAAGATATGTGATACATTGTAACCAGTGAGAGATAGTGGATAAATTAAGATATGTGATACATTGTAACCAGAGAGAGATAGTGGATACATTAAGATATGTGATACATTGTAACCAGTGAGAGATAGTGGATAAATTAAGATATGTGATACATTGTAACCAGTGAGAGATAGTGGATACATTAAGATATGTGATACATTGTAACCAGTGAGAGATAGTGGATACATTAAGATATGTGATACATTGTAACCAGTGAGAGATAGTGGATACATTAAGATATGTACTACATTGTAACCAGTGAGAGTTAGTGGATACATTAAGATATGTAATACATTGTAACCAGTGACAGATACTGAACATGGTAAGGTATGTAATAGATTGTAACCAGTGAGAGATAGTGGATACATTAAGATATGTAATACATTGTAACCAGTGAGAGATACTGAACATGGTAAGGTATGTAATAGATTGTAACCAGTGAGAGATAGTGGATACATTAAGATATGTAATACATTGTAACCAGTGAGAGATACTGAACATGGTAAGGTATGTAATAGCTTGTAACCAGTGAGAGATAGTGGATAAATTAAGGTATGTAATAGCTTGTAACCAGTGAGAGATAGTGGATAAATTAAGGTATGTAATAGATTGTAACCAGTGAGAGTTAGTGGATACATTAAGATATGTGATACATTGTAACCAGTGAGAGATAGTGGATACATTAAGATATGTAATACATTGTAACCAGTGACAGATACTGAACATGGTAAGGTATGTAATAGATTGTAACCAGTGACAGATACTGAACATGGTAAGGTATGTAATAGATTGTAACCAGTGAAAGATAGTGGATACATTAAGATATGTGATACATTGTAACCAGTGACAGATACTGAACATGGTAAGGTATGTAATAGATTGTAACCAGTGAGAGTTAGTGGATACATTAAGATATGTAATAGATTGTAACCAGTGAGAGTTAGTGGATACATTAAGATATGTGATACATTGTAACCAGTGAGAGATACTGAACATGGTAAGGTATGTAATAGATTGTAACCAGTGAGAGATAGTGGATAAATTAAGGTATGTAATAGCTTGTAACCAGTGAGAGATAGTGGATAAATTAAGGTATGTAATAGATTGTAACCAGTGAGAGTTAGTGGATACATTAAGATATGTGATACATTGTAACCAGTGAGAGATAGTGGATACATTAAGATATGTGATACATTGTAACCAGTGATAGATACTGAACATGGTAAGGTATGTAATACATTGTAACCAGTGACAAATACTGAATATGGTAAGGTATGTAATAGATTGTAACCAGTGAGAGATAGTGGATAGATTAAGATATGTAATACATTGTAACCAGTGATAGGAAGTGGACATAGACATCTGAAATATTGCTGCTGCTGCTACTACTACCACTGCCACCACCACTATTACTACCACTACTACTACTACTACTACTACATATTATTATATAGCACTAATTCAAACATGGATTTCCATATTTTTAAGTCGCTTTTTATTTAAACACACACACACGCATATATATAATAGGTATTCATACATATTTTCCATGCATATATGGAAGTGTGGGATTAAATGATGATTATATATAAATATATATATATATAAAGAGAGAGAAAGAAAGAGAGAGAGAGCGAGCAATAAATATATACCAGACACAATACACACACACATACACATATATATACATGTATGAATACAAAGGTATTCATACAAGTTTCCCATGCAAATATGGAAGTGTAGAATAAAATGATTATATATATGTAGCAAGAGTTTTTTGCTACATATATATATATATATATATATAAATGTAAGTATGTACATGTACACATATATATATATATATATAAATACACACACACATGCACAATGTACACAAAAGCATATATATATATATATGTTTGTATATATAGACTCCCTCTTTCAGCGCCAGCACAATCTTTATAAATCTATGCAGAAACAAAGTAGCAAAAGATTCTAAAGAATTGTCTGAAATCTTCACTGAAAATTGATTTTCTTTGCTTTCAGTTGATCACCGAACATTCTCAATTGGTTATTCCATTCCATTGTGCTGAAGAAATTAACTTAATTGCAATAAAGGGAATTTAATAGTGCCACAAGATTTCATTTAGTTGAAGTGTTAGCTTACAATCAGCAACCAGAATCTAGTTAGATTACTGAGCTGGGCTGGATCAGACTAACCTGGAATCTAAATCGAAATAAAATGGTCAATTGTTATCGGAATGGAATGAAGAAGACGAGAATTCTTACTCTCTAATTTAAGATGAGTTTTCCTCCTGTAAACATTTTCTTTCCTGTTTTCTTTCTTTTTACTCTGGCTTATGTTTCGATTTCTTCCCTTCTGATAAAGGACTAATGTCAGAAATGTTAAGTCTCTTTGGACAATTATTGTCACTAGCAGAAAAAACACCATTCGGGTGGATTTCTGCTTGCATATGTAGTGTGTATATTGATATTATACGCAAGTATATATACATGTAGATATGATACATCAAATAAAATCGTAATTGACAATATATAATACATAGAAATTGAACGAAGACTGCGTTACACTGTCTTATGTTATCAGTAGCGTAATCCATCATACATTAAAAAAGACGATATTATATATAAACTGCATTAGGAGAAAATTAGTATGTTTATTTAAGCGATGGCCAACCGGAAGAGTTGACATTTCAGAAATTTTAAAGAAGTGAATCTTTAAATAAACAAAATATATTTAATGAACAGCCACGAAATTTAGTAGATAAATTATGTAATATTCATTCATTATTTATTCAAAGTAATCCAAGTTATTTTAGAAACGGGATTAAAAAAATAAACCGTACGCAGTCCCGCAGACCTTCCTTTATTATAGTTTAGATATTGGGATGAAGAAGATGATTAACTGCAGCTATCTCTCATTTAGGCTAAGTTTTATTTATATTATTCTATTTTGATTTATATGTATTCTTTTATTCTTAGACTGCACATGTATATGTTGCTTAGTGGTTAGAGAATTTGATTCACAATCATGAGGTTGAAAGTATGATTCCTGGACTAGGTGATGTGTTGTTTCCTTGAGCAAGACACTTTATTTCATGTTGCTATTTTTGCTAAGAGTTGAAACCGTTAGATTGTCAGCAATGGAAAGATCAATAGAAACCTTGTTTCTTTGGTCTGATTTGACAAGTTCCACTCCACTTGGTAAGTAAATGGGGTCTGGGATCTTCTTGATCGATTCGATCAATGATCAATATACTGCTTTGCATATACTCCCGATTTAGAAACAATATTTTGATAATATTTTTGATGCAAAAAGTGGAATTATATTGTTGAGTTTAACATATATCATATTTGTGATTAACTTTCTGGTGTTGTTAGGGAAAATTTAATCATGTCAGAAAGTTGCTTTCGAATAGATTAAAGAGAGAAAAACATCTTTGACTAAACGGTAAAGCCAGGCAAAACCCAGTTTAGCGGTAAAATTATTGAAATTACAAACCAATGACCCGTATATCTCAGTTCTATTTATAAATAGAAGTGTTGGGCCCCTTTAACTGGTCGTTGTGAAGCCTATTTGATAGGATGTACTAGAGAGGCCTACATATAACTTTAGCTTTTATATGAAATGTGTGCGTCCCACCACAAATAAATATGATAATAGTAATAATCACAATAAATAACAGTTGGATAAATCAGGGTTTTTATAATGTGTGCATCCCAAAGCAAATGACCATGATAATAATAGTTACTGATTTAGGCAAATGGTCAACAATTTATGGGAGGAGAAAGTTGATTAAATCAACCCCAGTGCATTACTGGTATTATTTTATTGATCTCGGTGGATTGGCAGTATCGGTAGAGAGTCGGACGCCATGCTTTCCAGCATAGTTACGTCCCTTTACGGTCTGAGTTCAAATCCCGCCGAGGTTAACTTTGCCTTTCATCCTTACGGGGTCGATAAAATAAAGTACCAGTAATGTACTGGGAAATTGATGGCCTTGTGCCAAAAGTAGAAACAATTATTTTATTGATCTCGTTAGGATGAAAGGTAAAGCTAACCTTGGTGGGATTTGAACTCTGAATGTAAAGGGATGTAACTATGCTGCCAATAATAATTGGGAACATCAGATAAAGTACCTCTGGTGATAAGAAAAGTTTTTTAGCAAGAGATGGATGGGTTGTCATAAAATGAGTCAGTACTCAAAAAAGCTACTGACCTCTCAGATGGACTGGGATCTGTATTTTGCTTACAAACATCAATCCTATGTTCTACTAAGTGTATTTTATCATGGCACCAACACTAAGGAGCAGAAAGGGTGCAAGCATAACTGCAGAGGTACAAAGCAAGGATACTCCATTGGGCACTATGTGGCAGTTATGCACTTGACAGAGCAGAAAAGTAGTAGAAACATAACCCTGAGAGCGTTATCGAAAATGATGATGCAAAGATCCTGTGGGACTTTGTGATACAATGTGACCATGAGATTGAACATAAGCAGACCAGATATTGTATTAATTGAGAAAGAAAGCAAACAGTATTGGATCATAGATATAGCCTGTCCAGTTGATAACAAGGTATGTGATAAAGAAGGGGAAAAAAATTGATAGATATGAGATGTTAGTTTGGGAGGTTAAGCAGTTGTGGTCACTGAAAAAGGTGGTGGTAATACTAATAATAGTTGGAGTCTTGGGAACAGTGACTAAAGATCTTGAGAAGTACATCAAACAAATAGGGATTGCAATACAGATGGAGCACTTACAAAAAACATCATTGCTTGGAACAGCTGGAGTACTCCGGAGGGTACTCGGAAAATAAGGGGTGTTACCTCAGTTTACTGGTAGTGAACAGCTAACACTGTAATACATCTCCAGTGTTAGAAGCTCAGATAAGGGGTGTTACCTTAGTTCACTGGTAGTAAACCATAAAGGCACATAACTATGCTGGAAAGCATGGCATCCGACCCTCTACCGATACTGCCAATCCACCGATGTAGCTTTAATAATTGTTTCTACTTTAGGCACAAGGCCAGCAATTACCCAGTGCATTACTGGTACTTTATTTTATCGACCCCGTAAGGATGAAAGGCAAAGTCAACCTCGGCGGGATTTGAACTCAGATCGTAAAGGGACGTAACTATGCTGGAAAGCATGGCGTCCGACCCTCTACCGATACTGCCAATTCACCGCCGTAGCTTTAATAATGAATGCTAGCAGGCCTCACTAAAACACAAACACAAATAATAGTCTCAATTATTCAAATTACTTCTTTTATCTGTTCTTGTAACATGAAACCAACTGGCTATCATATAATTTATTAAACATTTCCTGTCTTATGAATTAAACAAGGCCTGAATTGTCTACATTAATCAGATCACCTAAATATCACATATACTTTAATGTCTGGAATATTCTTGTCCCCACACTTCCCCCACTTAAGGGCCATGGGTGGATTGGCAGTAATGGTAAAGTATCGGCCAGACAAATTACTTTACAATATCTATTTACAACTGTCCATGTTCTTGTTTCAAATCCCGCTGAGGTTAGCTTTGACATTCATTGTTATGGGGCTCAATAAATTAAAGTACCAGTAATGCACTGGGGTTGATTTAATCTACTTTCGCTTCCCCCTTAATTGTTGGCCCCTTGTTTGAATCAGAAACTATTATTATTGTTGTTTTTGTTGTTGTTGTTGTAAAGCTAGAATGATGGACAAAATAGTTTGCAGTATTTATATATAACTTTCTACATTCATCCTCCTCATCACCGTTTTACATCCATTCTTCCACGCTAACAAGTGTTAGACGGGTTGTCCTGTTGTGGGTAATGCCAGGTCAGATAACCATGTCTTGCTCCTGATTTCAAATTACATCGAAGGTCATCTTTGATTTTCAACCTTCCGGGGTTGATAAAATAAAGTACCAGTCATGTACTGGGTTCAATTTAATTCACTTTCAAAAGAATGAAAAGTAAAGTTGGCTCTGGCAGGGTTTGAGCTGAGTGAGCAGAGAGCAAGAACTAAAACAAGAAAACATTCCATCCGCTGTTCTAACAACTCTACCAAGTTGTGGTCTTATTTAAAAGGGTTAAATACCGCCATATGTGTCGGCTGATATTTCATCATGTGATTTAGATAATTTGATGCCAGACTGACCTATTTCAATATAACAAATATGTCTCTACATCATCACATTTCTCAGTTTTATTTCTCTCTTTTATAATAGAAATACAAGTAAATTATCATAATGGAAATTGGTAAGAAAACATGAATGGCACCTGATTAAGTAAACACCTCACTACTCATAAATGGTCTCTAATCCAAATAGAGTCCAGCATAATATTGTCTTAATATCTGTTCTCAATAACACACCTTGCCCTACCCACTCCACGACAATGATGTCCACCACCAACACCACCACCAATGTCACAGCTACTACCACCAACATCACCACCATCAACACCGCCACAGCTGCCACCATCACAGCTACCACCAACACCACCACCACCAGTGTCACAGCTACTACCACCACCATCACAGCTACCACCAACACCACCACCAGTGTCACAGCTACTACCACCACCATCACAGCTACCACCAACACCACCACCAGTGTCACAGCTACTACCACCACCATCACAGCTACCACCAACACCACCACCAGTGTCACAGCTACTACCACCACCATCACAGCTACCACCAACACCACCACCAGTGTCACAGCTACTACCACCACCATCACAGCTACCACCAACACCACCACCAGTGTCACAGCTACTACCACCACCATCACAGCTACCACCAACACCACCACCAGTGTCACAGCTACTACCACCACCATCACAGCTACCACCAACAACACCACCACCACCAACACGAACGTCACAGTTACTACCACCACCACCAATGTCACAGCTACTACCACCAACATCACCACCATCACAGCTACCACCACCACCACCACCACCAGTGTCACAGCTACTACCACCAACATCACCACCATCACAGCTACCACCACCACCAGTGTCACAGCTACTACCACCAACACCGCCACAGCTACCACCACCACCACCACCAACACCACCAACATCACAGCTACCACCAACAACACCACCATCACAGCTACCACCACCACCACCACCACCCGTGTCACAGCTACTACCACCAACACCACCACCGCCACAGCTACCACCGCCACCACCAACATCACCACCTTCACAGCTACCACCAACACCACCAACGTCACAGCTACCACTACCACCACCAATATCACAGCTACTACCACCATCACAGCTACCACCACCACCAGTGTCAAGCTACTACCACCACCACCGCCACCACCACCAACACCACCAACATCACCACCATCACGGCTACCACCAACACCACCACCACCAGTGTCAAGCTACTACCACCACCACCGCCACCACCACCAACACCACCAACATCACCACCATCACAGCTACCACCAACACCACCACCACCATCACAGCTACCACCAACAACACCACCACCAACGTCACAGCTACCAACACCACTACTGGCACAGCTGCTACCACCACCACCACCACCACAGTCACAGTTACCATCACCACCATCACCACCACCACCACTATACTCCCCACAACAACAACGATGACCAACCCTACCACTCACCCCTCCTGCCACCACTAATATTACCCTAACCCCTATAAAGTTATACACAGACACCAGACAACTTCAACTAACAATAACTCTGAACAACAAAATAATCAGTTGTTTCATTGCTCAATTAATGATACAGTACTAAAATGGGTTGAGATAGAGCTTCAAAATTCCTCTCAAGCACATGTTGTCTTATGAAATCATAAACCAGGGGTGTGCAACATATGCCATTGGCAGGCCACTTTTGAATGTTGGAACAAGTGGATTGGCAGTATCGGTAGAGGGTCGGACGCCATGCTTTCCAGCATAGTTACGTCCCTTTACGATCTGAGTTCAAATCCCGCCGAGGTTGACTTTGCCTTTCATCTTTACGGGGTCGATAAAATAAAGTACCAGTAATGCACTGGGTATTTGCTGGCCTTGTGCCTAAAGTAGAAACAATTAATATTTATTAAGCACCAAATAAAGTACCAGTAATGCACTGGGTAATTGCTGGCCTTGTGCCTAAAGTAGAAACAATTAATATTTATTAAGCACTATTCCAAAGATTCACCGCAACTTCCTTCCATAACATGGAACTGGGAAATTATAACACACACAACCCTATCAGTGAAGCCCTTTACTATAGGTCAACTAACAGAAAACTGTATAACGGTAAAGAAAGAAAATTTCTAAATAAGCCTACAAGGTAAAAATTAAAAACGGTAACCGCAGGTCACTCTGACTGGTCTGGGGGACCAGATTGAGGCTCACGGGCTGCCTGTTGCACGCCCCTGCCATAAACTGTCTTATTGTTTATTTGGTTCCTATATCCTATTTATTATCTTATTTATTTAGGGCATTCAGCTATAGAAAGCTTACCAAACAAAGGGCTGGAACGACCCTTCAGTCTTGTAAGGACATGACTTCCTCCCCAGTGTTGGTGATCTACTCAATAAGCACACCCAGTACACACTCTAAAGTGGTTGTTGACAGGAAAGGCATCCAGCCATACAAAGCTTGCCAAATAAAGAGTTTGGAGAACCCTCAGTTGTGTCAAAGACATGACAACCTCTCTTGTGTACTCAGAACGTGAAACTGTACAAAAGTGAGATGACAGACTCCCTCGGCCTGTCTGGGAGGTCAGTAGCCCCACTTCTAGACCCATCCAATCCTGCTAGCAGGGAGAGCAGCCGTTGAAATGATGATGATGATGATGATATTATTTCTATATCGTTTTTACTACTCCCTGATTGAGTACTTTGTTGAGGTGGAGTAGGTTATGTGTTCTTTTGAGCTGGAAGGCTAAAGTGGCAGAAGCCAAACCTCTGACAGGTTTAACGATGATCTAATACTTTGTTGGGGCAGAGTAGCTTCAGTGCTGAACTTACCTATAGCCTAAATAATCTATAGCAGAGGGCCTCATGTTTTAAAAATATATTATTATTTTATCATTAGCTTTTATTCTTTAGCATTAAATCATCAAAAATTATATATATATATATATATATATATATATATATATATATATATATAACAAAGAAAGTGTGATAAGAAACTAGGTGGACCATAACGCACCAGAGTACTCGATACTTAGGGTAGTAGAGTGGGTAATAAGAAAAGATTCAGGACCTCGATGGCTGAACTCTGGCTGTTTCGACAGCAAGATCCAAACATATATATATATATACAGGGTGCAGACGATATTTGTTCGCAAGATTACTGTCCAGTAAAAAATAACACAGTAGTTTTATTTTTTAAGATATATTTATCAAACTTGGGTCAGTTTGTCTTCATGACTTGTTCTTTCGATCTCACTCAATAAACCCGCCATTGGCTTTGATGACAGCCTCAAGGTGGCCTTGGAACCGGATACAGGCCTTCGTCACTGTCCCCCGACTTAGGCCCCTAAAGGCACTTGTGATCCTGGCCTTCAGATCGTCTTTCGTATTGCAGCTAGATCTGTTGGTGTCTTGTTCCACTGCACCCCACACAAAGAAGTCGAGGGGGTTGCAGTCAGGCGAGCTGGGAGGCCAGATGTCAGGTGAAGTGTGGTTGACAAAGTTCTCTGACAGCCAGGCTTGGGTCTTTCAGCTGGTATGGCAGGGCGCTGAGTCTTGTTGCCACACGTACGGCCTACCTGCAGCTACCTGGTCGATCCAGGGCTTTACTACCTCGCTCAGAACGCGGATGTAGCCATCGGTGTTCAGCTTGAGGCCCTCAGGGAAGAAGTGAGGTGGCATGACGTGACCTTGACTGCTGACGACACCCAAGACCAATGTTGTCGCTGGAAACTTTGTCTGCATGACTCTGGGCATGTCTTTGGATGAGACAGCGAGCCACCTGGTCTTATTTGTCCTCCCGGTGTGGACTCTAAGAAGAACTCCATGTCTCTTCCACAAATTTGGAGGTTCAAAATTATTCACAATTAACCATTCCGAAAACAAATAATGGAAACACAGTCACTGTCTTTATGAAGACAAGAGTGACAATGGAAGTAAAAATATGTGCATAAAATTAGCAGTTGAAAATTGCGAACATATATTGTCCGCACCCTGTATATATATATATATATATATATATATATATACATATATATATATATATATATATATATTTTTTATCATTAACATTAATATAAAAAATAATAATTTTGTATAATTATTTTAAATTTTTTACCCCAACTTTTTTTTTATAGCTTAGGGCCTCAGCAAGTGAAAGTTCAACCCTGAGTAGCTTATGTATTTTTTTTATCTGGAGGGCTTTACTTATGGAAGCTAAGTTTCTGACAGGTTTAACTAAGCTGTGATTGAGTACTTTGTTGGGATGGAGGGGTTTGTGATGTACATGGATGTACTGATGGGAGCCAAACTTCTAGTAGTTTTAACCACTCTGTGATTAAGCATCTTGTTATGGTTAAGTGGTTTATGTGTTAACCCAGCAGGCTATACTAGCAGAAGCGAAGCTCTGGTATATTCAACCAAGCCATGCTTTGAGAGCCTTGTAGTGGTAGAGAGGTGTAGCGAGACATGATAGTACTATTTTATCGCTGTGGCGTAATTTGGTGATGCTGGGTCAGTTGCCAGCCCTGTAGGGTTGGCGATGTATGAATACAAATGACCATTTCCGACCGGCTTATGTGTTCTGGGAGACAATATTTGAAACATTTAATAGGGGAGAATGTGTCTAATAATTATTAGACACATTTTTTGTGGATTATAATCTACAAAAGGAAGTAAACTGTTTATTTTAAAGAGTTTATATTTCTCTAAAAACCTTCCATAAAAATCTATGTAAGAACCTTTGTTAAGTTATGCTCCAAACACCAGCTTAATGATGGGGAAGTTAGTTATAAACATTTAATAGGGGAGAATGTGTCTAATAATTATTAGACACATTTTTTGTGGATTATAATCCACAAAAGGAAGTAAACTGTTTATTTTAAAGAGTTTATATTTCTCTAAAAACCTTCCATAAAAATCTATGTAAGAACCTTTGTTAAGTTATGCTCCAAACACCAGCTTAATGATGGGGAAGTTAGTTATACAGGGTGTTTCAGAAAATTTGATATCATTTGAGATGTAAATATCCCAGAAACTACAAAGTCTAGGACGACGAGACTGAGCAGGCTTAATGCTGCGTAACATAAGTTTTATTCTTCAAAATTTGTTAACATTATAACACTAATTTACAATACTAGAATATTTTCAACATGCTGCCACCTACGTGTATATGTGTGTGTGTATGTCCATAAGCATACATTTATATGTATAAGTATATAAATATACATGTGCAAACACAGACACACTTACAAAAATACACACTCACAGACATACATTCAAACAAATATACATACATTCACCCAATCACACACATACAGACACATTGTTTGATGGCCGAAAGTCGCTCAAATTTATATATAGATATATTTTAATGTGACAACCTTGGATATAGACCATTGTCTCAAATGATATCAATCTTTTTAAATACCCTGTATTACTAAATCCTTGTAAATTCTTGATTATTTGGTACTGTCAGTGTTTGGAAATCACTGAGAGTACCAAACTTGGATTAGGTTGACATATAAATCAAGCAAAGTCAGTTATTTTTGCTGGGCAGACTACAGCCATATTGAAGTACATTTGTGTTGGGTAACTTGACACCAGGGCTATCCCACAAATGTACTGAGAAAATGGAGTGGAGAAACAGCAACACATTCATGCCCACCTTGGTGGAGGGGATGCATCCAAAGAAAATTATATTGATTTTTTATTTAGACACAAGGCCAGCATATTTGGGGGAAAGGCAAAGTTGATTAAATCAACCCCAGTACTTGACTGGTACTTTATTTTATTAACCTCAGAAGAATGAAAGGCAAAGTTGACCTCAGCAGGACTTGAACTGAGAATGTAAAGAACCAGAACAAATACTGCAGTGACATTTTATCTGGTGCTCTACCAATTCTGACAATTCACAAACCCAAACATCTGTAAAATATTGTTTTCTAATTTAAGCACAAAGCCAGGGAATTTATGGGACAAAGGCAAAATTGATTAAATCAACCCCAGTACTTGACTGGTGGAGCCACATGGCCTTGTGGTAGGGGTTGTGGGCATGGGTTTCATTCCTGGACTAGGTTGTATGTTGTGTTCTTAAGCAAAACACTTCATTTCACATTGCTCCAGTATACTCAGCTGAAAATGAGTACCAGCAATAGCTGGGGATTTAACCCTGCGATGGACTGGCAACCTGTTGAAAAGGAAGTCTTGTACTCTCGGTCAATTCATGCCATGGAAACCAGGATAAGCACTGCCCTGATGAACCTCAAGACTTGAGATAGTCATTAGAATACTTGACTGGTACTTTATTTGACCAATGGCAAAGTTGACCTCAGTGGGGTTTATCACCAGCCTCTTGGCTGAAGCAGAAAAGGGAACTGTTCAATAGCCAGTATCTTTCATTAAACAGCTGGTAACAAAAGGGTTAAACATGTCTGAATATGAACACTAACAGTTAAATAGGAATATATTGAAAGGCATCAACAGAACAAACCTATTGACCATCTCTGGTAAAGTTGGACAATTTAAGAGCAATTGATTTTTGTTATACTTCCTAAACCACATGTATATATATATAGGCATAATTATATATATATATAGCAGCTGTTTTAGGTTACGTAACTGTTATAGAAACACGTGTCAATAAATTCCTTTCAACTAAACTGTATCCATTCAAATCTTTCTATATATATATATATATATATATATATATATATATATATATATATATACATAAATATATACACACACATACATATACACACACATACATATATATATATATATATATATATATATATATATATATATATATATATATATATATTGGAGGCACATGGCTTAGTGGTTAGAGCATTGGCCTTGCAATCGAAAGGTTGTGAATTCAATTCTCAGACCGGGTGATGTGTTGTTTCCTTGAGCAAGACACTTTATTTCACATTGCTCCAGTTTACTCAGCTGTAGAAATGAGATGATAGGGACTGGGGTCTCTATCATTCCACTGCAAAGTGGTCGTGGAGGTGCCATGGCACAAAAGCACCCAGCACTCACTGTAAATGAGGTTGGTGTTAGGAAGGGCATCCAGCTGTAGAAATCAAGCCAGAATCAGTTCCCGTCCAACCCTTGCAAGCAGGGAAAAGCGGACGTAAAATGAAATGATGATGATGATGATATATATAATAGCTTTCACCGTATTTTTGACTAAAAAAATTTTAGTCTGATAACGGGGTTTAGAACCCTCAGATAAATGGAAAAAGATGAGTATTGACGTACATGGGAGTCGAACCCACATCTTTGGTTATCCAGACCACTGTGTTACCATTACACCAACACATCACTTCAGGGTGATGTGTTGGTGTAATGGTAGCACAGTGGTCTGGATAACCAAAGATGTGGATTCAACCCCCATGTACGTCAATACTCATCTTTTTCCATTTATCTGAGGGTTCTAAACCCCATTATCAGACTAAAATTTCTTTAGTCAAAAAATACGGTGAAAGCTATTCTATTTTCTAATTTCAAACCTGCTCACTGTTTCAAAACATACTTACTTGTCATATATATATATATATTCAACAAATTGCATTTGAATTTGCTTCCTTTCATGTAGAGATTAAAAACAAAAGCCATGAATGATATATATTTTCTGCCATTCTGCAAGTGACTGCTGACATCATTGAGCCATTATAGCACAGACAGACCGTCACACAGACAGACAAGTAGACTGACAGACAGAATATTGTGCTAATGTTTTACGTTTGCTTTTATTTTTATTTTTATTTTTATTTTTATTTTTATTTTTATTTTTATTTTTATTTTTATTTTTAGTAATTTTTTTATCCTTTTTCAATATTCTAGACAATGCTTTATTAAAAGCAAGCAAGACGCAATCAGCCACATTTACAGACATTAGCTGTCCTTCTTAAGTAACATCACCAGAGAATTATTATATATATATATATAAGTATATATATATATATATATATATGTAAGTATATATATGTATATATGTATGTGTATATATATATATATATATATATATGTGTGTGCGTGCGTGTAAGTATATATATATGTATATATATAAATATATATGTATGTGTGTGTATATATATATATATATATGTGTGTAAGTATATATATGTATATATATATGTATATATCTATGTATGTGTATGTATGTGTATATGTATATATGTATGTGTATGTATGTGTATATATATATATATGTATATATGTATGTGTATGTATGTGTATATATATATATGTATATATGTATGTGTATATATATATGTGTGTGTGTGTGTGTGTAAGTATATATATATGTATATATATTAGTGTATGTGTATATATATATATATATGTGTGTGTGTAAGTATATATATGTGTATATATATGTATATATCTATGTATGTGTATGTATGTGTATATGTATATATGTATGTGTATGTATGTGTATATATATATATATGTATATATGTATGTGTATATATATATATATGTATGTATGTATGTGTATATATATATATGTATATATGTATGTGTATATATATATATAATTATATATGTATATATACATATTATTATTATTATTGTCTTATTGTTTTAATATTTACTCTATTCTACATCATCAACAGAGGCAGTAAGTTGTCAGAGTTGTTATAAGTGTTTCTACTTTTGGTACAAGGCCAGCAATTAACCCAGTGTATTACTGGTACTTTATTTTATCGACCCCGTAAGGATGAAAGGCAAAGTTAACCTCAGCGGGATTTGAACTCAGATCATAAAGGGCCGTAACTCTTTGCTGCAAAGCATGGCGTCCGGCTCTCTACCGATACTGCTAATCCACCTAGGCACAAGGCCAGCAATTACCCAGTACATTACTGGTAGTTTATTTTATCGACCCCGTAAGGATGAAAGGCAAAGTTAACCTCGGCGGGATTTGAACTCAGATCATAAAGGGCCGTAACTCTATGCTGCAAAGCATGGCGTCCGGCTCTCTACCGATACTGCTAATCCACCGTTGTTATAATTGTTTCTATTTTAGGCACAAGGCCAGCAATTACCCAGTACATTACTGGTACTTTATTTTATCGACCCCGTAAGGATGAAAGGCAAAGTTACCCTCGGTGGGATTTGAACTCAGATCGTCAGATAGAAAGCTTTGTAGTATTTATTCCAGCTCTCTACTCTCTGAGTTCAAATCCCACCGAGGTCAACCTCTCATTTACCTTTCATCCATTCTAAGTCAATAAAAAAGTACCAGTCTAATACTGGGATTGATTCTTCCTCTATATCTCTTTCTCACTTCCTTTCTCTCACTCTCTATCTTTCTCGGGAAGAAATTTATTGTTTTCGACCTGGAGATGGGCTCTGCCAGGTTTAACCCTTTAATGTTCAAACCGGCCCAAACCGGCCAGAATTCTCTAACTTTTTCTGTTGAAACTGGCTGTAACTGGTCGCTCAAATTGATGTTAAGGTATTGTTCTCAAAATAAATACTTTCAAAATCTCATAAATTCGATATTATGTGTGGTAATTATGTGAGGTAAAGCCTTTACCATGAAAATATAATAGTATATATAGAGTAATGTAAATGTTATGTAAGATATTATGTGAGGTAAAGCCTTTACCATGGAAATACAAAATGTTATGTGAGATAATATATGAGATAAAGCCTTTACCATGAAAATATAATAGTAT
>OZ024757.1:21855400-21870400 GCA_964016885.1 Eledone cirrhosa
ACACCACTAACAACACCAACAACACCACCAACACTAACAACAACACCACTGCCACCACTAACAACACCACCACCACCACTAACAACAACAACACCACCACCACCAACACCAACAACACCACCACCACTAACAACAACACCAACACCACCACCACCACTAACAACAACAACAACAACAACAACACTAACAACAGCACCACTGCCACCACTAACAACAACAACACCACCACCACTAACAACAACACCAACAACACCACCACCACCAACACCACCACCACTAACAACAACACCAACAACACCACCGCCACCACTAACAACACCAACACCACCACTAACAACAACACCACCACCACCACTAACAACACCACCACCACCACTAACAACAACACCAACACTAACAACAACACCACTAACAACACCAACACCACCGCCACCACCACTAACAACAACACCACCACCACCAACACCACTAACAACACCACTACCACCACTAACAACAACACCAACAACACCACCGCCACCACTAAAACAACACCAACAACACCACTTCCACCACTAGCAACACCACCACCACCACCACCACTAACAACACCAACAACACCACCAACACTAACAACAACACCACTGCCACCACTAACAACACCACCACCACCACTAACAACAACAACACCACTAACAACACCAACAACACCACCAACACTAACAACAACACCACTGCCACCACTAACAACACCACCACCACCACTAACAACAACAACACCACCACCACCAACACCAACAACACCACCACCACTAACAACAACACCAACACCACCACCACCACTAACAACAACAACAACAACAACAACACTAACAACAGCACCACTGCCACCACTAACAACAACAACACCACCACCACTAACAACAACACCAACAACACCACCACCAACAACACCACCACCACTAACAACAACAACAACAACAACAACAACAAATATGTGTTGTTACTCTTTCACAAAATGTCCCCAAATTTAGTAGCAGTAGTAGGGAATCTAGTAGTTTCTTATAGACTGGATTATGGCCCTGAAAAGGCTCCACGACCAATACTCAGGTGTGTGTGTTGTGTTGTCTGTGTTGTGTTGTGTGTGTTGTGTTATATGTTGTGTGTGTTGTGTTGTAATGTGTTGTGTTGTGTTGTGTTGTATGTTGTGTTGTGTTGTATGTTGTGTTGTGTTCTAATGTGTTGTGTTGTATGTTGTGTTGTGTTGTAATGTTTTGTGTTGTGTTGTGTTGTAATGTGTTGTGTTGTGTGTGTTGTGTTTTGTTGTGTGTGCATGCTGTGTGTTGCGTGTGTTGTGTTGAATGTGTTGTGTTGTGTTGTATGTTGTGTTGTAATGTGTTGTGTTGTATGTTGTATTGTGTTGTGTTGTATGTTGTATTGTGTTGTAATGTGCTGTGTTGTATGTTGTGTTGTGTGTGTTGTGTTGTGTTGTGTATGTTGTGTGTGGTGTGTTGTGTTGTGTTGTGTAGTATGTGTGTGTGTGTTGTGTATGTTGTGTTGTGTTATGTGTGTGAGTTGTGCTGTATGTTGTGTTGTGTTGTGTGTGTTATGTTGTGTGTGTGTGTTGTGTTGTGTTGTTGTGTGTTGTAAAACACTATCATTTAAGAATAACAACCAGACATTCTTATTTCACTACAACAACCACAACTAATACAACAACAATCACAGCAACAACCACAACAACTACCACAACAACAACCACAATAACAACCACAACCACAACCACCACAACTACTACCACCACAACAACCACAACACCACAAACTATGTAAAACAATAACAACAGTAACTATGTTTGAATGAAAGATTGAAAAAGTGAGAGAATGAAAGAATGTAAGATTCTAAGGATGTAGGAATGTAAGATTGTAGGAATGTGAGATTGTAAGAATGTAAGATTGTAGGAATGTAAGAATGAGGAAGAGTGAATTGTGGAATCCAAGTGACAAGTGGTAATATAACCAACTTCTACTGTAGTGGACATCGGAGATAGAAGGACACTGAGTCTTTGACACTTTTTATTCCTGCTGTCAGTCTCTCTACACATGTGTCTACATCTCTCTACATGTGGCTACATATGTTTACATCTCTCTACATCTGTCTACACATTTGGCTACATGTGGCTACTACTGCCTACACATGTGTCTACATCTCTCAACCATCTGTCTACACATTTGGCTACATGTGACTACTACTGTCTACACGTGTCTACATCTCTCAACATATGTCTACACATGTGGCTACATGTGTCCACTACTGTCTACACATGTGTCTACATCTCTCAACATCTGTCTACACATGTGGCTACATGTGTCCACTACTGTCTACGCATGTGGCTCCATCTGTATGTATGCATCCGTGTACTACTGTCTACACCTGTTGCTACATGTGTCTACACATGTGGCTACATCTGTATACACATGTCTTCTACTGTCTACACATGTGGCGACATCTATCTACACATGTCTTCTACTGTCTACACCTGTGGCTACATCTGTCTACACATGTGTCTACACCTGTCTACACGTGTACATCTGTCTACACATGTGGCTACATCTGTCTACACATGTGGCTACATCTGTCTACATGTGTGCACATCTGTCTACACATGTGTCTACACTTGTGGCTACATCTGTCTACACATGTGGCTACACCTGTCCACATGTGTGTACATCTGTCTACACATGTGGCTACATCTGTCTACACATGTGTACATTTGTCTACACATGTGTGTACATCTGTCAACACATGTGGCTACATCTGTCTACACAGGTGTCTACACCTGTCTACACATGTGGCTACATCTGTCTACATGTGGCTACATTTGTCTACACGTGTGTACATCTGTCTACACATATGTGTAGATCTGTCTACAAATGTGGCTACATCTGTCTACACATCTGTCTACATCTGTCTACACGTGTCTATACATATATATATATATATATATGTGTGTGTTGTGTGTCTATGTGTGTGTATGTACACTTGTGTGTGCATATGTATATGTGTGTGAACTCGTGTATGCATGTGTATATATATACATGTGTGTGTGTGTGTACACTTGCGTATGCCTGTGTTTATATGTGTGTATACATTTGTGTGCCTGTCTATATATGTATGTGTGTATGTATACACCTGTACATGTTTCTATCTATGTGTGTGTCTGTGTGTGGTGTTGGAGGAGATGAAGGAGTTGTGTAGGTGAAAGTTACATTAACTGAGGTGGGTAGGTGAGGTATGGTGGGGGGGTAGGTGAGGTAGCGGGTAGGTGAGGTGGGGGTATGTGACAATGACAACTACCACCACCACCACAACAACACCTCAATGACAACTACCACCACCACCACCACACAATGACAACTACCACAATAACAACAACAATGACTACACAAGCACCACAGCAATTAAAATATCTCCGGTGTCACAGGTGAGATTTGCTTGCACATGTCGCATCATCTTAGCTTCCTGTTGTTTAACAACGATACCGCTACACCACCCTCTTCCACCCAAACGCTGTCACTATGCACATTGTATCTTGTGTTGAACACAGGTCACAGGTCAACATCTTCTCGAAAACACAACAGTAGTAGTAGTAGTAGTAGTAGCAGTAGTAGCAGTAGCCTATCTAGTTTTGGGCTTTTTAAACTTAGCAGAACCCATAGCCTATCTAGTTTTGGGTTTTTTAAACTTAGCAGAACCCATAGCCTATCTAGTTTTGGGCTTTTTAAACTTAGCAGAACCCATAGCCTATCTAGTTTTGGGCTTTTTAAACTTAGCAGAACCCATAGCCTATCTAGTTTTGGGTTTTTTAAACTTAGCAGAACCCATAGCCTATCTAGTTTTGGGCTTTTTAAACTTAGCAGAACCCATAGCCTATCTAGTTTTGGGCTTTTTAAACTTAGCAGAACCCATAGCCTATCTAGTTTTGGGCTTCTTAAACTTAGCAGAACCCATAGCCTATCTAGTTTTGGGCTTTTTAAACTTAGCAGAACCCATAGCCTATCTAGTTTTGGGCTTTTTAAACTTAGCAGAACCCATAGCCTATCTAGTTTTGGGCTTTTTAAACTTAGCAGAACCCATAGCCTATCTAGTTTTGGGTTTTTTAAACTTAGCAGAACCCATAGCCTATCTAGTTTTGGGTTTTTTAAACTTAGCAGAACCCATAGCCTATCTAGTTTTGGGCTTTTTAAACTTAGCAGAACCCATAGCCTATCTAGTTTTGGGCTTTTTAAACTTAGCAGAACCCATAGCCTATCTAGTTTTGGGTTTTTTAAACTTAGCAGAACCCATAGCCTATCTAGTTTTGGGCTTTTTAAACTTAGCAGAACCCATAGCCTATCTAGTTTTGGGTTTTTTAAACTTAGCAGAACCCATAGCCTATCTAGTTTTGGGTTTTTTAAACTTAGCAGAACCCATAGCCTATCTAGTTTTGGGCTTTTTAAACTTAGCAGAACCCATAGCCTATCTAGTTTTGGGTTTTTTAAACTTAGCAGAACCCATAGCCTATCTAGTTTTGGGCTTTTTAAACTTAGCAGAACCCATAGCCTATCTAGTTTTGGGCTTTTTAAACTTAGCAGAACCCATAGCCTATCTAGTTTTGGGCTTTTTAAACTTAGCAGAACCCATAGCCTATCTAGTTTTGGGCTTTTTAAACTTAGCAGAACCCATAGCCTCCTCTCTAGGTCTGAAGGCTGGTGATTCCTTCCAGAGAAGAAGAGAGAGGAATTCAGAAAGGGGAAGAATTGACACCAGTACTAGACCCATGTTTATCAACCTAGAAAGACTGAAAAGCAAAGGTAACCTAGGTAGGATTTGAACTCAGATTGTAGAGAGCCAAAACAAATGCTAGAATGTATTCTAGGCGATATCCCAAGGGCTCTGCCAATTGGCCGCCTTGTATTGGTACCAATAGCCTACACAACCAGAAATGGCAGCAACAGCAGCTGTTGTAGCAGTAGCACTGTATTGGTACCAACAACCTAAACAATCACAGACAGCAGCAACAGCAGCAGCAACAGCACCACCAGCAACAGTGGCAGTAACACCAACAACAACAACAGCAGTAACACGACTACCACCAGCAGCAGCAGCAGTAACACCAACACCACCAACAACAACAGCAGTAACTGCACCACCAGCAACAACAGCAGTAACTGCACCACCAGCAACAACAGCAGCAGTAACACCACCACCACCAATAACAGCAGCAGTAACACCACCACCACCAACAACAGCAGCAGTAACACCACCACCACCAACAGCAGCAGTAACACCACCACCAACAACAACAGCAGTAACACCACCAGTAACACCACCAACAACAGCAGTAACAACACCACCACCAATAACAGCAGCAGTAACACCACCACCACCACCAACAGCAGCAGTAACACCACCACAACCAACACCACCACCACCACCAACAACAACAGCAGTAACACCACCACCAATAACAGCAGCAGTAACACCACCACCACCAACAGCAGCAGTAACACCACCAACAGCAGCAGTAACAGCACCACCAATAACAGCAGCAATAACACCACCACCACCAATAACAGCAGCAATAACACTACCACCAACAGCAGCAGCATTAACAACAACACCACCAACAGCAGCAGTAACACCACCAACAGCAGCAGCAGTAACAGCACCACCAATAACAGCAGCAATAACACCACCACCACCAATAACAGCAGCAATAACACTACCACCAACAGCAGCAGCAGTAACACCACCACCACCAACAGCAGCAGTAACACCACCAACAGCAGCAGCAGTAACAGCACCACCAACAACAGCAGCAGTAACACCACCACCACCAACAGCAGCAGTAACACCACCAACAGCAGCAGTAACAGCACCACCAACAACAGCAGCAGTAACACCACCACTGCCAACAACAGCAGCAGTAACAACAACAGCAGAACCAACAATAAAATTTGAAGAACAGAATTTCATATTTCTTAAGCTGTCTTACAAATATTATTTTAACGAGAATGGCGGTGGATTGGCAGTATCGGTAGAGGGTCGGACGCCATGCTTTCCAGCAGAGTTACGTCCCTTTACGATCTGAGTTCAAATCCCGCCGAGGTTGACTTTACCTTTCATCCTTACGGGGGTCGATAAAATAAAGTACCAGTAATGCACTGGGTAATTGCTGGCCTTGTGCCAAAAGTAGAAACAATTATTTTAACGAGAATATTTTGAACACACCCACACATATATATATATCATGATGATGATGATATATATATATATATATATATATATATATATATATATATATATATATATATATATATATATACGATATTAAACAAATGGAAACTATATTTATAAAACCATATTTATTTCATTATACATATTTCGGGGATACCATATTAAAAATATGGCATGCCTTCGTCAGATAAAATACAATATATAAACAGTTTTATAAATAATTTTGACGTACCATAAATATGAGCGACCATTATGTAGGAAGCTGGTTTGGTCGCTCATATTTATGGTACGTCAAATAATGGTCGCTCATATTTATGGTATGTCAAAATTATTTATAAAACTGTTTATATATTGTATTTTATCTGACGAAGGCATGCCATATTTTTAATATGGTATCCCCGAAATATGTATAATGAAATAAATATGGTTTTATAAATATAGTTTCCATTTGTTTAATATCGTATATCTACTCCAAAAACTTGTCGAGTGCTTTATATCAGTTATAAAATATTTACTTGTTGTAACCCAACAATTTTAAATAAAACTTTTGCATATATATATATATATATGTATTTCATTTCTGAATTTGTTTAGCAAGATTCTTTATCTGAAAACGTGTGTTGAAACCGATATTGTTATGATTTGGGAGGGTCATGTTGCCAATAAGAACACACGCACCAGTTGCTTTCACTTGGTTGGCCAGTTGGTTCCACAACCGGACGGTTGTTCATATATTGTCAAAGTTCTTTGACAATATACAGAACAAAGAGAGACAGAAAAAAGGAGAGGCACAAAAACAAAGAAAATAATCCCCAGTCACTGAAGAGGTCACAGAATGTGTGACGAAAGAACTTTGACAATATATGAACAACTGTCTGGTCGTGGAACCAACCAACCAACCGGAAATTTATGAATTCTTAAATTTATAAATTTAATTTATAATAAATTGGAGTGAAAGCAACTGGTGCGTGTGTTTCTTATTGGCTACATGACCCTCCCAAGGCATAACAATATATATATATATATAATAAATGAAATCTGAGTTTTTCGAATATTAATAATAACATTTGATTTGTTTGCAATTATGCAAACAAGCCTCAATTTTATAGCCATGTCAGTAGAATGAACCCTTCAGTCTTGCTCTTGTGTTGGCATGTGAACAGAACTGCACATGCCAACGCAAGAGCAAGAATGAAGGGTTCATTCAACTGACATGGCTATAAAATTGAGGCTTGTTTGCATAATTGAAAACGAATCGAATGTTATTATTAATATTCAAAAAACTCAGATTACATTTATTGTATTCAGCCATGTAGAGCGAAAATTTTCTTTTATATATATATATATATATACCCTTCTATGTAAAGTTATATTGGTGCCACACCATCCAGGCCGAAACAAATGAGATCGTGTAGGTGTCACGACAAAAAAACACACAGTCCACGCTGTAATGTGGCCGTGTAGGCAACACGGTAAAAACCTCCCAGACCCACACTGTAAATGTGGTTGGTGTTAGGAAGGGCATCCGACTGTAGAAAACCTGCTAGACAGTCCTATGCGAGCAAGACAATCACTCTTGCCTCAAGTGGGAAAACTCCCGTCCAAACCCATGCAAGCATGGAACACGGACGTTAAACGTTGATGATGATGATGATGATAATACATAGATTCACAAGTTGTGTCAGGGGTAACTACAGTTAAAATAGGAACTCAGTCCATAGGTAGAGTATAGGCATCTTTATTATCTATAAAGAAATCACTTCTACAGGTACAGAACTGTTTCATTTGTATAAAATCATAAGATCCCTGATGATTTCTGGTATTATACAGTTATACAGAAGATCCGACTTCCCATGGGTACAAGCTGAAGCATATAGACAGTATGCCCTCACCCCCTCCTATTGTAAAGTGGTCGTGGAGGTGTCACGACAAAAAAGCACTCAGTCCACACTGTAAAGTGGTCGTAGAGGTGTCACGACAAAAAAGCACCCAATCCACACTCTAGAGTGGTCATATAGGCGTCATGGTAAATGAGCACCCAGCACTCACTGTAAATGAGGTTGGTGTTAGGAAGGGCATCCAGCTGTAGAAATCAAGCCAAAATCAGTTCTGTATGAGAAAGACATTGTCACCTGACCTGGCACTGCCCACAACAGGACAACCCGTCTAACCCATGCTAGCGTGGAATAATGGATGTAAAACGGTGATGATGATGAACCGAGGAATATGTGACCAAACAATTGGTAGTAAAACGGTGGCTGTTCAAGTTATATTCACCGTCTAAACATAATGTGTTGATTAGCTGCCCCAGCTTATAAATAGGGTTTGGAGTTTCACCTATTTCTAACACTTAAAATAAGAGAGGGGGTGGAGTTGGTTTATATTCGAGTATAAACGGTATATATACATAGGTAAATGTTTGACCCCGACGGCAGAGCTCAAGCCGTTTCGACGGCTATTTCTGGACTGAAATAGCCGTCGAAACGGCTTGAGCTTTGCTGTCGGGGTCAAACATTTTCCTATTACCCACTCTACTACCCTAAGTATTGAGTACTCTGGTGCGTTAAGGTCCTTCTGGTTCCTTACCACATCTCCTTCGTTATCATCATCATTTCATCATTTCATTTTACGTCCGCTTTTTCCCTGCTTGCAAGGGTGGGACGGGAACTGATTCTGGCTTGATTTCTACAGCTGGATGCCCTTCCTAACACCAACCTCATTTACAGTGAGTGCTGGGTGCTTTTTTGCCATGGCACCTCCACGCCCACTCTGCATTGGAATGATAGGGACCCCAGACCCTATCATCTCATTTCTACAGCTGAGTAAACTGGAGTAATGTGAAATAAAGTGTCTTGCTCAAGGAAACAACACATCACCCGGTCCGAGAAAAGAACTCCCAACCTTTCAATTGTTGGCGGTGGTGGCAGTGGTGGTATTGGTAGTGGTGGAGGTGGTGGTGGTGGTGGTGATGATGATGATGGTGGTGGTGGTGATGGTGTGGTGTTGTGGTGGTAATGATGGTGGTGGGTGTGGTGGTGATGGTGTGGTGTGGTGGTTGGTGGTGGTGATGGTAGTGGGTGTGGTGATGGTGGTAATGATGGTGGCGGTGGTGGTGATGATGATGATAATGGTGTGGTGATGGTGGTGGTGATGGTGGTGGTGATGGTGGTGTTGGTGGGTGTGCTGGTTGGTGGTGGTGATGGTAGTGGGTGTGGCGATGGTGGTAATGATGGTGGCGGTGGTGGTGATGATGATGATGATGGTGATGGTGGTGGTGATGGTGGTGTTGGTGGTGGTTGTGGTGGTGGTGATGGTGTGGTGTGGTGGTTGGTGGTGGTGGTGATGGTAGTGGGTGTGGTGATGGTGGTAATGATGGTGGCGGTGGTGGTGATGATGATGATGATGGTGTGATGATGATGGTGGTGGTGGTGTTGGTGGGTTGTGCTGGTTGTAATAGCTGTCTGATGGTTATAGTGTTGCCGCTGTTGCTGCTGCTGTTAGTGCTGCTGCTGCTGTTTCTACGACTTTCCTCTTGGCTAGTTGTGCTGCTGTTCCTACTCACCAAGAAGTATCAGCTATTGTGGCTACTGGTTTTAAAACCCACCACTACTGCCACTACCACCACCACCACCACCACCACCACCACTACCACTGACACGGCTTTCCGCTCTCCGAGTTCAAATCCCACCAAAGTCAACTTTGCCTTTCATCCTTATTCTTTTGATGTTAATAAAAAAAAAAGTACCAGTCCACTGCTGGGGTTGACTTTTCTTCTATATCACTTTCTCAATTCCATTCTATCACTATCTCTCTCCTCCTCTGGAAGAAATCAGCTGTGTTTAGACCTGCAGAGAGAGGGGCTGGGTTCTGCTAAGTGTAAAATACCCAGGTCCACTATTGCGGTCGACTCTTCTTCTATAACTCTTTTTCTGCCACTCTCTCCCTCCATGGAAGAAATCAGTTGTGTTCAGACCTGGAAGTTTAAAATGCCAGGTTTAAGAGGCCCAAGACATACCCTATATCATTATAGCATCCCTACAACTCCACCATTTCAGGTCCTTAACCCTTTAGCATTCACATTACTCTATATATACTATTGTATTTTCATGGTAAAGACTTTACCTCACATAATATCTCACATAACATTCACATTACTCTATATATACTATTATATTTTCATGGTAAAGGCTTTACCTCACATAATATCTCACATAACATTCACATGACTCTATATATACTATTATATTTTCATGGTAAAGGCTTTACCTCACATAATATCTCACATAACATTTACATTACTCTATGTATACTATTGTATTTTCATGGTAAAGGCTTTACCTCACATAATATCTCACATAACATTTACATTATTCTATATATACTATTGTATTTTCATGGTAAAGGCTTTACCTCACATAATATCTCACATAACATTTACATTATTCTATATATACTACTGTATTTTCATGGTAAAGGCTTTACCTCACATAATATCTCACATAATATCGAATCTATGATATTTTGAAAGTATTTATTTTGAGAACAATACCTTGACATCAGTTTGAGTGGCCAGTTACAGCCAGTTTCAACAGAAAGAGGTAGAGAATTCTGGCCGGTTTTGGCCAGTTTGAACATTAAAGGGTTAATAAAATAACTAGGGCTAAGTTTTATTTTCTTTCTCCGACTAAGAGACAAATTACAATCCATTGAGAATTACATGTGCGTGACATTCAATAGATCAGTCTGTGTATGTGTGTGTCTGGTGTGCATGTGTGTGTAGTGTGTAGTGTGTAGTGTGTGTGTAGTGTGTGTGTAGTGTGTGTGTGCATTCCAATTAATCAAGTGGCTTTTAATTTGGATGTTAAATAACAGCAGCAGTAACAACAGCAGCAGCAACAACTGCAGCAGCAGTATCAATAACAGCAGCAGTAGCAGGAACAGCAACAGCAACAACAGCCTCAGTATCAATAACAGCAACAGCAACAGCAGCAACATGAGAGTCCCAAAATGTGAAATGAAAAGATCAATGGACAAAAACTAGATGTGACGGAATTATGTAATAGGCAGGAAAACATGGATGTCATAACATTGCTATTGAGTTAGAGAAGAAAGACTCTCAGATCTCTACAATGATTAGCTTTCCATAAAGAGTGATCCGGAAGGAGGTGATGTAGTTAGAGAAGCAGCCATTTACCAGGGTACCACCAAGTAGAGCAGTCACGGAAACTCATTATATGGTTGTAGATGCAAGTATGGTTAAATGGTTAAGTTGATTGATTTTCACAATCATTAGTTCCTGGGTTTGATCTCACTGTATGATGGTGTATTGAGCCAGTCTCCTCTTCCTCTTCCTCCTTCTTTGCCCACTTGTTCCTCAAACACACCTTTTCCCTGTCAGAAGCAACCATCTCCAATTGATTCAGTTGGATACTCAAGCGAGACCAGCTCAGCTGATGGATATTATCTAACCATCTTGCTTGGGTGTCTACTTCTGGGTCTCCTGCCAGTTGGTTTTGCCCATAATATATATATATATATATATATTTATATTTAATATAGAAAAGCTTCTACAGGACAAGAACTGTTTCATTCGTGAGAAATCATCAGGAAGCTGACTGTCCGAGTAAATATGGTGGTATTTATATCTATCTATATATATATATATATATATATATATATATATATATATGATAATAAGGGCGCTGCGGAGTTGCAAATGGGTTACATATGAAAAAGTTTGTCCTTCATCAGTGATCTTCCAACCATTATAGGCATTTCATCGCTTTAAAGACCATATACCTCCATATACCATGTTGCTTCACCATTTTGTTTGTTTACCCTCGCGTCCCCTTTATTTACGTGTCCCAACGACTTTTTTTAGCCGTTGCTCGCACCAACCGGAGGTATATGGTCTTTAAAGCGATGAAATGCCTATGATGGTTGGAAGATCACTGATGAAGGACAAACTTTTTCATATATATATATATATATATCAATGATATTAATAAATGGAAACTATATTTATAAAACCATATTTATTCTATTATATATATTTCAAGGGTACCAAAATTTTGGTACGCTCTCATCAGATAAAATACAAAGTTTGTTTTATAAATATTGACATACCCAGGAATCAGACCTTAATGGTATCTGATGAGAGTGTACCAAAATTGTTGGTACCCTTCAAATATATATAATAGAATAAATATGGTTTTATAAATATAGTTTCCATTTATTAATATCATTGATATTATACTCCAGAAAACTTGTCGAGTGCTTCGAATCTGTTATAAATATATTTGTTGAATTACCAACAAATTCAATATCCCTTTGCTTATATATATATATATATAGTGACGGCGTGTGGCTGAGTGGTTAGAGAATTGGGTTCGCAATCGTAAGGTTGTGAGTTCGATTCCTGGACCAGGCGATGCGTTATGTCCTTGAGCAAGACACTTTATTTCACGTTGCTCCTTCTACCTGGAGTTGCGACCAATAGATAGTATTAGCAATTGGAAAGACCAACGGAAACATTGTTCCCTCGGTCCGATTTGACGAAAGTCGATCGTCTAAGATATATATATATATATACATATATATATCTAAGGCGGGTAAAATTCCCGAGATCCATGGACGAGTTCTCTCCAGCGGTCTCTGTCCCTCATTATCGCTGCCATGTCCTGCATCTCCAACAGACCAGTGTCTGTCCTTAGGGCATCAACATACGTTAACCTTGGTCTTCCTCTTCTAGTGTGTCCATGTAGGGGCTCCCAATATATATATATATATATATATCTAAGGCGGGTAAAATTCCCGAGATCCATGGACGAGTTCTCTCCAGCGGTCTCTGTCCCTCAATATCGCTGCCATGTCCTGCATCTCGAACAGACCAGTGTCTGTCCTTAGGGCATCAACATACGTTAACCTTGGTCTTCCTCTTCTAGTGTGTCCATGTAGGGGCTCCCAATATATATATATATATTGAGCAAGTGTTTCTGACAATTATATCAAGGTTACAGGTATCTGTACACTATCACTATAATACAAGATGGACTGTATCTGTAATTCAAGGGGTCAGCCATATGTCATACTGCATCTTCCTGAGAATTACGCTAAAGGTACACATCCATGGAATGTTCAGCGACATACATATTAATTTCATAAATTAATAATTTTGTGAATGTAAGCCGAGTTTTTCGAATATTAATAATAACATTTGATTCGTTTGCAATTATGCAAACAAGCCTCAATTTTATAGCCATGTCAGTAGAATGAACCCTTCATTCTTGCTCTTGTGTTGGCATGTGAACAGAACTGCACATGCCAACGCAAGAGCAAGAATGAAGGGTTCATTCAACTGACAAGGCTATAAAATTGAGGCTTGTTTGCATAATTGTAAACTAATGTTTCTAGCCGATCAGTCACACTGTATTTTTGAAAATAGCATATATATTTCACTAGCTCTGACAGTTTGGCAGGTAAACAGTGAGCTGTACTGATGAAGGGTGATACGCAGAAACATTAGTATCTGCAGTTCTGTTCGCATGCCAACACAGAGCAAGAATGAAGTGTTCATTCTACTGACATGGCTATAAAATTGAGGATTGTTTGCATAATTGCAAACGAATCGAATTTTATAATTAATATTCGAAAAACTCAGATTACATTTATTGTATTCAGCCACGTAGAGCGAAATTTTGTAAATTCCTCAAAATTCTTCATTTACCCTTTTGATATCAACCTGGCCAAAACCACTTCTGGTTCCACCAAACAAAACTGTCAATTTGAACAACAAGATTTTATATAAGAACTATATGTTAAGGTACTATCTGGCTAATGAAATAAATCTATTAAAATTCTTCATCAAATCCCCACTCTGAGCTAGGTATAGAGTCTGTCACCCTCTCCCCACCCCCCTAGCAGACCTTGCCCTTGCCCTTCTTTTCCTCTCATTTATGGGATTTATAATCCTTTCCAATGCTGCTTTCTTTTTCTGTATGTTTGGCCAATTTATAGTTATATCAACTATATATATATATGTATGTATATATATATATATATATATATATATATATATATATATATATATATATATATATATATGTATATATATATTATTATTATTATTATTATTATATATATATAAAACTAATTGAAATAAAGTGATAAATAATTAGAGATAAGATACCAAAAGGTTTAAAACATTCCTGTTTAAATTAAAATCTTCCAACATGATTTTAGTAAATCTCTGACAACTCTTAATTAATTAATCGAAAAAGAATTAATTTTACTAGAAATAGAGTGAGAAAAGGGTTAAAGATGCCAGGAGTGAAAGATATTAGCAAGGTCTCTGTGTTGACAATATTGATGATAGATATGTCTCAGTGATTGGCTGCTCCTTCCTTTCTAGGTTGAAGGTCAATTGTCATAAGACACAAGTAAAATCAATTACATCAACCCATGTACTGCTACTTAATAATTTTACTGTAAGAAGGTAATGGCAACCCCCGCCACCCAAAACATCATTCCAACCTAAGTACACTGAAAACAGTATTCCAACCTAAGTACACTAAAAACAGTATTCCAACCTAAGTACACTGAAAACAGTATTCCAACCTAAGTACACTGAAAACAGTATTCCAACCTAAGTACACTGAAAACAGCATTCCAACCTAAGTAAACTGAAAACAGTATTCCAACCTAAGTACACTGAAAACAGTATTCCAACCTAAGTACACTAAG
>OZ024757.1:21880400-21882900 GCA_964016885.1 Eledone cirrhosa
TTTAAATAGAACTTTTGCATATATATATATATATACGACCTCTTTTATACCATAAATGTGGTTCTGTCTTTGCGCGTAATTGTTTTTCACCGCTCCTATTAATGACGTATTATTCGTTTTTTCCCGTTCTTTGCCAGCGAACGTTACCACGAACCAAAGTATCGTCTTCCTGTCTTCCTCCGGTTGCAACGTTTTTTTAAATATCCAGTTCTGCGTTTACAGATTGACTTTGTTAGTTTCAGAAGATCCCGTTAAGGGTGAAAGCAGCGATTCTTTGCTTAAACTTTAATCTGTTATTTTTATATATATATATATATATATATATATATATATGTTAGGAAGGGCATCCAGCTGTAGAAATCAAGCCAGAATCAGTTCCTGTCCCACCCTTGCAAGCAGGGAAAAGGGGACGTAAAATGAAATGAAATGATGATATATATATATATATATATAGAAACACATATATATACACACACATACAACATATTTAAACTATATATTGTTAAAACTTGTATGGTTGATGCTCTGAACTATTGGTCAAGGAGCTTTGAGCTGAGAAACATTATTGATATATATTCTATATATATTGATTAAACTTAAAATTAGTGTATATATATACACACACACACATGTATATATTATGTGTGTGCATGTATGTAAGTGTGTGTAAGTGTATGTGAGTGTGTGTGTGTATGTATGTGCATGTGTGTATGCATAGGGTATATATAGCGTATATCATGTATATATAGTGTGTATATAGTGTATATAATGTATATATTGTATATAGAGTTGCAAAGTCACTGGTGCAAAGCTGTATTGGTTTCTGCCTTTCTCTTGGACAACATCGGTGGTGTGGAGTGATGATGATGATGATGAGGATGATGACAATGATGATGCTGGTGATGATGACAATGATAACAGTGATGATGATGATGAAGATGATAGAGAGATGTCTCTAAAACATGTCAACATGTTCAGCTTCTACATGCCATTTCATGGTTCCTATTTTTAAACCTGTACTTGCTAACACTGAAGTCTCACTTCAATACCAAATAAAAAAAAAAACATAAATTGGTAAACTTTGTATTCAGAAAATAAACAAATAAACCAAGAAATAAATAAATAAGTAAAAAAACAACCAAAAAAAAACAAAATAAAATACAATGAATAAGGAAATGAAAAAAAAAATAATGGTTGAGAAATATTTTCCAAAAGATTCTTAGAAGTGGGTTTCTTAGATCCGGTATTAAAAAATCAATTGTAAGTTGATATGTACTATTATTTCTCCCCCACCCCAACAAAATATCTAGATAAGAACGTGGAGGTATGTGATATAAAGAGGAGAATTATCATGACCAAGCTGACACAGTGTTTGGAGGTTTCTGAAAGTGCTGCCATTTGAAAAATCAATCAAATTATACTGATAGATTGATATGGTGATAGACATGGATCACACAGAAACCCACATTCATATTCTCTTGTTTACATCTTGATTATATATCATCATCATCATCATCACCGTTTTACGTCCGTTCTTCCACACTAGCATGGGTTAGACCGGTTGTCCTGTTGTAAGCAGTATCCGGTCGGCTGACCTTGTCTTGCTCATACGGGAACTGATTCTGGCTTGATTTCTACAGCTGGATGCCCTTCCTAACACCAACCTCATTTACAGTGAGTGCTGGGTGCTTTTTTTCTGTGGCGCCTACACGTCCACTTTACAGTGTGGGCTGGGTGCTTTTTTGCCGTGGCACCTCTACGACCACTTTGCATCTCATTTCTACAGCTGAGTAAACTGGAGCAATGTGAAATACAGTGTCTTGCTCAAGGGAAAACAACACATCACCCGGTCTGAGAATTGAACTCACAACCTTTCGATTGCAAGCCCAATGCTCTAACCACTAAGCCAAGTGCCTCCATATATATATATATCTATATATATATATATATATATATATATATATATATATATATATATATATATATATATATATATATATATATATATATATCTATATATATATATATATATATATATATATCTATATATATATATATATATATATATCTATATATATATATATATATATATATCTATATATATATATATATATATATATTTTAATAAATTTGAAGACTAAAATCCAAAGATGGCTCGATAAAGATAAATATATATCAAATATATAAGAACCGTAGAGCAAATATTTATTAAAATAACAGATTAAAGTTTAAGCAAAGAGGGTGAAAGCAGCGATTCTTTTCTTAAACTTTAATCTGTTATTTTAATAAATATATATATATATATATATGTATATATATATATATGTATATATATAAGCAAAGGGATATTTAATTATATATTTATAACAGATTCGAAGCACTCAACAGGTTTTCTGGAGTATAATATCAATGACATTAATAAATGGAAACTATATTTATAAAACCATATTTATTCTATTATATATATTTGAAGGGTAGCAAAACTTTGGTACGCTCCCAT
>OZ024757.1:21887900-21895400 GCA_964016885.1 Eledone cirrhosa
TTGACACACACAAACACATCCATACACATATACACACATATATATATATATATATATACACATATATACACACATGCACCAACTTATACATACACAAACACATAAACACACGCATGCACATACACACACATATACATGCATAGACTCACACATATATATATATATATATATATATATATATGTACATGTACATACACACAGAAACATAGATACACAACAGACAGATACAGTATAGACACACAAGTACACACACTACAGACACACACAAGTACACACACACATATATAGAATGACAAAAGGGTCATACATACATAGATGTATAAGCACACACATATATTTAGAATGAGAGAAGGGTCATACATACATAGATGTATAAGCACACACATATATTTAGAATGACAAAAGGGTCATACATACATAGATGTATAAGCACACACATATATTTAGAATGACAAAAGGGTCATACATACATAGATGTATAAGCACACACATATATTTAGAATGACAAAAGGGTCATACATACATAGATGTATAAGCACACACATATATTTAGAATGACAAAAGGGTCATACATACATAGATGTATAAGCACACATATATTTAGAATGACAAAAGGGTCATACATACATAGATGTATAAGCACACACATATATTTAGAATGACAAAAGGGTCATACATACATAGATGTATAAGCACACACATCTATTTAGAATGACAAAAGGGTCATACATACATAGATATAGAAGCAGACATATATATAGAATGACAGAAGGGTCATACATACATAGATATAGAAGCAGACACATATAGAATGACAGAAGGGTCATACATACATAGATATAGAAGCAGACACATATATTTAGAATGACAAAAGAGTCATACATACATAGATGTATAAGCACACACATATATTTAGAATGACAAAAGGGTCATACATACATAGATATAGAAGCAGACATATATATAGAATGACAGAAGGGTCATACATATATAGATATATAAGCAGACATATATAGAATGACAAAGGGGTCATACATACATAGATATAGAAACAGACACATATATAGAATGAGAGAAGGGTCATACATATATAGATATATAAGCAGACACATATATAGAATGACAAAAGGGTCATACATACATAGATATATAAGTAGACATATATAGAATGACAAAAGGGTCATACATACATAGATATAGAAGCAGACATATATATAGAATGACAGAAGGGTCATACATATATAGATATATAAGCAGACATATATAGAATGACAGAAGGGTCATACATACATAGATATATAAACAGACATATATATAATGACAAAAGGGTCATACATTCATAGATATATAAGCAGACACATATATGACAAAAGGGTCATACATTCATAGATATATAAGCAGACACATATATAATGGCAAAAGGGTCATACATTCATAGATATATAAGCAGACACACATATATAATGGCAAAAGGGTCATACATACATAGATATATAAGCAGACACACATCATCAGTGGTTTGAAAAGTAGAGTGTGTAATGAATGACACCACACAACAATAGTTTACCAATTCCATCACCACCACTACTACCATTATGACTACAACAAGCACCACCACTACTACTACTACTACTACCATAATTACTACAACTACAACTACTACCAGTACTACCAGTACTACTACCACTATTACTACAACTACAACCAGTACTACTACCATCATTACTACAACTACAACTACTACCAGTACTACCGGTACTACTACCACCATTACTACAACTACAACCAGCACTACTACCACCATTACTACAACTACTACTACTACCAGTACTACTACCACCATTACTACAACTACAACCAGCACTACTACCACCATTACTACAACTACTACCAGCACTACTACCACCATTACTACAACTACTACTACTATCAGTACTACTACCACCATTACTACAACTACAACTACTACCAGCACTACTACCACCATTACTACAACTACAACCAGTACTACTACCAACATTACTACAACCACAACAGCAAAACAGAAAAATACCAAAATTCCCCTCCCCACCATCCACCCACCTTGATTTCCCCACCCCCACAAAACAATCAACAGAAATGAATAATTTTTTGGAGCTGGGGGTGTGGTTAAGAAAAAGATTTCTATTTTTGAAATATGATAACATGTCTCTTAGAAGAAGAAGAAGAAGAAGAAGAAGAAGAAGAAGAAGAAGAAGAAGAAGAAGAAGAAGAAGAAGAAGAAGAAGAAGGCAAGGAAGAAGAAGAAGAAGAAGAAGAAGAAGAAGAAGAAGAAGAAGAAGAAGAAGAAGAAGAAAAAGAAGAAGAAGAAAAAGAAGAAGGCAAAGAAGAAGAAGAAGGCAAAGAAGAAGAAAAAGAAGAAAAAGAAGAAGAAAAGAAGAAGAAGAAGAAGAAGAAGAAGAAGAAGAAGAAAAAGAAAAAGAATAAGAATAAGAAAAAGAAGAAAAAGAAAAAGAAGAAGAAGAAGAAGAAGAAGAAGAAGAAGAAGAAGAAGAAGAAGAAGAAGAAGAAGAAGAAGAAGAAGAAGGCAAAGAGGAAGAAGCAAGTCTGAGATGAAGAATTTAGGAAGGAAATATAAAGGTGCATGACATGGCAAGGGAAAAACAAGACAAAAAAAAACAAAACAATATTTGAATTGTGTGATGACATGCCAAGTACTGCAGGCAGATTTTTATAGTATTTATTTTGTTGTTACTTTTGTTGGTTTGATGTTTTGCAGCTGACTGAATTGTCTAAGTCTATTGTCTGACACACACACACACACACACAACCACCATACATATATACATACATACCTACACATCTATTTATCTCTCTCTCTATATATATATAGATATACGACCAAATGTTAAACAAGGTTCATTGATTACTCAATGAATATAGTTTTACAATAGATTAAAAGCACTCTACAGTGAAGTTTTCAGGAGTTATTAATATTATTCAAAATATTAATAAATGAAGACATTCACATAATCAAAATATATATTATTATTATTCGGTGGATTGGCAGTATCGGTAGAGGGTCGGACGTCATGCTTTCCAGCATAGTTACGTCCCTTTACGATCTGAGTTCAAATCCCGGCGAGGTTGACTTTACCTTTCATCCTTACAGGGTCGATAAAATAAAGTACCAGTAATGCACTGGGTGATTGCTGGCCTTGTGCCTAAAGTAGAAACAATTATTATATATATTTCGGAGGTACTGTGCTGTTTTTTCAGTACGTCCTCATCAGATAAAATACATAAATTGATGTATGACATACCTCAACTGTGCTGATAGTTCAATTCCAGTATTGGCAGTCTTGTTTTGTTGTAATTAATCACTGCCAAGACTGGAATTGAACCATCAGCACAGTTGAGGTATGTCATACATCAATTTATGTATTTTATCTGATGAGGACGTACTGAAAAAACAGCACAGTACCTCCGAAATATCTATAATAATAATAAATATATATATATATATATATGTATATATATATATATATGTATATATATATGTATATATATATATATATATATATATATATATATATATATATATATATATATGTATATATATATATATGTGTATATATATGTATATATATATATATATATATCTATATATATATATATATATATGGGTGATGTGTTGTTTCCTTGAGTACTGGGTGATGTGTTGTTTCCTTGAGCAAGACACTTTATTTCACATTGCTCCAGTTTACTCAGCTGTAGAAATGAGATGATAGGGACTGGGGTCCCTATCATTCCACTGCAAAGTGGTCGTGGAGGTGCCACGGCAAAAAAGCACCCAGCACTCACTGTAAATGAGGTTGGTGTTAGGAAGGGCATCCAGCTGTAGAAATCAAGCCAGAATCAGTTCCCGTCCCGCCCTTGCAAGCAGGGAAAAAGTGGACGTAAAATGAAATGATGATGATATATATATATCTATACATATATATCTATATATATATCTATATATATATATATATATATATGGACCGAGACCTTTGGCGGTACTCAGTAATAGAGAAGACCCGCCTTACCTAAATACAAAGTAAAACCTACTACAGCCAGTAGGCATCTCTAACAAAATACACCCCCGTCCCCCCACCCCATCCACACCGCCCCTTCAATGTAAAGTTATGTTGGTGCCACAACATCCAGGCCGAAACAAATGAGATCGTGTAGACACAGTCCACGCTGTAATGTGGAAGGGCATCCAGCTGTAGAAAACCTGCCAGACAGTCCATGCTGTAATGTGGCCGTGTAGGTAACACGGTAAAAACCTCCCAGCCCCACACTGTAAATGTGGTTGGTGTTAGGAAGGGCATCCAGCTGTAGAAAACCTGCCAGACAGTCCACGCTGTAAAGTGGCCGTGTAGGTAACACGGTAAAAACCTCCCAGCCCCACACTGTAAATGTGGTTGGTGTTAGGAAGGGCATCCAGCTGTAGAAAACCTGCCAGACAGTCCTATGCGAGCAAGACAATCACTCTTGCCTCAAGTGGGAAAACCCCCGTCCAAACCCATGCAAGCGTGGAACACGGACGTTAAACGTTGATGATGATGATGATGATGATATATATATATATATATATATATATGTATATATATGTATATGTATATATATATATATGTATATATATATATATATATATATATATACACACACACAGATACAAATATGCGGAGTGGGGAGACCCAAGATGACTTGGGATGAGGTGATAAAAGCCGACCTTACCCAACTACACCTCTCAAAGTCAATGACACACGACCGTGACTTCTGGCGTCACGCAGTAATACAGGGTACCCGACCTCCCATGGGTACAAGCTGAAGCATATAGACAATATGCCCCCACTCCCCCCACTGCAAGGTGGTCGTGGAGGTGCCACGGCAAAAAAGCACCCAGCCCACACTGTAAAGTGGACGTGTAGGCACCACGAAAAAGCACCCAGCACTCACTGTAAATGAGGTTGGTGTTAGGAAGGGCATCCAGCTGTAGAAATCAAGCCAGAATCAGTTCCCGTATGAGCAAGACAAGGTCAGCCGACCGGACACTGCCCACAACAGGACAACCCGTCTAACCCATGCTAGCGTGGAAGAACGGACGTAAAACGGTGATGATGATGATGATGATGATGATGATATATTTATACACACAGATATATACAGTACATACAAACAGAATGCAGACGCACACGCTGAGGTTAACTTTGCCTTTCATCTTTACGGGGTCGATAAAATAAAGTACCAGTAATACACTGGTATAATTGCTGGCCTTGTGCCAAAAAGTAGAAACAATTATTTAACATACACAGGGCGGTGGATTGGCAGTATCGGTAGACAGTAGGGTCGGACACCATGCTTTGCAGTACAGTGTTACGGCCCTTTACGGCCCGGGTTCAAATCCAGCCGAGGTTAACTTTGCCTTTCATCTTTACGGAGTCGATAAAATAAAGTACCAGTAACGTATTGGGGTCGATTCAATCGACTTTCCACTCCCCCAAATTACTGGTCTTGTGCCTATACTAGAAATCATTATTTAACATACACAGAGGTGTATGTATAGGCACATTTGTATCATCATCACCACATCCTCAACCACAACCACCACCACCACCACCACCACAACCAACATCACCACCTGTGCAGGTGAGTATATGTGTGTATGTATGTACATACATGTGTGCTGAGGTGTGTAGGTGCTTGCATGTATGTGTATGCAAAAGCACATGTATATGTGTATGAGTGTCTGTGCATATATCTACATGTGTATGTGTGCACATGTATCTGTGTACTGAACCACATCAGAATCTCTCCAAACCCTTGGTCTACAGGTATCGTAAGAGAGAAATACACAAATTATATACCAGTAATTAATATCAGTTGACAGTATTTCATATGGAAATTATAATTCTCGAGTGGAATTAATAAATATCTGAAGACAACCATAGTGAATATAAAACATTTTCTCCCCAGAGATTTGTCTGAATGTTCCAAAATATATCTTTTAATGGAATATACTATTAGCTGATTAGCTACAAATTTGTAAATTATACTAGTGTCTTAATCAACTAATGTGTAGTTGATTAACTCTCTAGTCTTGCTGACCTACACGTGATTGACCAGTTGTAAAACCTGTTGACTAATGAAGCAATGTTTCCTTTGGTCTAGCCATTGCTGATACTATCTGTCAGTCACATCTCCTGACAGAAGAAAGGAGCTGATCACCAGATAAGACCAAGGAAACAATGTTTCCATTGGTCTTTCCATTGTTGGTACTATCTGTCAGTCACATCTCCTGACAGAAGAAAGGAGCTGATCACCAGATAAGACCAAGGAAACAATGTTTCCATTGGTCTTTCCATTGTTGGTACTATCTGTCAGTCACATCTCCTGACAGAAGAAAGGAGCTGATCACCAGATAAGACCAAGGAAACAATGTTTCCAATGGTCTTTCCATTGTTGGTACTATCTGTCAGTCACATCTCTTGACAGAAGGAGCTGATCCTCAGATCAGATCAAGGAATCAATGTTTCAATTGGTCTTTCCATTGCTGATACTATCTGTCAGTCACATCTCCTGACAGAAGATAGGAGCTGATCACTAGATCAGACCAAGGAAACAATGTTTCCATTGGTCTTTCCATTGTTGGTACTATCTGTCAGTCACATTTCCTGACAGAAGATAGGAGCTGATCACTAGATCAGACCAAGGAAACAATGTTTCCATTGGTCTTTCCATTGTTGGTACTATCTGTCAGTCACAACACCTGACAGAAAAAAGGAGCTGATCAACAGATCAGATCAAGGAATCAATGTTTCCATTGGTCTTTCCATTGTTGGTACTATCTGTCAGTCACATCTCTTGACAGAAGGAGCTGATCCTCAGATCAGATCAAGGAATCAGTGTTTCAATTGGTCTTAGCCGTCGAAACGGCTTGAGCTCAGCCATCGGGGTCCTACTCGTTCCTATATATATATATATATATAACCAGACTATCCACGAAAAACTTGAACCGTTAAGATCTCCTTCCTGGATATGTCAATATTTATAAAACAAACTTTGTATTTTATCTGATGAGGACATACAAAAGTGTTGGTACCCTTGAAATATATATAATAGAAGAAATATGGTTTTATAAATATTGTTTCCATTTATTAATATCATTGATATATATATATATATATATATATATATATATATATATGTGGTAGAATATTAAATGTTAAGTGTTAATTGAACAAGTACTTTCATGCTTTTCAACTGGACAGTTGAAAATTGCAAACTTGACTGTCACCACTGAATATGAACCTGAAGATTGCGAAAGCATGAAAGTACTTGTTCAATTAACACTTAACATTTAATATTCTACCATACTATTTCATTCTAATACCATTATAAATTTTAAAGGATTGTAAATAAAACGAGTAAATCAGACAAAGTTGGAATTCCTTTTATTAATATAATCTTCTA
>OZ024757.1:21900400-21945400 GCA_964016885.1 Eledone cirrhosa
TGTGGGAGTGTCTGTGTGAGTGTCTCTGTGGGGGAGTGTGTGTGTCTGTGTGGGAGAGTGTGTGTGGGGGAGTGTGGGAGAGTGTGTGTGGGGGAGTGTGGGAGAGTGTGTGAGTGTCTGTGTGGGGGAGAGTGTGAGAGTGTCTGTGTGGGGGAGTGTGAGTGCCTGTGTGTAATAGTAAGTGTGTGTGAGTGCCTGTGTGTAATAGTATGTGTGTGAGAGTGCCTGTGTGTAATAGTAAGTGTGTGAGAGTGCCTGTGTGTAATAGTATGTGTGTGAGAGTGCCTGTGTGTAATAGTAAGTGTGTGTGAGTGCCTGTATGTAATAGTATGTGTGTGAGAGTGCCTTTATGTAATAGTATGTGTGTGCAAGTGTGTGTGAGTGCCTATGTGTAATAGTATGTGTGAAAGTGTGTAACTAAAATAAGTAACAATCTGGAACACAGACAGAAATTGATCATTACTTTCTTAAAATAAAAAAATAAAAAAAATAAAAATATAGCAAATAATAAAAAATATATATATATATATAACCCCCCCCCCCCCCAACCCCCATCCCACTCACACACATTTCCACAAAATTTTAATATTTTTGTTAAGAAATTATGAAAATCTAAACCAGAATTCAATTAGATGCTTGTGCTGTGTTTCCTGTTTTAAAGTACAAATTTTTGAAGTAAAAATGAAATACTTTTATTGAATAATTCATGGCAAAAGATTAATTTTTTTTATGCTTTTACTGCAGTAGTTGTTGTTGTTGTTGTTGTTGCAGTTCTTATATTATGCATGTATTTAAATTTTTTTAATTTTTTTTTTTATATATTTAAAAAAAAAATGTTATTTTACATATTTTTCTTCTTCATTAATATTTCCACACAAATATACATGCTGCTTTAATCTCCAAGCATATACATACATATTCTCAGATTTTCCTTTCTTTTAGAAATAAAATTTCAAAATTTCACAAGTTTAAAGAATTTAATTGAAAAATTATTTCCATCACAGGAAAATCAATTTACTTACTTAATTATATTTCAACCTTTTATTTTTATTTTCTTTCTTTAATTTATCTTAATTAGAAAAACATTTTTTTTCCTTTTTTACATACATATATATAATTACCTAATTTCATATCTAATTTCATTATCTAATTTCATATCTTTTAGTTCAATTAGAGCGAGATAAAAATTTTTTAAAGAATTGAATACTTGTTGTCATGTTGTTGATAAGAGTTATTAAACTGTAAAGAGTATATATATATATATATATATATATATATATATATATATATATACTGTTCGAGACGCAGGACATGGCAGCGATAATGAGGGACAGAGACTGCTGGAGAGAACTCGTCCATGGATCTCAGGAATTTTACCTGCCTTAGATTGATAGATAGATATATATATTTGATTTGCAAAGCTGTCTAAACATATTGTTATAACTCTGGGGTAATATTCTCCATCGAGTGCTAAGCTGCATTCCGAATCTGCATTCGTTAGCTTGGCCGCCGCCAAAAGCTTCGTTGATGCTGTACTAAAATTTGTGTATATATATATATATATATATATATATATACACAAATATATATATATATATATACATAATATATAAGAACAAAAGATGGTTAAAAGAGTTCCATGTATTTTATTATGCGCATTTCAAAAACAAATATCATCATGCAATAATATTTGTGTTTTCATCAGATAAAACAGGAAGACATGATATGAAGGTTAAAAAACACTTATGTTGATTTAAAACTGCACGATCCACAAGTGTTTTTTAACCTTCATATCATGTCTTCCTGTTTTATCTGATGAAAACACAAATATTATTGCATGATGATATTTGTTTTTGAAATGCGCATAATAAAATACATGGAACTCTTTTAACCATCTTTTGTTCTTATATATTATGTATACTCCAGTCCTACAAACTGTAGAGTGCTTCTTATCCGATATCCGCATTGCTTTATTGTACTACAATAAAACTCACCTCCTACATATATATATATATATATATATATATGTATATAATTACATAAACGGAGAAAGCTATTAGCGATACTCCGACCAATTTCCAACTCACTCAACAAACATTAGGAAATACCAGAGTATATTCCCAATTAAACATTTGGAGTGCTAACTATGTTGTATTGTGTGGATAATTGGCTGTATTATTTTATATGAGATATATTATATATATATTATATATTAGAAAAGTAATGAAGGCTGCTGGTATTAAGTCAACATTCTCCAGCCAATGCCTAGCTCCCTCAATGAATCTGCCAAATTGAAGTAATGCAGCTGCAATCAGCTGTTCAGAGTGCACACATTTAGATAATAGCAGATATGGTGGCTGTGTTTTGGTAAAAAAATTTTTAAAAAATCAAAATAATTTTTTAAAAGTCAAAAAAAATGTTCATAAATTCACAAATGCAGATATTAGATCCTCGATGTTCAGAAAGTCACGTAATATCAGCAGATATTTACGTAACTGGGCTGTTACACTTCATCAGCAGGTGGCTCAAGTCATAAGATAAGTCTACGCAGTGTGTGTTAGCCGTTACCACTGGACAAGGTATCCAGCAGTTTGTGCCATTCTCTTACTGCCTCTAATGAAAAAGTGGAAGAATTCCATTCTAGACTAAAACACGTGGTTTGGTGGTTGAATACAAACACAGCGATTCACAGCAAAGAAAAGAACTCAACTAGCTACCCATATATACGCATATATACATAACAAGGTTTATGCATAAATTTATATACATATATACAAGCAAATAATAGCTGATGTGTGATACATCATTTTCATCATCATTTCATTTTACGTCTGCTTTTTCCCTGCTTGCAAGGGTGGGACGGGAACTGATTCTGGCTTGATTTCTACAGCTGGATGCCCTTCCTAACACCAACCTCATTTACAGTGAGTGCTGGGTGCTTTTTTGCCGTGGCACCTCCACGACCACTTTGCAGTGGAATGATCGGGACCATAGTCCCTATCATCTCATTTCTACAGCTGAGTAAACTGGAGCAATGTGAAATAAAGTGTCTTGCTCAAGGAAACAACACATCACCCGGTCTGAGAATTGAAATCACAACCTTTCGATTGCAAGGCCAATGCTCTAACCACTAAGCCATGTGCCTCCATTGCTCTAACCACTAAGCCATGTGCCTCCAAAGTCGAATATTCAATACTCAAAATTTAATATTAGGAAGTATAAGCAAGAAATAATATATCATCATCATTATCATCATCATCTTCGTTTAACGTCTATCTTGCACGCTAGCATGGGTTAGACGGGAGTTGTCTCACTTGAGGCAAGGTTGGTCGGGTGACCGTGTCTCGCTCATATAGGACTATGTGGCAGGTTTTCTACGGCTGGAGGCCCTTCCTAACACCAGCCACATTTACAGTGTGGAACTGGGAACTTTTTACCGTGTTACCTACACGGACACATTACAGTGTGGACTGTGTGTTTTTTTTTGTCGTGACTCCTACACGATCTCGAGCTCGATCTCATTATCTCATTTATTTGGACTGGATGTTATATATATATATATATGGATGTTATATATATATAACTGTCTAACCCATGCTAGCGTGGAAAGTGGACGTTAAACGAAGATGATGATGATGATGATTATGAGATATATATATATAGTTCTGCTTGTTTTTAACAGTAAAGCTTCATTATATGACCAATTACTCTTGTTATAATCATCACCATCATCATCACCAACATAGCCTTTTCAATATCATATATATTAGTGTGTTTTTTTTGTTGTTGGGGGGTCCTTTTTCCATCGACGGAGGTGCATGGCCTAGTGGTAAGGGTGTTGGACTTACGATCATAATGTCATATCTTTAATTCCTGAATTGAGTTTAGTATTGTATTCTTGAATAAAACTCTTCATTTTATGTTGTTCCAGTGGAGGAGCATATCCTAGTGGCAAGGGTGTAGGACTTACAATCATAATGTTGTGGGTTCAATTCCTGGACTGGGTTGTGTGTTTCATTTCACATGGCTTCAGTACACACAGCTGAAAATGAGGACTAGCAATAGCTGGGAGCGTAGCTCTGTGATGGACTGGCTTCCTGCCCAGGGGGAAGTCCTGTATCCTCAGTTGCTTCATGCTATGGAAATTGGGATAGAGAGTCACACCAGGTAGAGCCACTACTTCTCTGAATAGTGAAATGACAGCTCTAATATTATGGACATGTGGTTAGAATGTCTAAGGAATGAATCGCTGGTCAGATTTGTAGCTCAGATTTCAGAGAGTCACACTAGGTAGAGCTACTACTGCTCTGAATAGTGAAATGACAGCTCTGATATTACAAGCATGTGTTCGAATGTCTAAGGAATGAATCGCTGGTCAGATTTGTAGCTCAGATTTCAGAGAGTCACACTAGGTAGAGCTACTACTGCTCTGAATAGTGAAATGACAGCTCTGATATTACAAGCACGTGTTCAAATGTCTAAGGAATGAATCGCTGGTCAGATTTGTAGCTCAGATTTCAGAGAGTCACACTAGGTAGAGCTACTACTGCTCTGAATAGTGAAATGACAGCTCTGATATTACAAGCATGTGTTCAAATGTCTAAGGAATGAATCGCTGGTCAGATTTGTAGCTCAGATTTCAAAGAGTCACACCAGGTAGAGCCACTACTTCTCTGAATAGTGAAATGACAGCTCTAATATTACAAGCATGTGTTCGAATGTCTAAGGAATGAATCACTGGACAGATTTTATGGGCAAAACCAACCGGTAGGAGACCCAGGAATAGACCACCGAGCAAGATGGTTGGATAACATCCCTGAGCTTAGTTGATTCCACTTGAAGATGGTTGATTCTGATGAGACCCTCTGGAATAAGTGGTCGAAGACAGAGGAGGAGAGGAAGGAGAAGAAGAAAGGATATGGAGAGAGATAGAGAGGGGGGTGTGCATGACAGAAGGAGGACAAGTCAAGTTTGAGGGTGCAGATATTACAAGAATGAGGGCCCCCCAAAAAAACAAAAGAAACGGGGCTGGAACCCTTATGAAACATGGAAATAATGGCCAGCCTGACTAGTGACAGACAGACAGACAGACATATAAAAGAACTGTTCTACCATGCTGGGTCAATAAAGTATAACTGAAGAACGACAAATATTTTATTAGATCAATATCAATAAAACTATTGATTTTCATAAAATGAAAACTGCAAAAATACAAAATAGTGAAACATAAGTTAAGCCATATCAATCGATATTTTGCCAATAAAATGTTCTAACCTTATATTGAACAACAACAATAAAAAAGAGAAAAAACATGTTGGCACAAAGAAAGCAAAAAGCCAAACAAAAAAAAAAAAAAAAATAAAATAAAATAAATGATAAATTAAAAACCTTTTAAGGAAAATAACAAAATTAAAACGTAGTTTTATAATCTGTACTGGAGGCAAATACTTCATACATTGACTGAGATCTTGAAATATTATTGGAATTTATACCATCTTATAAATATTACTATGTTATATATATTATATTATGTTCATACACAGAACAACAGTGCTACCTAAGGTTTCAAAGCTCAATATTGACCATATCTTCAGATTGTAAGAGGGATCAAAATTGTGACCTGATCTTCAGGCGCTTAAATATATCAGCCCTCTTCCTGAGTGAGCACTGTCTCCTTTTTCACTACAAGGATATTTTACACACACCCACAACAAACAGGCAGACGGACGGACGGACCGAGAACCGACCGACCGATGAGATGGTGACCTGAATAGACCTGTTTTATCTCAACAAATTTTCTTTTGTTTCTGCTACTGCCCACTCTTCTCAGTCTTTCTGTTTCTTCTTTAATTTCTCATTCTATTTTCCGATGAAGGACTACTGTCCAGAACATTAAGACTTTTCTACTATTTCAAACTTCAAACTAATATATTTCTTCATTGTACTGTTGTTTGCTTTATTTCTGTTTACTTTTTACACATACACACACACACACACATATATATATATATATATATATATATGAATGATATTAATAAATGGAAACTATGCCCTAGGGACCGCATTAGGCGATTTAGCGATCTCTCTCTATAATTCTTAGTCTTTCTTTTTAGATAGATACATAGATATAACATTGCGCCCTTATGATATCTGTCTGTATGTCTGCATTACAACATTATGACGCTGTGTGTGTGTGTGTGTGTGTGTGTGTGTGTGTATATATATATAGTGTGTGTATGTATATATATATATATAGATATATATATATATATATAGTGCGTAATGTTTTTCGAAATATTTACTTCTGCGTTCACAGATTGATTTTTTTAGTTTCAGAAGATCCTGTTAAGAGTGAAACTCTGTCACATGACCTAAACACTGTCACATGACCTATACACTTTCACATTGAAACATGACCTAAACTCTGTCACATTGAAACATGACCTAAACTCTGTCACATGACCTAAACAGTCACATGATCTAAACACTGTCACATTGAAACAAGACCTAAACTCTGTCACATGACCTAAACACTGTCACGTGATCTAAACACTGTCACATTGAAACATGACCTAAACTCTGTCACATGACCTAAACACTGTCACATGATCTAAACACTGTCACATTGAAACAAGACCTAAACACTCACATTGAAACATGACCTAAACTCTGTCACATGACCTAAACACTGTCACATGAACTAACACTGTCACATTGAAACAAGACCTAAACTCTGTCACATGACCTAAACACTGTCACATGACTTAAACTCTGTCACATGACCTAAACTCTGTCACATGACCTAACACTGTCACATTGAAACAAGACCTAAACTCTGTCACATACAAACAATGACAACTTTCTTTCAGAAACAATAATTCATAAAAATCTGTAAAATGTAAAATATATAAAATTCCCCCCCAGTTTACCTTCAGTTTGTGTTCAGTAGGTTCAAAAATAATTTAATTGGAAAATATATTTACCTGAAAATAGAAAGAAAAAGGAATTTAGACACTTAAAAAGTCTGATGATTGTTTCATATTATTTCAATATTTTAATTTTTATGTAATATTTACACTGTGTAGGGTAAATGGTACCCCTGAAGCAGAAAACAACAAAACCTGTTAATAGGGCTGATGAACTCCTTACAGTCAATGGCCATCCATCCCCAACTGTGGGTTACATAGCCTCACAAAACTATAATTGGCCAAGCATGGTGAGTACAGCTACACCTCTGAGATGGTATGGACATGTGATGCACATGGAGGATGACCGCTGGCTAAAGAAGTGCCAAGAAATCCCAGTAGAAGGAAGACGCAGTAGAGGTAGACCACGGAAATCATGGGTGGGGGTGGTGAGAGCAGACCTCAGATCGCTGAAACTCATCGAGAAGATGACGAAGGACCGTGACAAGTGGAGAGATGCTGTGCTGAATAGGACCCGTCCAACCCTTGCAAGCAGGGAAAAGCGGACGTAAAATGATGATGATGATGATGATGATGATGATGATATATATATATATACACACACATTATAAGCAATATTAATTATTTCTACTTTTGGTACAAGGCCAGCAATTATCCCAGTACATTACTGGTACTTTATTTTATCGACCCCGTAAGGATGAATGGCAAAGTTAACCTTGGTGGGATTTGAACTCAGACTGTAAAGAGCCGTAACTCTATACAATAGTAATATTAATGAGAGTAAATTTTACTTATTTACTAAGTGAATTTTAGCTCAATGCAATGATAGGATCATGCAGAGGTGTTATATAGTTACAGTTGGCTTCCAGACTAAATATTAAAAGTTCAAGACATTTAATCACAGTCATTAAATGTCTTGAACTTTTAATTTTTGGTCTGTAAGCAAACTGTAACTATATATATATATATGTGTATATATATATATATGTGTATATATATATGTGTGTGTATATATATGTGTGTGTATATATATATATGAGTGTGTATATAAAAATATGTATATATATATATGTATAAATATATATATATATATATACATATATATATATATATATATATATATATATATATATATATAAATATGTATATATATATATATGTATATACCCTTGCAAGCAGGGAAGAGCGGACGTAAAATGATGATGATGATGATGATGATAATGTTGGTAGTGGTGATATGATGATGGTGCTAATGGTAATGATGATGATGCTACATTTACATAAGACCCCTTATGACAATGATGATGCTTGATTTACATAAGACCCCTTATGACAATGATGATGCTACATTTACATAAGATCCTTTATGACAATGGTGATGCTACATTTACATAAGACCCCTTATGACAATGAGAATGCTACATTTACATAAGACCCCTTATGACAATGATGATGCAATATTTACATAAGACCCATTATGACAATGATGATGCTACATTTACATAAGATCCCTTATGACAATGATGATGCTACATTTACATAAGATCACTTATGACAATGGTGATGCTACATTTACATAAGACCCTTATGACAATGATGATGCTACATTTACATAAGACCCTTATGACAATGATGATGCTTGATTTACATAAGACCCCTTATGACAATGATGATGCTACATTTACATAAGATCCCTTATGACAATGGTGATGCAACATTTACATAAGATCCCTTATGACAATGGTGATGCAACATTTACATAAGATCCATTATGACAATGGTGATGCAACATTTACATAAGACCCCTTATGACAATGGTGATGCAACATTTACATAAAACCCATTATGACAATGATGATGCAACATTTACATAAGATCACTTATGACAATGATGATGCAACATTTACATAAGGCCCATTATGACAATGATGATGCTACATTTACATAAGATCCATTATGATAAATATTGTTGTTGTTGCTGTTATCTGCTTCATTTTTATTATTTATTTTATTTGTTTCTGTTTTGATAGAAACTCAATCTCAGTACAGTTGTTTATTTAGAGGTGGGGGGTGTTTTGAGGGGGATTTAATTATATCTCAAATGTTTTCACACACACACACACACTTATATATATATATGCTTGAATGTTTGTGTGATGATATATATTTTACACACACACACATATATATATATGTATGTATACATATATATTTATACGCATGAGTGTTTGTGTGATGTAAATATATATTTTAGACACACACACACACATACATACATACATACATATACGCATGAGTGTTTGTGTGATATAAATATATATTTTACACACACAGACACACATACATACATACATACATACATACATACATACATACATACATACATACATACATACATACATACATACATACATGTGTTAGTAACTGCCTCAATACAAATCTTGAGAAGCTAGAAAGGACACAACTAGTTAGGAACAGAAAGAACACAACTAGTTAGGAAATTACAAGTACAATCCATTAATGGAACAGTAAAAATATGTAAAACATTCCCAAAATTCTGCATCTAATATCTGCATATACACATGTTCAGATACAAAACATATACACATGCACACATACAACTCAAAACATCCACATCCACACATACAATAACATCCATATCTACACACACATACATATCTACCTAGTTGATGTGTAAATTCCAATGAGAGAGTCTTGTGTCTATGTTAGAAACCGACTCTCTCTCTATTGGTAAAAATTAGTGAAACAGTTCTAGTCCTGTAAAAATCATTTCTCTATATAATAACAATGCCCTTCATCTACTAATGTATTGTGTACCTTTTTTAACTGGGGTTACGCCCCAACACAACTCGGGAGCCTACATATAACAAGGCTCTCCCTAATCTAGTCACACTCTACTATCCCAAGTATCAAGTACTCTTCTGAATAATGGTCTTGCTAATTTAAAACTGGTATATATATATATATATATATATATATATATATATATATATATATATATATATAAAGTTAGGATTGGCAATGAGTATAGCGAGGAATTTAGCGTACAGGTTGGGGTCCACCAGGGCTCTGTTCTTAGCCCTCTCCTGTTCATCATAGTCCTGCAGGCAATAACGGAGGAGTTTAAGACCGGATGCCCATGGGAACTCCTGTATGCTGATGACCTCGCACTCATAGCTGAATCTATGGTAGAACTAGAGAATAAATTCCAAACCTGGAAGCAGGGACTAGAGAGAAAGGGCCTCAAAGTCAACATGACAAAGACTAAGGTCCTTATAAGTAGACGAGAAAACAGAACCCAGATCCCCTCAGGGAAATGGCCTTGCTCAGTATGTAGGAAAGGTGTAGGTAGGAACTCCATTCTTTGCCCCAAATGCAAACAATGGGTACACAAGAGATGTAGCGGGATCTCAGGAAGCTTAATTAAGAATGTAGGATTCACATGCAGCAGCTGTGCTGAAACAGCAAGCAAACAGCCACAGGAAACAAGTACCACCAATCTCTGGGAGGGCCCTGTAGAAACAGTAGACAGCTTCTGCTACCTAGGTGACCGAATTAGCAACGGAGGTGGGTGCTCAGAAAGTACAATAACTAGGGTAAGAACGGGATGGAAGAAGTTTAGGGAACTACTACCACTGCTAGCTGCAAAAGGCTTCTCCCTCAGAATGAAAGGCAGACTGTATGATGCGTGTATCCGAACAGCGATGTTGCATGGTAGTGAGACCTGGGCGCTGAAGGTGGAAGACTTACGTAGATTAGAGAGAAACGAAGCCTGCATGCTCCGATGGATGTGTAACAGTAATATACGTGAACGACAAAGCATAAATGAATTGAGAGAGAGACTGAGCATAAGAGGAATCAAATGCTGCGTGCAGGAGAGGCGGTTACGCTGGTATGGACATGTGATGCGTATGAAGGATGACAGCTGCATAAAAAGGTGCAGAGCACTAGAAGTTGATGGAAACCGCGGAGTGGGGAGACCCAAGATGACTTGGGATGAGGTGATAAAAGCCGACCTTACCCAACTACACCTCTCAAAGTCAATGACACACGACCGTGACTTCTGGCGTCACGCAGTAATACAGGGTACCCGACCTCCCATGGGTACATGCTGAAGCATATAAACAATATGCCCCCCCCCCCACCGCAAGTTGGTCGTGGAGGTGCCACGGCAAAAAAGCACCCAGCCCACACTGTAAAGTGGACGTGTAGGCGCCACGAAAAAGCACCCAGCACTCACTGTAAATGAGGTTGGTGTTAGGAAGGGCATCCAGCTGTAGAAATCAAGCCAGATCAGTTCCTGTATGAGCAAGGCATGGTCAGCCGACCAGACACTGCCCACAACAGGACAACCCGTCTAACCCATGCTAGCGTGGAAGAACGGACGTAAAACGGTGATGATGATGATGATGATGATGATATAGATGAGATTCTACAGGACTAGAACTGTTTCATTCTTTAGAAATCATCAGGAATCTGATGATTTCAATGTATTGAGTACCTTACTTACTGTGGTTACCTCCGATTCAACCCGGAATAACGTACCTATATATATATATATATATATATATATATATATATATATATAAGAATTAAAATACTAGAGTGTGTTGGAGTTAAACAGTTGTAACTGCTCACTCTTAATCTTAGCCAACTTTTCCTTGATATCTTTCCTAAGCTTTAATAGATGTATACTCCATATTCTTCTGAGTTTTTGGCTTGTATTGGCCGATAGTGCTTCTTGTAGCTTTACTTGCCCTGATGAGTCCTTAATAGGACGAAACATTGTTGGCTAATAAAGACTTTTGATGTATTGAAGGCTTCTTTGGTTTATTTTTTATAATTTTTATAATATATATATATATATATGTATTATCATCATCTAATGTCTTTTTCTCCATGCTTGCATGGTTAAGACAAGTTGTCTCATTATGGAGGAAAGATGGAAGTCCGCAGGTGCTAAATTTGGTGAGTAGAGCAGTGGAGGAAAGGATACAACAGCGTTTTTGGCAAGAAACTCTTGACTGAGGAGAGGTTGGTGACAGGGTGGATTGTCGTCTTGAAGAATACAATACTTTGCACTCCCGGATCTGGTCCTTTTCGCCAAATGTCCTCCCTCAAATACCTCCAAACAATCGTCATACATAAGCTGATTAATTTTCTCCATATTTCCGAGGGTGAGGCTTGTGGCAGGTCTTCCATATTGCTTGATATCTTCCAGGGACGTTCTTCCACTTTTGAAGTGCCCATACCACTCTAAAAATTGCGTACAACCCATTGCCTCGTCACTATAATCTTACCATGTCTCTGTAGCAGACTTCCCAAGTAGAATGCAAAATTTCACGTTGGCTCTTCATTCCAACTTCCTGTTCATGACAAGACCGCAGGCTACAGCATACATGTGATAACAAAAACATAAATTTCACAACTTGTGAAGTGAACACAGCAATGTCACTTGGCACATTGGTGTATGAAGGTCACTGGGTGTACAGCCACGTGTTGCCATCTGTTGGCGTGCTACAGAACGAGGCCAAAAACTTTTGATACTACCCCATATATTTACACGTGCACATATATATATGTGTATATATATATATATATATATATATATATATATATATATATATATATATATATATATATATATATACACACATAAATATTTACAAGTACACATATATATATGTGTATATATATATATATATATATACACATATACGTACATACATACATACACAGATATATATATACAGACAGAGAGAGAGAGAGAGAGAGAGAGCAATCTGTAAGAATTTTTTATTGAATTATTTGTTTCATACACACATTCTCTCTCTCTTCCACCCTCTCTCTCTCCCTTCCCCTATCACCCCTCTCTCTCTCATTCAACCTCTCCTATACCACCACCACCACTTTACCATTCTCAATATCATCTGAACTGTCACAGTAAAAACCAAAATATATTTGATAGCTGAACACTGAACAAATATGCAATAATACTGAAATAATAGAAGTATATATATATATATATATATATATCACAGAAAAAATTATATATATATATACACACACATCACACATACACATATATATAAATATAATCATCATATCGTTTTTATATCCATTTATCCATGCTTGCTTGAGTTGAACGGGTATTTTTAAAATTACATATATGTTTGTGAGTATATATATATATATATATATATATATATATGTATATGTGTGTGTGTGTGTGTGTGTGTGTGTGTATACATATACATATATGTGTGTGTGTGTATATATATATACACATACATATATGTCTCTGTGTGTGCATATATATACATATATATATATAACTATATATATATATATATACACACACACACCCTCACATATTTACATATATATATATATATATATATATATATATATATCAAGTTTAATATAGAAATGACTTTTACAGGACTAGAACTGTCTCATTTCTTTTGAATGAAACAGCTTTAATCCTGTAGATGCCATTTTCTGTATTAAAGTTGATGTTTACACTCTACTAACATATTGAGTACCTGTGGTTACCCCAGATTGAACCCGATACTCTCACACACACATCTATACACATACACACATATATGTACACACACACATATCTATATCTCTCTCTCTATATATATATATGTATATATATATATATATATATATATATATATATATAAGTGGTACGTGAGTTATTTATTTAACTCCAGTGAAAGGAGGGCAAATGGGTTCTGTCCTGATATTTAGTTTCATCAACTCACTCTTAATAACACTAAATATAACAAAGTTTAAGGTTTAGTCTTCATGGATTCCTTGCTAACGTTACTTCTATCCTCAGGAGAGATGATTGTGAAACTATTTACAATTAATCTTACCCCTATGATATGAATCAAGATAAATACATATCTACAAACTAGGTCTAAACAATAAATTATTTTAAGGTTTTGTGGGGTATTTTCTCAGGATTCAAATTTTGCTGACTGTATTTTCTTTCTTTTTTTTATGTCAGCAAAATTTCATATATATGTAAGGAATTTCATTTTTATTTTTGTGTACTTGTACTCATAGCGTTTGAGAAATAAGTAACAACTACAACTAAAAAAGAAACTAAGACAGAACCTCTATCAATAAAGGAATGCTGATTTCTTGTGTGAAGATCATCATCTTCATTATCAGCTTTTTGCGCCTGTTTTTCCACACTTGCATTGGTTGGACAGGTCCTTTGCAGCACAGCATTTCTCCAATTGCTGCATTACTTTGTTATCTCCTCTGTGAGTCTCAGTGATTTGGGGTCAGCTCTCACCACCTCTTCCCAGGTCTTCCTGTCACTGGGATTTCCTGGCACTTCTTCACCCAGTGATCATAATCCAGGCGCATCACATATCCGTAGTAATGCAGTCTTCTGTCCTTCACACCCCCTTGGATTCCTCTTAAACCCAGTTCATCCAAATTCTACCTTTCACTCACATTAACATGGCACATCCATGATTGCTTTATTTCTCGTCAGCCTACACATGTCCCCTGCAGACACTGCCCAAGTTTCACTATGATGTAGCATCACACTTCACATAGAGGCATCATCGTCATCATTTACAATCATGTATGACTTGGTGATATGTACCAGGCTTTCGGTACCCATGTCATCACAAACAAAAACAGGCACCATCTCAACCCCTCTCTTCCTTGAATCAACACCATGTGACAGCTGGAAGGAATGAGAGGGATAAAGAGATAGCTGCACCAGTTTTGGGGTGGTGTTTTCTTTGTACCAGTGCTGGGCTGGTGCTTTCTTTGTACCAGTGCTGGAGTGGTGCCTTTTTAAATTCTTCCTGAAAGGGAGAAAGGTAAAGTGCACCTCAGTGGGATTTGAACTTAGATCATAAACTCCATGCTGCAAAATATGGCGTCCGACCCTCTACTGATACTGCCAATTCACCGTGCTATTATGCACCATAGAATAAAATGAATTAGATTGATAGAAAATGATATTGATATGAAGAAACAACTTCATATGAAAAGAAATTGATACATCAACTGAAGTGTGGTATGAAATACAGCGATATCAATATTCTGGGGATAGCTAATTCTATCTGTTGTGTGTTAGTATGTGCATCCATGTGTGTATGGATGCATGTTCATGTGGGTATCCATGTGTGAGTGGCTTTTAACATTTCCTCAAATTAGTGCAATTTTGATAACGAGCATTTACTTTAAACAGCTCATAGATCAATTGAAATTGAAGAGAAACTCGTTAAGTCTGCGATTGTCATTATTCAATTAATTTCTAATAAAAAATGAGAAAATATATGGAAAAATAAAGAAAAAAAATGATAATATTTGCATAATTAATAGCTTAACATGAAATTATAAAGGTCGAAGAGATACTGGATTTTAAAAAATTCTAGTAATCCATTAACCTCACTTTAAGAAACTGGATTCCTTTCTTCTAAATATCACAAAAGAAATGGAAGATTTGACACACCTGCTCAATATTTTTAAAACATTTTCTTCTATATATTTGCTTTTATTATTGAGAAATATTTAATATCTGAATATCTGAAATGTTGAACAAAATATTACTTTCAATTATTTCCTTTATTTGCTTATCCTAGTTTAAGAAATAGCTTATGCTATGAGGGTCGGCTGAAAAGTTCATAGCCTGGCAATGAAGGAGTGATGCTAGAGCTGTGGAATTTTGCATGCATTGATTTCAACTTTTCTTATTAATAACTGCATTGTTTCTTTCCAGGGACTAGATTGAAAAATAAATCTCATCTGGTCATTCCATGAGAGTATCTTGGTCAGCCTATGAACTTTTCAGTCAACCCTCATAGTTCAAATACATATTTACTTTTTTACAATAGAAATAGTTTATTCTAGTTCAAGAAAAATATCTATTTTTCTACCAAGAAATAGCTTATTTTAGTTCAAAATATATATTTACTGTTTCTACAAGTTCAAGAAGAATATTTATTTTTCTATTTTTCTACCAAAAAATAGCTTACAAGAAATACCTTCTAGTTCAAGAAAAGTATTTAATTTTCTCCAAAAAATAGCTTTTTCTAGTCCAAGAAAAATATTAATTTTATCTACAAGAAATATCTTATTCTTGTTCAGAAAAACAAAAGAATTGACAAGAAATAGCTTATTCTAGTTTTTCCAGGAGTTGTGACCGGTAGATAGTATCAGTAATAGAAAGACCAATAGAAATATTGTTTCCTTAGTTCGATTTGACAAGTTCCACCTCATTTGGTAAGCAATGAAATCTGGTAACTCATTGATCAATGATGAGAAGAGTGAGGTAAAAAACATGTTTACTTTGCAACAAGAAATACGAGGCTTGGCTGAAAAGTTCATAGGCTGACCAAGATGGAATGTGACACCATCATCATTGCAATACTGGTTCCTATCATCAGCGGTGTTCCAGCTATGACCATCCCATTCTAGTCCAATGTGCAACGGACCCAGGACCACAGTATGCATCATGTTATTTTTAGAATAAAGTAATATAATTAATATGAAGTATTGTGGGATATGTAATAAATGACTGGTAAGTTTCTAAAAGCCAGTACAATGTGGTAGAAATATATAAAGGGTAAAGGATGACAAATATAACATAACAAAGTAATGTTTTACCCAGTATATTTCAACATGATATTTCAGGGCTATAACCCCCTTGTCAAATGTGGAGCTGAAACAGTTCAAAACAAACTGAACGATCAATGTGTTCTTCATTTTATTTTTTTCTGAGTTGTGATTTGAGGGAAATTTGGTTGCTTTTTTGCAGGTTGAACAACTACATTGATACCTTTTAAATAAATAAGAATTCTCTCTCTAAACCTTTTCTTTCAGCACAGATATATCATCATCATCATGAACGTTTAATGTTTGTTTTCCCCTGCTAGGGTTCGACATGTTGTCACAGACTGAGTCACTGAAATGTTTTTTTAAATAAACCACTATATCACTATTATATATATACATATATTGTTTTTAAACATATTTTAATATTTTGGGGGATCAAGTTAACCTTTTTTTAAAATAAATATTTTATCAAAGATTATTTTCTTCATTAATAATTCCCTTTTGATATAGAAGGATGTGAGGGAGTTTGATTGTCAAGGAAATGGGTCCTTCCTTTGTTGTTGTTGTTGTTGTAAACCAGGTATGGGCAACATTTTCTGAGTAGTGTGTCACATAGGACAGGCTACATATGATGTGACTTATCATACGACAAGCCACATAGGATGTGGCTTATCATAGGACAGGTTACATAGGATGTGGCTTATCATAGCACAGGTCACATAGGATGTAGCTCAGCATAGTACAGATCACACTGCTAAAAAATTTCAAGGCAATTTTTTGAATTAGGTGTGCCATCCAGAAAACCAAAAGGGCTGCAATTTACCCATGACTGTTGTAAACTGTGTAGAACATCCCACCCTTCTTTAATTACTGGTATGATTAGGTGTATGGAGATGTGTGATCGAGTGGTAAGGGTGTTGGACTTACGATCATAACGGACTGGGTTGTGTGTTGCATTCTTGAGCAAATCACTTTATTTCATGATACTCCAGTATACTCAGCTGGAAATGAGTACCAGCAATAGCTGGGGGTTTAATCTTGTGATAGACTGGCATCATGTCCAGAGGGAAGTCTTGTACTCTCGGTCACTTCATGCCATGGAAACCAGGATAAGCACTGACCTGATGAGGCTCTGGGCTTAAGACAGACTTTAGATTCAGAAAACCAAACAGGCCATTGTTTTCCCATGACTGTTGTAAACTGTGTAGAACTCCTTCTATAATTACTGGTATGACTTGGTGCAAGTTAGTGAGACAAAACGAAGAAACTACACAAGACACTATAAATAGAAAAAATAAAACAAAACACTAAAAAAGCCACCAGTAATCTCAGCGACAAATATTAAATTCCACTTCTGACTCTAGAAACCGATATATAACTCTCAATAAGGGGTCGTTAGACTTTTCCTATTTCCTAGAAATGTTATACGAGGGAGAAAGGGTGGCGATGGAGTGGAGTGGGTGGTGGGGGCTATAGAAAACATACTAACAATAATAATAATTATATCTTTTAATTTTGTTTTAATAATAAAAACCACTACAGCAACAATAACAACAACAACAACAGAGAAACAACAATAACAAAACAAACAGAACCAAATAATTCTAAGGATATTAAGTGACAAAAAAAATGTTTAAAAAAGTATTTTAAAAGCTCTCCTTTTCCTGCCTTTCCTGCTTACAATGTGTATTTTTGTTTATGTGTGTATGTGTGTGTGTATATAAATATATATATATATATATATACACATATATGGGGGCACATGGCTTAGTGGTTAGAGCATTGGCCTTGCAATCGAAAGGTTGTGAGTTCAAATCTCAGACTGGATGATGTGTTGTTTCCTTGAACAAGACACTTTATTTCACATTGCTCCAGTTTACTCGGCTGCAGAAATGAGATGATAGGGACTGGGGTCCCTATCATTCCACTGCAAAGTGGTCGTGGAGGTGCCACGGCAAAAAAGCACCCAGCACTCACTGTAAATGAGGTTGGTGTTAGGAATGGCATCCAGCTGTAGAAATCAAGCCAGAATCAGTTCCCGTCCCAGCTCTCTTTGTGAGTTTTACATCAAATAATATTCGATTCGCTTGCAAGCAAACAGTCTCATTACACTGTTTTTTAGATGACCATTGTCATCCTTTTAACCCTTTAGCATTTACATTACTCTATATATACTATTATATTTTCATGGTAAAGGCTTTACTTCACATAATATCTCACATAACATTTACATTACTCTATATATACTATTATATTTTCATGGTAAAGGCTTTACCTCACATAACATTCACATTACTCTATATATACTATTATATTTTCATGGTAAAGGCTTTACCTCACATAATATCTCACATAATATCAAATCTATGAGATTTTGGAAGTATTTATTTTGAGAACAATACCTTAGTGTGAGTGACCAGTTACAGCCAGTTTCAAGAGAAAGAGGTAGAGAATTCTGGCCGGTTTGAACATTAAAGGGTTAAGGGGAATCCTTAAAAAATCAATAAATAAATACAAACGAAGGACACAGAACTCCAGGGTAATTGGCTGTTGAGATGAACTTGGGCAGTTTTGACCTCTACCAATTGCATATACACACACACACATATATATACACACGCACACACACATGCACACATATATATATATACACACAGACACACACACACATATATATATATAAACACTTTGATCATTAGTATTGTTTAACAGACCAGTTTGGCCTAAGACACCTGCATCATAGCATCATAGCTGTAGCATCAATATTCACTACACACCACACAATCCACAACCAACTTGTTTGTAAGGAAGCTTAATAAATGCGTTAAACAACCCCCCCACTATTCAATGCAAATATGATAATGTATCATGTATTGTCCATTGTTTTGTTGTTCTTTACACAGAGGAGATAATTCAACTGTGAAGGTATGACTCAAGATCACAGACTAATCTCTGATCTCTCAGTTTATACCAGATCCTAAATCCACAGTGTGATCTGTGTTTAAAGTATGGACAGTGAACAGCTATCAATTCAAATATACATTAATCAGAACACTGACTCCACTGCAGGAATGTTAAGCTTGTTTTCCAGTGACATTTAAAACAGTTCCCATTGCTTCAGCTACTTCTCCATATACATCCTCATCATACTGAATAAAGGAATCATCATCATAATCCTTATTAATATTGTCACTGTTTTTACATGGACTTGTCCATGCTGACATGGCTTGGATGTGAGTTTTACAACCAAATGTCCATCTTGACACTAAACCTTTTAGTTATTTATTACAACATGCAGTGATTACATATATCTCTTGCAATCTCTCTCTCTCTCTCTCTCTCTGTGTGCGTGTGTGTATATACATTTTTAGGACCTCCCTCTCTCCCCCTCTCTCTCTCTCTCTCTCTCTATATATATATATATATATATATAGGAACCAGTAAGACCCCGATGGCTGAGCTCAAGCCGTTTCGACGGCTAATTCTGGGGGTCTTACTGGTTCCTATTACCCACTCTACTACCCCAAGTATTGAGTACTTTGGTGCGTTATGGTCCACCTGGTTCCTTACCACATTTCCTTCGTTATATATATATATATATATATATATATATATATATATATATATCAGTGGTGAAGGGTAACCTGGAAATCAGGGCATGCAGTCCAATTGCCATGGCGGAAAGTGGGGCTGTGCAGTCTTACACCGCCCCCCCCCCCTCATTCCCTCTAAATAACCCTCCTAGTCAAAGACGCATGTAGTGTTATCTACTGTGTGTATGTGTGTGTATGTGTGTGTGTGTGTGCGTCTTACATTTTAATGGCTTTATTGTTGCTTTGCTTGGGGCAAGTAAATCAATATATATATATATATATATATATATATATATATATATATATATATATATATATATATATATATATCAATGATATTAATAAATGAAAACTATATTTATAAAACCATATTTATTCTATTATATATATATCAAGGGCACCAAAAGTTTGGTACACTCTCATCAGATAAAATACAAAATTTCTTTTATAAATAGTGACATAGCCAGGAATCAGACCTTAACGGTTCAAGTTATTGCTTATATATATATATATATATATATATATATATATATATATCTGCGTTTACAGATTGACTTTGTTAGTTTCAGAAGATCCCGTTAAGGGTGAAAGCAGCGATTCTTTGCTTAAACTTTAATCTGTTATTTTAATAAATATATATATATATATATATATATATATATATATATATATATATATATCAAGATAAGCAGAACAAGTAAAATTCAACCAATTTTTCAAAATAAATCAAAATTAATTTAAAATTAAAATTAATCAAAATTAAAAAATATAATATAAATATTTACCTATTCAAATGGCCATTTGAATAGGTAAATATTTATATTATATTTTTTAATTTTGATTAATTTTAATTTTAAATTAATTTTGATTTATTTTGAAAAATTGGTTGAATTTTACTTGTTCTGCTTATCTTGATATTAAGTTCTGGTATATCAAATTATTACCATAGAACCACCTTGAATCATAGAAAACCTATGTATTTCTGGGGGTACCTTGTACCCTTAGACATATTAACTTTATTTATATATATATATATATATATAGAGAGAGAGAGAGATTAATAGATAGATAGATATATAGATAGAGAGATAGATGCAAGTGTAGAACAACAAAAGTAAAATGATGATGATTATGTTCTAGCTGTCTTGTACTTTTCCCTTCTCAGTCAGCCTTTACATTTTAGTGTCTTTATATCTATGTTTGTAGTGATTTAGACGTTAAAAAATAACCAAGTGGTCTAAACTTGTATATGCTTTTCCTTATATAAATGGGTCTATATCTTCCGAGTGTGATCTCGATGTTACTCAGACTTGTTACTCATAAATAATAGGCACAAAATTATCAATAAACACTTTGACATATTTAATATATGCTTACACAGAATATATAAAACATTCTGCAGAATATATAGTTAAAACTTCTATAAGTAATATAAAATAGATCATTCCTAATTGTAGGTCGACTTTGCTTGGCCACAACCAAAGCTTCGATTTTACTAAGCTTCCACTTATATATATATATATATATATAAATGATTGCTCTCTCTTTCTCTCTGTCTTGTCCCTTTCCCATGTCAGTAACTCCTTGCATTTTAGTGGCTTTATTGCCTTGCCTGAGGTGAGTAAATTACAAAAAAGATGTACCACTACCTGGCTTCCTACCAATTGACAGAAGCCAGACTTCAACAAGGCCTGGTGCAGCCCTACCTGATCAATAGGAACAACACTGCAGTGCTCTGGTGCCAACCAGATAGCTGCCATTTTATTGGATTTATGTAACAAATAAAACAAAATATTTAGTGTTAAGGAAGAGTGGTGGTTTTGGTGGTGAAGGTGGTGGTGGTGGTGGTGAAGGTGGTGGTAGTGGGGGTGGGGGTAATGGTGGTGAAGATGGTCGTAGTGGTGGTGTTGGTGGTGGTGGAGGTGGTGGTGGAGGTGGTGGTGGTGGTGGTGGTAGTGAAGGTGGTGATGGTGGTGGTGAAGATGGTGGTGGTGGTGGTGAAGGTAATGATGGTGGTGGTGAAGATGGTCATGGTGGTGGTGGTGAAGGTGGCGGTAGTGGGGGTGGGGGTAATGGTGGTGAAGATGGTCATAGTGGTGGTGTTGGTGGTGGTGGAGGTGGTGGTGGAGGTGGTGGTGGTAGTGAAGGTGGTGATGGTGGTGGTAGTGAAGGTGATGATGGTGGTGGTGGTGAAGATGGTCGTGGTGGTGGTGGTGGTGGTGGTGAAGGTGGTAGTGGTGGTGGTGGTGGTGGTGGTAGTGGTGGTGGTGGTGGTTGTGGTGGTGGTGATGGTGGTGATGGTGTTGGTAGTGGTGATGGTGGCAGTAGTGGTGGTGGTGGTGGTGGTGGTGGTGGTAGTGATGATGGTAGTAGTGGTAGTGGTAGTAGTGGTGGTGGTGGTGGTGATGGTGGTGGCGATGGTGGCGGTAGTGGTGATGGTGGAGGAGGAGGGGAGGAAATGGCAGAATATTCTATCATCTGTTGAACCCAGGAGGGAATAATTTCTTTTTCTCTGATATTGATATGTGTGTACTGGGGGAGGGGGAGATAGAGAGAGAGAGGGGGGGAGGTAGTAAGACAGAGAGAGAGAGAGAGAGAGAGGGAGGGAAATGGTGATGATGATGATATATATGTATATTGGTAAACCACACAACGTAAATGGTATAAATAGTGTGAGAGTGGGAGAGAGTGGGAGAGAGTGGGAGAGTACTACAAAAAGAGAGAGAGGGAGAGTACTACAAAGAGAGAGAGAGAGGGAGAGTACTACAAAGAGAGAGAAAGAGAGAGAGAGAGAGAGTGTGAGAGTGCTACAAAGAAGGAAAGAGGAGGAAAGTACTACAAAGAGAGAGAGAGAGAGGGAAAGTACTACACAGAGAGAGTGAGAGTAGGAGAGTACTACAAAGAGAGAGAGGGGGTGAGAATACTACAAAGAGAGAGAGAGAGAGAGAGTGCTAGAGAGAGAGAGAGAGAGAGAGTGAGAGAGTGCTACAAAGAGAGAGTGGAAGAGTGCTACAAAGAGAGAGAGAGGGAGAATACTACAAAGAGAGAGAGAGAGTGAGTGGGAGAGTGCTACAAAGAGACAGAGAGTGAGTGGGAGAGTGCTACAAAGAGACAGAGAGTGAGTGGGAGAGTGCTACAAAGAGACAGAGAGTGAGTGGGAGAGTGCTACAAAGAGAGTGAGTGGGAGAGTGCTACAAAGAGAGAGAGATGGAAATATAATATATATATATAGGAGGGGGGGGGGGAGAAATAGCAGAGGAATGAGACTGATAAAGATTGAAAGACAGAAAGATATAGAGAGGGAAGTGAGAGAGAGAGAGCGAGAGGGAGAGAGAGAGAGAGAGAGAGAGAGAGAGAGAGATAGAGAGAGAGAGAGAGAGAGAGAGAGAGTAAAACGAGAGAGAGTGAACAATATAGCAGTATGGTTTCTGAATATGTAATCAGAATAAAAATGGTAAAATGTTTTCATCATCATCACAACCATCATAATCACCCATATTACCTTTTTTCTTCTTTCCCATCAATCATCACCACCACCACCACCACCACCACTACCACTGTCATTACTACCACCACTACAACCACCACCATCACCACTACCACCACCACCACCACTACAATCACCACCACCACCACCACTACCACTGTCATTACTACCACCACTACAACCACCACCATCACCACCACCATCACCACTACCACCACTACCACCATCACCACTACAAGCACCACCACCATCACCACCACCACCACTACCACTGTCATTACTACCACCACTACAACCACCACCATCACCACTACAACCACCACCACTACAAACACCACCACCACCACCACCATCACCACTACAACCACCACCACCATCACCACTACCACCATCACCACCACCATCACCACCACCACCACCACCACTACCACTGTCATTACTACCATCACTACAACCACCACCATCACCACTACAACCACCACCACCACCACCATCACCACTACAAGCACCACCACCACTACCACTGTCATTACTACCACCGCTACAATCACCACCACCACTACCACCGCTACAATCACCACCACCACTACCACCGCTACAATCACCACCACCACTACCACTGTCATTACTACCACCACTACAACCACCACCACCACTACCGCTGTCATTACTACCACCACCACCACTACCACTGTCATTACTACCACCACTACAACCACCACCATCACCACTACAACCACCACCATCACCACCACCACCACCATCACCACTACCACCACCATCACCACTACAACCACCACTACCACCACCATCACCACTACAACCACCATCACCACCACCACCATCACCACTACCACTACAACCACCACCACCATCACCACTACCACTACAACCACCACCACCATCACCACTACCACTACAACCACCACCACCATCACCACTACCACTACAACCACCACCACCATCACCACTACAACCACCATCACCACCACCACCACCATCACCACTACCACTACAACCACCACCACCATCACCACTACAACCACCACCACCATCACCACTACAACCACCACCACCACCATCACCACCACCACCACTACAACCACCACCACCACCATGATCTGAGTTCAAGTCCCGCTGAGGTTAACATTGCCTTTCATCCTTACAGGGTCGATAAAATAAAGTACCAGTAACGTACTGGGGTCAATTTAATCGACTTTCCCTCCCGCCAAATTACTCGCCTTGTGCCTATACTAGAAATAATTATTATTACACACAAAGCCAGCAATTACCCCAGTGTATTACTGGTACTTTATTTTATCGACCTCGTAAGGATGAAAGGCAAAGTCAAATCCCGCTAAGGTTAACTTTGCCTTTCATCCTTACGGGGTCGATAAAATAAAGTACCAGTAATGTACTGGGGTAATTGCTGGCCTTGTGCCAAAAGTAGAAACAATTGTTGCTACAGTATCTGTAGAACATCAGACAGCATGCTTTGCAGCACAGAGTTGTGGCCCTTAAACATCCTGATTGTAGCATTCCCCTTCATCCTTACCGGAGTCAATAAAATAAAGTACCAGTAATGCACTGGGGTAATTGCTGGCCTTGTGCCAAAAGTAGAAACAATTGTTGCTACAGTATCTGTAGAACATCAGACAGCATGCTTTGCAGCACAGAGTTGTGGCCCTTAAACATCCTGATTGTAGCATTCCCCTTCATCCTTACCGGAGTCAATAAAATAAAGTACCAGTAATGCACTGGGGTAATTGCTGGCCTTGTGCCAAAAGTAGAAACAATTGTTGCTACAGTATCTGTAGAACATCAGACAGCATGCTTGGCAGCACAGAGTTGTGGCCCTTAAACATCCTGAGTTTAGCATTCCCCTTCATCCTTACCGGAGTCAATAAAATAAAATACCTGTAATGCACTGGGGTTGTTGATTAAACTGACTTTCCTCTTCCATTCAAATTGTCGGCCTTGTGCCTAAATCAGAAACCATTATCGTTAACGCCCCCCCCCCCTCCCTCTTCCTCTGATTTATTGATCTTTTCAAATAAAACATATAAAAACCCACCCAACAAAGTCGTCCTCTCCTTCTACAAATTGCTCTTTTGGTTGTGAGCGAGGCCTGACTATGAAAGCCCTGCTCTATAGTAACAGACTTTGTCATGGTAATTCTTACTTAAAACCTGATCCTCTCCACTGATTTCCAATGTTGAGCGGACACAACACCTTTTCAAACATGTTCATCATTATTTTTACCTTGTTGTTGTTGGTGGTGGTGTTGTTGTTGGTGGTGGTGGTGGTGGTGGTGGTGTTGTGAGTGTTGGTGGTGTTATCGATGGTGTTGTTGTGACTGTTGGTGGTGTTATCGATGGTGTTGTTGTGACTGCTGGTGGTGGTGGTGTTGTTGGTGGTGGTGTTGGTGGTGGTGGTGGTGTTGTGAGTGTTGGTGGTGTTATCGATGGTGTTGTTGTGACTGTTGGTGTTGTTATCGATGGTGTTGTTGTGACTGCTGGTGGTGGTGTTGGTGGTGGTGGTGGCGTTGTGACTGTTGGTGGTGTTATCGATGGTGTTGTGGTGACTGTTGGTGGTGGTGTTGGTGGTGGTGGTGGTGTTGTGACTGTTGGTGATGTTGGTGGTGGTGGTGGTGTTGTGACTGTTGGTGGTGTTATCGATGGTGTTGTTGTGACTGTTGGTGTTGTTGTTGCTGTGACTGTTGGTGTTGGTGGTGGCGTTGTTGTGACTGTTGGTGGTGGTGTTATCGATGGTGTTGTTGTGACTGTTGGTGGTGTTGGTGGTGGTGTTGTTGTGGTGACTGTTGGTGTGTATTTTGCTGCTATTGATGTTGTAATAGCCATGTATGTACATACAAGAATATCAAAAACGTTATATTCCATATGATAAATATGGTTAATAGCTTATATATATATATGGTGGCTGCCAACTCGTTTTCGAGTACAGCCACTACTTTATAGCCATGTAGGAGAACCCCTACCGATGCGCTGAACGAGTGTGACTTTTTAGTCCAGCCAGCGACTTGAAAACTCTGGTACAAACACTACACTTGCGACAATTATTGACACATAGTGCTGGGCCCATTGTACCATGTAACAACAAGAGCAAAGAGATCTCCAGATATAAAGCAATGCCTGTGCCGTGAAGCTTTTATAGTGAGCAAAGGCACTGCACAAAGCCAGTCCCACTCTCTTAACCAAGAAGATATTTACCAAAAAGAAGAACAAGTCAACATCATTGGATACCATCAGGGCTGCAGGTGTTATATCAGAGTTTTCCTTCTCCTAGAATTCTGCCCTGACAAAGGCTAAGGGGTCATCTCTCCCGGTGATTTTGGATGGCCATTGGCTCTTAAGAGCTCCTTTGACAGGTTTTGTTTTTAGTCCTGAAGGATGTCCAAAGTCACCCTCCTCACCAAGAAACCTTGGTGGGGTTGCCAGTTTAGTCGCCAACGACCCGACCATGAGACAGGTTGTACTGGGATACATGTTACCAGTAGCACCAACTGGTGACCTGACATATATATATATATATATATATATACAGCATATACATATATATACTGCATATATATATATATATATATATAATTTCCAACAAATGATGATGATGATGTTATATACATATATATATATAACATCATCATCATCATTTAACGTACATTTTTCCACGCTAGCATGGGTTAGACATATTGCCCCATTAGAGGCAAGTTGAATCAGGTGACCATGTCTTGCTCATGTACAACAGTTATTGAATATATATATATATATATATATATATATATGTAGGAGTTGTATTTAATTTGTTGGAATTCCGACTATCCAGCGAATTTCAGACCGTTAAGTGTTGATTTCTATGGGTATGTCGTTATTTATAAAACAAATTTTGTATTTTATCGGATGAAAGCACACCAAGATTGGCTTGGTCGCCCTTGAAATATATATAATAAAATAAATATGGTTTTATAAATATAGTTTCCATTTATTATTATCTTGGTGTGTATATATATATCATCATCATCATCATCATCATCATTTTACGTCCGCTTTTTCCCTGATTGCAAGGGTGGGACGGGAACTGATTCTGGCTTGATTTCTACAGCTGGATGCCCTTCCTAACACCAACCTCATTTACAGTGAGTGCTGGGTGCTTTTTTGCCATGGCACCTCCACGACCACTTTGCAGTAGAATGATAGGGACCCCAGTCCCTATCATCTCATTTCTACAGCTGAGTAAACTGGAGCAATGTGAAATAAAGTGTCTTGCTCAAGACACTTTATTTCACATTGATATATATATATATATATATATATATATATATATATATATATATATATAAATGGAAGTTCAGCATAATCGAAGCTCTGGCTGCAGCTAAGCTAACGAATGCAATCCGGAATGTGCAGCTAAGCACTCAATAAGGTAGTTTTACCTTAGAGTAATAACATTACGTTTAGACAGTTTGGCAAATTGAAGACTGCGACCGGTAAGCCAGCCGCAAGGACCAAAGCAGCGAGAAAACCGACTCAGGATAATTTGACAAACCTGGACCATCACGTCGATATTAAGGAATATCTCTGGGGTAGGTTTCTGTGAATCCAAAATCAACAAATCAACTTGCGGGGTATGCGAGTTTTTGGGTTTTGGAAGATCGAACAGAAGGTTTCACTTTATCAACAGATTCAGTAGCTGAGGTATCCAGCTTCGCATGGGTAAACAGATGATAAGAGAAGACTGGTAGAAAAAAAGCGACTGTATTGGATGTTTGTTTGGTTTACAGTATGAGGGGAGACCGTGGTGTGTATGTGTGTGTGTGTGTGTGTGTGTGCATGTGACAAAACACAAACAGTCAAAAATCTTCAAGATGCACCAGATCCTTCGTTTTAATGTTTGTGCATAGTATATGAAGATTTCTAGGTGTACACATTCACGAACAATCTATATCGAATGTCCATGGGTAAAAACCAATTCTCTCATATTCAATCCTACAACTTTGAGACTCGGAGCCCTAACCAGGAATTGCACCCATGATATTACAATCATAAGCCAAACACCCTAACCACTAGACTGTTGTATACCTCCATAATAATATAAAACAAATGCTACTATGATTATTGTTTAGGAATAAGATGCATAAAATGTAATGACATGAAATAATCCAATATTTTACTCTGAATTTTGTGAGAGAGACAATGTTCAGCTGTAATAAGTGGTGGGTAGCTTTAGAAATTAGAGACATTTACAGCAAAGTCTGGTACTACTAAGTGGTGGGTAGTTTTAGAAATTACAGATATTTACAGAAAAATATGGTAGTAAGTAGTGGGTAGTTTTAGAAATTAGAGACATTTACAGCAAAGTCTGGTACTACTAAGTGGTGGGTAGTTTTAGAAATTACAGATATTTACAGAAAAATATGGTAGTAAGTAGTGGGTAGTTTTAGAAATTAGAGACATTTACAGCAAAGTCTGGTACTACTAAGTGGTGGGTAGTTTTAGAAATTACAGATATTTACAGAAAAATATGGTAGTAAGTAGTGGGTAGTTTTAGAAATTAGAGACATTTACAGCAAAGTCTGGTACTACTAAGTGGTGGGTAGTTTTAGAAATTACAGATATTTACAGAAAAATATGGTAGTAAGTAGTGGGTAGTCTTAGAAATTAGAGATATTTACAGGAATAGTTTGATAGTAAAGGGGGGGGGGGGGTAATTCTAGAAATTCTAGATATTGACAGAAAGTCTGATACATAAAGTTGAACTAAATACATCAGCATGTTTGATATGTCAGTTGTTGTTTAATGCCAGGTCAACCATGATGATTGAGCAGACCTATGAAGAGGTTTATTTATGGTCATAGTAAAACTGGTTCTAACAGGGAACTGAAGTCTTGAGAGTTTGAATGACAGCTCGGTAGAGGAAAGGATGAGAGGAATCTTGGGAATAAATGCACTTTCTCCTCCAAGAATAGGGAGCTCTATAAGAGATGGTTCATCTTCCGCCTGATTCTCTTTTTTTTTTTCTTCTATCTCTTTTTTTTTTGTGATGATGGTTATGATGGTAATGATGATGATGATGATGATGGTGATGGTGATGATAATGATGATGGTGATGATGGTGGTGATGGTGATGATGGTGGTGATGGTAACGATGGTGGTGATGGTGGTGATAATGATGATGGTGATGATGGTAATGATGATGATGATGGTAATGATGATGGTGATGGTAATGATGATGGTAATGATGATGGTGATGGTGGTAATGATGATGATGGTAATGATGATGGTGGTAATGATGGTAATGATGGTGGTGATGGTGATGATTATAAAGAGAAGCTATGCTCAACTCAGACCAGAGGTCAGATACAAGTGCCAAATGCTTGCACCAGACACACCCTATTAAAGTCAGCCAAGGACCAGGTGGAGTGGGGCGGGATGGGGTGGTATTAACCCCCCACCCCATACGACCCAAGAATGGGAATGCCCCCTCACCACACACTATTTCTCACCCCCACACCCACAGTCTCACAGTCTATATTACCCCCCCCCCCCCCCACACAACTCAATACTGCCCCCTCCCCCACCACAACATATACATACATGGCACACCAGCCTCTCCCAAGAGGCCCACCACATCAATCTGACCGCACCAATAGAAAAACAAACAAGTTTAACCCAAATCAAAAGAGAAACACTTAAAATAAATTAATTGATCAACAACAACACTACAACAACAACAACAACACTACAACAACAACAGCAACACTACAGCAACACTACAACAACAACAGCAACACTACAACAACAACAACACTACTACAACAACAACACCACAAAAATAACAACAACAACATAATTAAACAGACAAACAAATAATTAATTCAATAAAGTCTTTAATTATGTTAATTCATTAGCAAATTTGAATATTTTCTTACATGTCTATCACCACTACTACTACTACCTTTACTAATACTACTACTACTACTACTACCACCACAGCTACTACTAGCACCACTACTACTGCTAGAACTATCGCTACAACACCACCACCCCTACTACCAACACCATGACCACCAACACCAGCACCCCTACCATTAACACCACCACCCCTACTACCAGCACCACCACCCCTACCACCACCACCACCCCTACCACCCCTACCACTAACACCACCACCCCTACCACTAACACCACCACCCCTACTACCAGCACCACCACCCCTACCACCAACACCACCACCCCTACTACCAGCACCACCACCCCTACTACCAACACAACAGCCAGCACCTCCACCATTCTTCTACAAGTTTCAGTCGTTAGACTGTGGCCATACTGGGGCACGATCTTGAAAGTTTTTAGTCTTTGGTATAGGCCACATACATACATATATGCTTAACCCTTTAGCATTTAAACTGGCCATATCTCGCAATAATTCTCTCACCTCTTTCTGTTCAAACCGGCCATAACTGGCTGCTCATACTTATGTTAAGGTATTATTCTCAAAATAAATAATATCAAAATCTCATAGATTCAATATTATGCAAGATAATTATGTGAGATAAAGCCTTTACCATGAAAATACGATAGTAAATATAGAGTAATGCAAATGCTAAAGGGTTAAACACACATACATATGTACATACATACATATATGCTTAAATACACATACATAGGTACATACATACATGCTTAAATACACATACATATAAGCTTAAATACACATACATACATATATAAGCTTAAATACACATACACACATATATGCTTAAATACACATACATATATGCTTAAATACACATACATAGGTACATACATACATGCTTAAATACACATACATATATGCTTAAATACACATACATATATGCTTAAATACACATACATATGTACATAATACATACATATATGCTTAAATACACATACATATGTACATACATAAATGAAAAGCTACATCCACAGGCATAATTCCATCTTCAATAAGATGCCTACCTCACATTCCCCTTCTCTGAACATAACTTTGGCCAGAAGGTGTTCATGTCATCAGAAGGTGTCCAATGTTCATTGGGTGTTTCCGCCCTCAACTGTAACCCTTTCTCACTTGTGGTTCAACAATGGTGGCTAAATTACTGCCCATCTTCACCTCTTGTCTTCTAGCTTCTCTCCTCCTCTAAAGCCAACAAGAAGCCCCTTTCTGCTGCCCCCCCCCCCATCCTACAAACTGCAGCCTTCTTCTCTCTTCCTGTCATTTCATTCTCCATACTGAGCTGGGAATCCCCTGGAGCCCACCAAGACTGGAAATAGCCACCTTTGTCACTAAACTCCTGCACAGGCTCTTGATATTTGGCACTCCTTCACTCAATACATACATACATCCATCATCATCATCATCATTTCATTTTACGTCCGCTTTTCCCTGCTTGCAAGGGTGGGACAGGAACTCATTCTGGCTTGATTTCTACAGCTGGATGCCCTTCCTAACACCAACCTCATTTACAGTGAGTGCTGGGTGCTTTTTTGCCGTGGCACCTCCACGACCACTTTGCAGTGGAATGATATGAACCCCAGTCCCTATCATCTCAGTTCTACAGCTGAGTAAACTGGAGCAATGTGAAATAAAGTGTCTTGCTCAAGGAAAAAACACATCACCCGGTCTGAGAATTGAACTCACAACCTTTCGATTGCAAGTCCAATGCTCTAACCACTAAGCCATGTGCCTCCACATATATACGCATATACATACATACACACATCCATACACACATATACATACACACATACATACACACACATACATACATACATACATACATACATACATCATACATACACACACACATACAGAATGAAATAGAATTAATTGCTTAAAATCAGTGTTAAATTTTCAGTGCTTAATCTCATCTATACACATTGGTGAATACATACATACACTTATATACATACATGCACATATATACACCTTCACACACATACCAACAGACACACCCATAACAACACAAATAAGCACCCAGACACCAAAACACATATACACACCAACATGTACACATATGAAGACAAACACACTCACACACACCACCATACACACTAACACACACCACCATACACACACACCACCATACACACACACCACCATACACACACACCACCATACACTCACACACACCACCATACACACACACACACACCACCATACACACACACACACCACCATACACACTCACACACACCACCATACACACTCACACACACCACCATACACACACACCACCATACACACTCACACACACCACCATACACACTCACACACACCACCATACACACTCACACACACCACCATATACACACACCACCATACACACACACCACCATACACACACACCACCATACACACTCACACACTCACACACACACCACCATACACACTCACACACACACCACCATACACACCACCATGCACACACAAATTAGCAAGATTAATTGTTTATGACCAAATTAAATAGACTCACCTCCTTAGTTTTCAGTAACACTTATACATACATGTAAACACACACATACACATATTTGTGAGTGAGTGTGTGTGTGTGCACTTGGTTACATATATCTATATATATATATTCACCCTCCACCCACATCATCACACATCACCATGCCCTTACACTCCACCCTTCACCAGCTAAGTGCCCCACCCTAGACCTACATCTCCAATCTCCACCCAACATATATGCACCTCCCCCACCCAGCCATCAGTCCACACCACTGTAAGGCGGTTGTTTTGGTGCCATGACACTGTAAAGTGGTTGTTATGATGTCATGAGAAAAAGTACCTAGTCCACACTGTTTTAAAGTGGTCATGTTGGTGTCATGATAAAAAGTACCTAGTCCACACTGTAAAGTGGTCATGTTGGTGTCATGACAAAAAGTACCTAGTCCACACTTTATAGTGGTCATGTTGGTGTCATGACAAAAAGTACCTAGTCCACACTTTAAAGTGGTCATATTGGTGTCATGATAAAAAGTACCTAGTCCACACTGTAAAGTGGTCATGTTGGTGTCATGACAAAAAGTCCCTAGTCCACACTTTAAAGTGGTCATGTTGGTGTCATGATAAAAAGTACCTAGTCCACACTGTAAAGTGGTCATGTTGGTGTCATGACAAAAAGTACCTAGTCCACACTTTATAGTGGTCATGTTGGTGTCATGACAAAAAGTACCTAGTCCACACTTTAAAGTGGTCATATTGGTGTCATGATAAAAAGCATCCATTTCTATTTTTTTATTTTCTAATCTCTGAACTACTGTACTCTCCTGTCGAAGGACTAACAATCAATACATTGAATGTCTTTTCTTTCGTTCATCCAAAGCATGAAACTAATAACACTATCTGGTTTTGTATCTTTGTGTTTCTATTTATTATATATATATATATAAACAAAAATCACCCCCACCCCATCCATACCGCCCCTTTCAATGTAAAGTTATGTTGGTGCCACAAAATCCAGGCCGAAACAAATGAGATCGTGTAGGTGTCACGACAAAAAAACATACAGTCCACGCTGTAATGTGACCGTGTAGGCAACACGGTAAAAACCTCCCAGTCCCACACTGTAAATGTGGTTGGTGTTAGGAAGGGCATCCAGCTGTAGAAAACCCGCCAGACAGTCCACGCTGTAATGTGGCCGTGTAGGCAACACGGTAAAAACCTCCCAGCCCCACACTGTAAATGTGGTTGGTGTTAGGAAGGGCATCCAACTGTAGAAAACCCGCCAGACAGTCCTATGCGAGCAAGACAACCACTCTTGCCTCAAGTGGGAAAACTCCCGTCCAAACCCATGCACGCGTGGAACATGGACGTTAAATGATGATGATGATGATGATGAAAAATATATGAATGTATATATATGTATATATACATATATATACATACAAGGGCTAATGTTTGATACATTGAACTTCTTTTCTCACTTTCATCCAAAGCATGAACCCAATAACACAAACTTTCGTTTTTTTATTTCATATGTGTGTGTGTGTGAGTGTATATATATATATATATATATATATATATATACGAGGGCAATCCCAAAAGGAAGGTCTCCTTCCGATATTGCAACTTTTCCGTTAAAATCCTGTGGATGGGGCTTCGGGAAATCTCAGGAACCAAAATGCAGAGAGCACCCAGAGTGACCCGCTGATCTTTATGCATGTTTTCCTCGGAAGGAGACCTTACTTTTGGGATTGTCCTCGTAACTGCGCGAAATTCGCACTTGGTGGTAGCGTTCAACGGGAGCTCCATTCTCAACGGCTGCCAAGCCAAGATTGAGCATCCCAGCGAAGCGCGCGCATGCTTGTTTGGGAGTGAAGGAAGCACCAATCACAACAGTGTTGCCAACAGCCGTACAAACAGTTTCTCTGCGTCCCCATCGCTTTGGAGACCTTACTTTTGGGATTACCCTCGTATGTATATATATATATATATATATATATATATATATATATAGAGAGAGAGAGAGAGAGAGAGAGAGAGAGAGGTATAGATATGCACATATAAAACCACACATTGTTACAAAATCATAAACAACCCTGAAGATTTATCGATTATTTTTTTTTCTTTTAGAAATTAATCTAATTTAATGAAGTGTAAATTAACATTTCTTTGTTATTATTCAAAGAGTAATACTGAACGGTGCTGAAAATGGGGGAAAATTCCCCAATAAAAACAAAAAAAAATACCCCATTGAATCTTGTGACCTGACATTGATTAAATTGATTGTGAAGCTGGATCATATCTAAAGAGTTTAAATTGTTAATTTGTCATGATTGGATCAAGAGGTTTATTATCAATATTTTGGGATTGCTAATTTGTTGATGAAAAAATAAAAATGTTAAATACCCCCACACATGTGTACAAAAAAAAAATAGACACACAAGAAAAATCTGCTCTTTGGAGAATTTAATTTTTTACATTTATGTTATTTTTTCTCCTTTTTAATTCCTTTTTGTCTCAAAAGAGGTGAAGAAATATTTTTTTCCCAGCATGGATTGAAAGAATAACCCCCTACCATCCCTACAAAAAAAGAAAACAGGAAAATGGATCACCCTTTTAGTATCAACCTAGTCAAAGGCAGTTGTGGTTCTCTGGAACAAAACCAACCATTTTAACAGGTATTTAAATTAAAATCTTCCAACGTAACATGAAAAGGTTATAAATCTCAGGGAATTGTGGGTTTCCTTTTTATTTTTGTATTTTCCCTATTATCATTATTATTATTATTAATAATAATAATAATACTATTTTTATATTAGGGCGGTGAATTGGCAGAATCGGTAGAGCATCAGACACCTTTCTTCATAGCATAGAGTTACTGCCCTTTACATTCTGATTTCAAATTCAGCCACGGTTAGCTTTGCCTTTTATACTTTTGAGGTTGATAAAATAAAGTACCAGCAACACACTGGGGGTGGGGGGGTGGGTCGATTTAATCAACTCTCCCCTCTCCCCAAATTGCTGGCCTTGTGCCTATAGTATTTTATTATTATTATTATTATTATTATTATTATTGAAATCAGAGAACAGAGAGACAGAACAAATACCACAAGGCATAATATCTGATTTTGTTACAACTCTACCTATCTACAATATATATCTTCGGACAAGACCCTGTGTCACATTGAAACAATCACAACTCTTTCAGAATTAATAATTAATTCATGAAAGCCTGTAAAGGGTAAAATTTATCGACCTCAAAATGAAGAGCAAAGTTGATCTTGGTGGGTTTTGTAGAGAGAGCCAAGCAAGGCAAAATGGAATTGGGTGGGACACATTGCCAAAATGACTGACAATAGATGGACCAGCCATGTTATCTTTTTGACCTCACAATGTTACACAAGAAACTGAGGCAGCCAGAAGACCACGAGGCGAGACAATATAAAAAAAATTGATAAATTTTGGCCACAAATAGCTCAGGATTGGCAAAAGTAGGTCAGCTTGGGGAAGGCATATGTCCAACAATGGACTTTCCAGAGCTGAAGATGGTGATTCTATCCAATATTCTAACAGTTTTCCCAATTCACAGCCTAAAATTTACAATATATGTCTTCAAACATGACCTAAACACTGTCACATTGAAACATGACCTAAATACTGTCACATGACCTAAACACTGTCACATTGAAACATGACCTAAACACTGTCACATTGAAACATGACCTAAACACTGTCACATTGAAACAAGACCTAAACTCTGTCACATTGAAACATGACCTTACACTGTCACATTGAAACAAGACCTAAACTGTCACATGACCTAAACATTGTCACATTGAAACATGATCTAAACACTGTCACATTGAAACATGACCTAAACTCTGTCACATTGAAACATGACCTAAACTATGTCACATGACCTAATACTGTCACATTGAAACAAGACCTAAACACTGTCACATAGAAACATGACCTAAACACTGTCACATTGAAACAAGACCTAAACTCTGTCACATGACCTAAACACTGTCACATGACTTAAACTCTGTCACATGACCTAAACTCTGTCACATGACCTAACACTGTCACATTGAAACAAGACCTAAACTCTGTCACATACAAACAATGACAACTTTCTTTCAGAAACAATAATTCATAAAAATCTGTAAAATATAAAATATATAAAATTCCCCCCAGTTTACCTTCAGTTGGTGTTCAGTAGGTTCAAATATAATTTAATTGGAAAATATATTTACCTGAAAATAGAAAGAAAAAGAAATTTAGACACTTAAAAAGTCTGATGATTGTTTCATATTATTTCAATATTTTTATTTCAACTAAATTTCAATTTGATAAAATGGCTTTACATAACATTTACATTACAAAAGGTGGAACATGTATATTAGACATTTCTATCTAGTTAGTGTGTTGTTATGATGATGATGATGGTTGTGATGGTGATGATGTTTGAGGTGATGATGATGTTGGTGATGATGATGATGGTGATGATGATGATGTGGGTAATGTTGGTGATGATGATAATGGCGATGATGATGATGTTGGTAATGTTGGTGATGATGATAATGGCGATGATGATGATGTGGGTAATGTTGGTGATGATGATAATGGTGATGATGATGATGTTGGTAATGTTGGTGATGATAATGGTGATGATGATGATGTTGGTAATGTTGGTGATGATGATAATGGTGATGATGATGTTGTTGGTGATGTTGGTGATGATGATAATGGTGATGATGATGATGTTGGTAATGTTGGTGATGATGATAATGGTGATGATGATGTTGTTGGTGATGTTGGTGATGATGATAATGGTGATGATGATGATGTTGGTAATGTTGGTGATGATGATAATGGTGATGATGATGATGTGGGTAATGTTGGTGATGATGATAATGGCGATGATGATGATGTTGGTAATGTTGGTGATGATGATAATGGTGATGATGATGATGTTGGTAATGTTGGTGATGATAATGGTGATGATGATGATGTGGGTAATGTTGGTGATGATGATAATGGTGATGATGATGTTGTTGGTGATGTTGGTGATGATGATAATGGTGATGATGATGATGTTGGTAATGTTGGTGATGATGATAATGGTGATGATGATGATGTTGGTAATGTTGGTGATGATAATGGTGATGATGATGATGTTGGTAATGTTGGTGATGATGATAATGGTGATGATGATGATGTTGGTAATGTTGGTGATGATGATAATGGCGATGATGATGATGTTGGTAATGTTGGTGATGATGATAATGGTGATGATGATGATGTTGGTAATGTTGGTGATGATAATGGTGATGATGATGATGTTGGTAATGTTGGTGATGATGATAATGGTGATGATGATGATGTTGGTAATGTTGGTGATGATGATAATGGTGATGATGATGTTGTTGGTGATGTTGGTGATGATGATAATGGTGATGATGATGATGTTGGTAATGTTGGTGATGATGATAATGGTGATGATGATGTTGTTGGTGATGTTGGTGATGATGATAATGGTGATGATGATGTTGGTAATGTTGGTGATGATGATAATTGTGATGATGATGATGTTGGTAATGTTGGTGATGATGATAATGGTGATGATGATGTTGGTAATGTTGGTGATGATGATAATGGTGATGATGATGATGTGGGTAATGTTGGTGATGATGATAATGGTGATGATGATGATGTTGGTAATGTTGGTGATGATGATAATGGTGATGATGATGATGTGGGTAATGTTGGTGATGATGATAATGGCGATGATGATGATGTTGGTAATGTTGGTGATGATGATAATGGCGATGATGATGATGTTGGTAATGTTGGTGATGATGATAATGGCGATGATGATGTTGTTGGTGATGTTGGTGATGATGATAATGGTGATGATGATGATGTTGGTAATGTTGGTGATGATGATAATTGTGATGATGATGATGTGGGTAATGTTGGTGATGATGATAATGGTGATGATGATGATGTGGGTAATGTTGGTGATGATGATAATTGTGATGATGATGATGTGGGTGATGTTGGTGATGATGATAATGGTGATGATGATGATGTGGGTAATGTTGGTGATGATGATAATGGTGATGATGATGATGTTGGTGATGTTGGTGATGATGATAATGGTGATGATGATGATGTGGGTAATGTTGGTGATGATGATAATGGTGATGATGATGATGTTGGTAATGTTGGTGATGATGATAATGGTGATGATGATGATGTGGGTAATGTTGGTGATGATGATAATGGCGATGATGATGATGTTGGTAATGTTGGTGATGATGATAATGGTGATGATGATGATGTTGGTAATGTTGGTGATGATGATAATGGCGATGATGATGATGTGGGTAATGTTGGTGATGATGACAATGGCGATGATGATGATGTTGGTAATGTTGGTGATGATGATAATGGTGATGATGATGTTGTTGGTGATGTTGGTGATGATGATAATGGTGATGATGTTGGTAATGTTGGTGATGATGATAATGGTGATGATGATGTTGTTGGTGATGTTGGTGATGATGATAATGGTGATGATGTTGGTAATGTTGGTGATGATGATAATGGCGATGATGATGATGTTGGTAATGTTGGTGATGATGATAATGGTGATGATGATGATGTGGGTAATGTTGGTGATGATGATAATGGCGATGATGATGATGTGGGTAATGTTGGTGATGATGATAATGGTGATGATGATGTTGTTGGTAATGTTGGTGATGATAATAATGGCGATGATGATGATGTTGGTAATGTTGGTGATGATAATGGTGATGATGATGATGTTGGTGATGTTGGTGATGATGATAATGGTGATGATGATGATGTTGGTAATGTTGGTGATGATGATAATGGCGATGATGATGATGTGGGTAATGTTGGTGATGATGATAATGGCGATGATGATGATGTTGGTAATGTTGGTGATGATAATGGTGATGATGATGATGTTGGTAATGTTGGTGATGATGATAATGGTGATGATGATGATGTTGGTGATGTTGGTGATGATAATGGTGATGATGATGATGTTGGTAATGTTGGTGATGATGATAATGGTGATGATGATGATGTTGGTGATGTTGGTGATGATGCTAATGGCGATGATGATGATGTGGGTAATGTTGGTGATGATGATAATGGCGATGATGATGATGTTGGTAATGTTGGTGATGATGATAATGGCGATGATGATGTTGTTGGTGATGTTGGTGATGATGATAATGGTGATGATGATGATGTGGGTAATGTTGGTGATGATGATAATGGTGATGATGATGATGTTGGTGATGTTGGTGATGATGATAATTGTGATGATGATGATGTGGGTAATGTTGGTGATGATGATAATGGTGATGATGATGATGTGGGTAATGTTGGTGATGATGATAATTGTGATGATGATGATGTGGGTAATGTTGGTGATGATGATAATGGTGATGATGATGATGTTGGTGATGTTGGTGATGATGATAATGGTGATGATGATGATGTGGGTAATGTTGGTGATGATGATAATGGTGATGATGATGATGTTGGTAATGTTGGTGATGATGATAATGGTGATGATGATGATGTTGGTAATGTTGGTGATGATGATAATGGCGATGATGATGATGTTGGTAATGTTGGTGATGATGATAATGGTGATGATGATGATGTGGGTAATGTTGGTGATGATGATAATTGTGATGATGATGATGTTGGTAATGTTGGTGATGATGATAATGGCGATGATGATGATGTGGGTAATGTTGGTGATGATGATAATGGCGATGATGATGATGTTGGTAATGTTGGTGATGATGATAATGGCGATGATGATGATGTTGGTAATGTTGGTGATGATGATAATGGTGATGATGATGATGTGGGTAATGTTGGTGATGATGATAATGGTGATGATGATGATGTGGGTAATGTTGGTGATGATGATAATGGCGATGATGATGTTGTTGGTGATGTTGGTGATGATGATAATGGTGATGATGATGTTGGTAATGTTGGTGATGATGATAATTGTGGTGGTGGTGATGCTGCTAATGGTGATGATGATGTTGGTCATGTTGGTGATGATGATAGTTGTGGTGGTGGTGGTGATGATGCTAATGGTGATGATGATGATCATTATCTTTTAGCAGATGGTCCTTATGTCAAATGATGTTAGATGATTTTGATTTAAATAGGAACCCTTTAAAATGAGGAGTCTTTTAAGAAGGTTGATACCAAATAATAATGGTTTCTTATATAGGCACAAGGCCAGCAATTCACCAGTGTATTACTGGTACTTTATTTTATCAACCCGGTAAGGATGAAAGGCAAAGTCAACCTCGGCGGGATTTGAACTCAGATCGTAAAGGGACGTAACTCTATGCTGAAAAGCATGGCGTCCGACCCTCTACCGATACTGCCAATCCACCGCCAAATAATAATGGTTTCTTATATAGGTACAAGGCCATCAATTTTGGGGGAGGGGAAAGTCGATTAAATCGGCCCCGTGCGTTACTGGTACTTTATTTTATCGACCCGGTAAGGATGAGAGGCAAAGTTAACTTTGGCGGGATTTGAACTCAGACCATAAAGGGCCGTAACTCTATGCTGCAAAGCATACCGTCTGATGCTCTACCAAAACTGCCAAACCACCAAATAAACCCAAATGGGGATGTTGAAGACAGAAACAAAACCTATAATTATAGGTGCTCTAGGATTGATAAAAAAACACACGGACAGATACATAACCAAAACTTATATACAGCATACTAAAGATAGCACTACTAGGCACTGTATATATATATATATATATTATATAGAGTACCACAGGTCTTAAATATATACAGCATACAAAAGATAGCACTACTAGGTACTGTATATATATATTATATAGAGTACCACAGGACTTACAAATATATATGCAGTATACAAAAGATAGCACTACTAGGTACTGTATATATATATTATATAGAGTACCACAGGACTTACAAATATATACAGCATACAGAAGATAGCATTACTAGGTACTGTATATATATTATATAGAGTACCACAGGACTTACAAATATATACAGCATACTAAAGATAGCACTACTAGGTACTGTATATATATTATATAGAGTACCACAGGACTTACAAATATATATATATACAGCATACTAAAGATAGCACTACTAGGCACTGTATATATATTATATAGAGTACCACAGGTCTTACAAATATATACAGCATACTAAAGATAGCACTAGTAGGCACTGTATATATATATATATATTATATAGAGTACCACAGGACTTACAAATATATACAGTATACAAAAGATAGCACTACTAGGCACTGTATATACATTATATAGAGTACCACAGGACTTACAAAATATACAGCATACAGAATATAGCATTACTAGGTACTGTATATATATTATATAGAGTACCACAGGACTTACAAATATATACAGCATACTAAAGATAGCAGTACTAGGCACTGTATATATATATATATATATATATTATATAGAGTACCACAGGTCTTACAAATATATACAGCATACAAAAGATAGCACTACTAGGTACTGTATATATATTATATAGAGTACCACAGGTCTTACAAATATATACAGCATACTCAAGATAGCACTACTAGGCACTGTATATATATTATATAGAGTACCACAGGACTTACACATATATACAACATACTAAAGATAGCACTACTAGGCACTGTATATATATATATATTATATAGAGTACCACAGGTCTTACAAATATATACAGCATACAAAAGATAGCACTACTAGGTACTGTATATATATTATATATAGTACCACAGGTCTTACAAATATATACAGCACACTAAAGATAACACTACTAGGTACTGTATATATATTATATAGAGTACCACAGGACTTACAAATATATACAGCATACAAAAGATAGCATTACAAGGTACTGTATATATATTACAGAAAGTACTCTCAATACAATAGAACAAACACCACCAAAAACCACACTGCACATATCCAAGGTTCACAGAGCTGTGCTCAGTAATGCAGTGATAATGTGCAATAAAAAAAATAATATTAATAACATTCATTCTGCCATTTGCCTTAAAAGTATTTATGTTACACTGCACTTCAGTTTTTAGATGATAAGAGACAAAAGCTGGAACTTACTTAAGTTAGCAGCCATCTGATATGTCTTCAGTTGATAACAACATATATCTATTCTAGATAGATATCGCATAACCATATATGTTCTGATATCCATTATATGTATTACTACCATATCATCCTGTGCCATCCTTAATGTTTTCTTCATGTGAACCCTTCATGTGGCTAATCAAGATATCATTATGATATGCTGGACTAGCAGAATCAGAAGAATTCCCCCTCCATACACACACACACACACATGTATATCATGACTCATACACTATTCACATCCCTGACATTTGTATATTATTCTATGTACTATACATGCACCTTTGACGAGTTGTAGTGCACCTGAGCACTTTACACAATAATTTCCTTATAATTTTTATTTAAAATGTTTAGCAGTACAGGTAAAATTTCATTATAACAAATTTTTCAGTATAACAAAATTTTTTTCAATCCCCAAGGTAATAACAAATAAACACTCAATTTGTTTCAGTCGATCTCATTATAAAGAATTTTTCATTACAACAATTTTGTTCTAATGGAATTCTACTGTTACTCTTTAGGTTCTGAGTTCAAATCCCACCGAGGATCAACATCCTTATGGGGTCGATAAAATAAAGTACCAGTAATGCACTGATAATTGCTGGCCTTGTGCCCAAAGTAGAAACAATTATTATTATTCCACTCATTCCACCCCATCTCATTTCTACAGCTGAGTAAACTGGAGCAATGTGAAATAAAGTGTCTTGCTCAAGGAAACAACACATCACCTGCTCTGAGAATTGAACTCACAACCTTTCGATTGCAAGGCCAATGCTCTAACCACTAAGCCATGTGCCTCCATTATATATATATATAAAACGAGGGAATAATGGTAAGGAACCAGGTGGACCATAACGCACTAGAGTACTCAATACTTAGGGTAGTAGAGTGGGTGATAGGAAAAGGTTCCTATATATATATATGTGTGTGTGTGTGTGTGTGTGTGTGAGGGAGAAAGAGAGATAGAGGAAGAATCAACCCCAGTATTGAACTGGTACTTGTTTTATTGACTTTGAAAGGATGAAAGCAAAGTTGATCTTGGCAGGATTTGAACTCAGAGAAGAGACAGTTGGAACGAATATCACAAAGCATTGTTGTCAAGCCTCTAATAATCATCAGATAGTTAATATCAGTAGAGGGTTGGAGGCCATGCTTTGCAACAAAGAATTACGGCCCTTTACGATCTGAGCTCAAATCCCGCCGAGATTAACTTTGCCTTTCATCCTTACGGGGTTGATAAAATAAAGTACCAGTAATGTACTGGTTTTATTGCTGGTCTTGTGCCAAAAGTAGAAACAATTATTACTATTAGAAGGGTGGTTGATTGGCAGTATAGGGAGAGGGTCGGACGCCATGCTTTGACGCATAGAGTTACGGCCCTTGCCATTCTGAGTTCAAATCCCGCCGAGGTTAACTTTGCCTTTCATCCTTATGGGGTCGATAAAACAAAGTACCAGTAATACACTGGTTAATTGCTGGCCTTGTGCCAAAAGCAGAAACAATTATTATTACCATTATTCTGTTCTAGGGTGGGGGTTGGCAGTATTGGTACAGTGTTGGACAAAATGCTTTGTGGTATTTAGTTATGACTTTAGAAGTGGAGCATTAGAGCGAGAAAATACTACACCCCGCACACAGACACACACTCTG
>OZ024757.1:21950400-21957900 GCA_964016885.1 Eledone cirrhosa
AAAACTTTTAAGCTTGTTGAATCCCAACAAATATAACATTTGCATATATATATATATATATATATAGGCAGTGCCCCAGCATGATCTCAGCCCCTCGGCTGGAACATGTTTTAAAGTAATATACACTCACCCACACAGACGTGTGTATGTATGCACATAGATTTTACTGTTATCTCGTGTAATATGAGAATCTAACATGCTTATGACTGTTTTAGTGAAATATATACTTATGTAGATATGGTGTGACTATGTCTTTCTGTATGGAAACAGCTCACACACACACAGATACACACAGATACACACACACACTGACACACAGATACACACACACAGATACACATACACACACACACACACAGTTATGGAATGAGTAGAATATATATATCATCATTTAACGCCTATTTTTCCACGCCTGATTGATTTAGATGGGTTGTCACTTTACGAGGCCATCAGGTTTAGAGACCATATCATGCTCACATGGATCTGTATTCTGGCTTGGTTTCTACAGCTGGGTGCCCTTCCTCACCAACCTTGTTATATATATATATATAAAAAACAAAATTTGTTTTAGCTCTAGCATAGTCGATACCTAAATGTACTCATGAGTGAATAATAATACTATAATATAATAATTGTTTCTACTTTTGGCACAAGGCCAGCAATTACCCAGTACATTACTGGTACTTTATTTTATCGACCCCGTAAGGATGAAAGGCAAAGTTAACCTCGGCGGGATTTGAACTCAAACTGTAAAGAGACGTAACTATGCTGGAAAGCATGGCGTCCAACCCTCTACCGATACTGCCAATACTATAATATAATAATATTACTATTATTTGGTTTGTTTGCCAGCAAACAGCCTCATAACACCATGTGTGTTTTCTAGATGACCACATCATCCTTTTCTTCCAGCGATAACTGAAAGAAAACAGTCGACAATTGTTTCCGACTTTTTGCCCTTTCCCTTGAAATTGCTGGCCTTGTGCCAATTATTATTATTATTATTATTATTGTTTGTTCACTTCCTGTCTTTCCATTCTATAAAATATCCTACGGGGACCAATTAGGATCTCCTCATGGTTTTCTTCAATATTTTCCCTTCCTTTGTGCATTAATTATTAATGGTCCTACCATTTCACTATTAATATAAACATGAAACACAAGCAAACTATTTCTGTTAACAACAACCACTACAACAACAACAACCGAAGAAGAACAAGGTCTGTTTACAGGATATCAACATGGAAAATAAGAATGTCACCTTGGAAGGGGTCTACAATCAACAACACCCTTTCACTCGACGTTGAACTTGACAGGTGGCTTGGGAAGTCAAACGCCATGATGGTTAAACTAACTGAAAGGGTGTGGGAGAACAAGGCACTGATAGAATACACCAAGATCTGAGTCTACCAAGCCTGTGTTCCTAGCACTTTGCTCTACAGAAGTGAAGCTTGGAGCGTTTACATGAAGCAAGAATGTTGGCTCAATGCCTTACACAAGTCGTGTTTCAAACACATCCTCGGGGTCAGCTGGCAGGATCATATTCCATACAATGACATCCTACAGCGTGACAGGATTCTCGGCATGTATTCCCTACTTTGTTGGTTAGGACATATTCGGCACATGGAGGATGGGAGGTTGCCCATCGCTCCATTTCAGGGACACTTGCAAGAGAGAAATGGAAGCCTGCAACGTCCCTTTTTTCCAGCTGAGAGACACTGGCTTGAAACCACAATCCCTGGCGTCAGACTGTCTGCAAGGACATTGCAGATGGAGATGCGAAGAGAGATCAACTTGTGGCAGAAAAGAGGGACGGAAAAAGGCGCATCACAGACATATAAAAAACGCAGGATTCTACATATATATCCCCGTCTAAACCCATGCTAGCGTGGAAGATAGACGTTAAACGATGATGATGATGATCTGCACCAAGTGGAAACAAAGACTGTCCCTCACGCGTCTTCACAGCAGACCATGCCAGAGACTAGTCATAACTCCAGACACATTAAGCATGGTCTGCCGACACTGAGCTGCCAATCATGATGATGACATATATCATCCCCTTTTCTAAAAAAAAAATATATCATACACAAAACGCCAGCATCAACAGTTTTCCAAGAGATGTCAACATGAATGGACCTGTTATTTTTATCTAAAGACATGTTTTCCAATTCCACCATGCCCGTCCCTTCAATCTATCTTATTTCTCATTCTTTCTTCTGATGAAGGACTAGCGTCCGAAACGTTAAGACCCTCTTCCTGCTACTTCAAGCATTAACCTAATATATTCCTTCCATATACTGTACCGATTGTGTTGTTATTTTTGTTTACCTTTTCCATATATATATATATATATATATATAATTTAATGTGGTATCCCTGAAATATGTATAATGAAATAAATATGGTTTTATAAATATAGTTTCCATTTATTAATATCGTATATATATATATATATATATATATACAAGCAAATTATAAACGTAAACATGTAAGTATGTTTTTGAAACGGTGCGCGAGTTTGAAATTAGAAATTAGAAATTATAAGCTTTCACCGTATTTTAGACTAAAGAAATTTCTAGCCTGATAGTGGGGTTTATAACCCTCGGAGAAATGGAAAAAGATGAGTGTTGCCGTACTTATATGCGTGTGTGTGTTTGTGTAAGAAAATTTTCTTTTCTAAGATAAAAACTTGATATTTGCGTCAAATAATAATTGAGAATGAATATGCGACGTTCATCCTTTCCTTCAGGCCATATCTGACCTACGGTAAGTAAAAAAAAAAAGTAAATAACATCTGAAATATGGAAATAGATGGACTCGTCATTAGTTGTGATACCTTCCAAAAATCTATAATAGTAAAGAGTTATTTCCCTTAGATGAAATGATAACTTATAATCGGTTATTTCCCTTGGCAAAATCCGCTTCTATAATGATAGTGAAAATTTTGGTGGTTGTTTCCTCCGTTTTTAGTAAATGGATCATTTCCATTAATTATAAAATGATCGGTTGAACGTCGGACAATATACTTTGCTGTATATAGTTACGTCCCTTTACAATATTAGTTCCATTCCCGCCGTGGCTAGCTTTGCCTTTAATTAATGGGGTCGATAAAATAAAGTACCAGTAACTAAGTGGGGATCGATTTAATTGTTGGCCTTATGTGTAAATCAGAAACCATAAATTATAAACAGATAAGTTACTTTCCCATGCCGACCATGATGTAAATTTATGATGATGTTGGTGGGAGCAACCAAAAATTCTTTGAAGCAAAAAGTTAAATAAATTTTCTAGGAAATTAAATTTGTTCTAATATTATTTCTTTTTTTATTTTACTTGGTTGTAATGTGAGATGATTAAGTGTTTCTTTTAACTCTAAAAGTCCTGTACTGCATGAAACCACATTAACAAGACATTCTTGAAAAGTATAAAACAAAACTATGACTGCACCACAGCACAAATTGAACACTTTACTTAAGTTTACTTCAACTATTCACAACAATGTCTGCACTAGTAAAAGTAAAACACTTCTATGGCTGCATCACATTTATATTATTTTAGCTCTTTAGTATTTAAACCGGTCATATCTGGCCAGAATACTCTCACCTCTTTCTGTTCAAACTGACCGTAACTAGCCATTCATACTGGTGTTAAGGTATTGTTCTCAAAATAAATAATATCAAAATCTCATAAATTCAATATTATTTGAGATAATTGTGTGAGGTAAAGCCTTTACCAAGAAAATACAATAGTATATATAGAGTAATGTAAATACTGAAGGGTCAATAGCATACATTTTCCTTTCTTTAACACTGCAAATTTTCGCAACTAGTCCACAAGTAAAGATACTTTAAGCATTTGAATTAACAAACCACATAAGCAAAATGTTCATGAAAAGTACAAAAAGCACAATCATTGCATCACATTAGAAATTAAATCTTTACTCTAATACTGAAAATTATCACAATCTGTCCACAAATACAGATACCATAAACATTAGAATTGACAAACAAAATTGAAAGTTTGCAGGAAGAGAGATCTTAGAATTCTTAATGTTTGAACATATTATCTTGAAGAAGTTTAGGTATATGATGGTTTTTGCAAAGTAAATTACATTTTAATAATAATAATTGTTTCTAATTTTTGGCACAAGGCCAGCAATTACCCAAATGGTTTCTGATTTAGGCACAAGGCCATCAATTTTGGGCAAGGGGAAAGTCGATTAAATCAACCAGGCACTTTATTTTATGGAGCCCGTAAGGATGAAAGTTAACGCTAACCTCGGCAAGATTTGAAATTAGATCGTAAAGGGCCGTAACTATGCCATAAAGCATGTTGCCCGACATTCCACCAATAGTGCCAAACCATCGCGCTAAATAATGGTTTCTAATTTAGGCACAAGGCCAGCAATTTTGGGAGGGGTAAGTCGATTAAATCGACCCAGTGCGTGACTGGTACTTTATTTTATCGACCCCGTAAGGATGAAAGGCAAAATTAACATCGGCGGGATTTGAACTCAGATCATAAAGGGCTGTAACTCTATGCTGCAAAGCATGGTGTCCGATGATCTACCAATACTTAATAATAATAATAATAATAATAATAATAATAATAATAATAATACACCACCTTAGGTTTCAAGACATAAATGTGACAGCATCTGCAGATAGCAGAAGATGGTAGAATGCATGAGGTAGAGCAGCAATTCATCAGACAGGTCTTTGTATTTCAGCTCTGCTTCATATATTCTGCACCATCCTTTACAGTTAGTAGATCATGCCACACCTATGCTGTGAAACCTATGGTAGCATAATATATGTTACATGTACAAATCATAATAAATTAGCTCATATTCATCAGATAGAGCACTCATATTCAATCATATATGTATTTACATACATATATGATTGAATATGAACATGGTTTCTCAAATTTCCTTTTGTTTCCTTCCTCTTCTCATTCTGTATTTTCTGTTTCACCTTTTTTTTTTTCATTCTGAGGAAAGACTATGGTCCAAAACGTAAATATTCTTTTCCTACTATATCAAGTGTTAAACCAGTATATTTCCTAATTGTACTGCTTTTTACTTTGTAGTTTTCGGTTAACTTTTTGCATACATATCATCATCATCATCACTGTTTAACGTCTATTTGCATGGGTTAGATGAGATGTCCACGTTCTGAAACAAGTTTGACCAGTTGGCCGTGACGTACCTTCGTCATACGAAACTGTATATTGAGTGTCTTTTTTTTTTTAATAGCTGGATGCCCTTCTTAACACCTACCACGTATATATATATATATATATATATACACACACATACATACATGTGTGTGTGAGTGTGTGTCTGTGTATATATGTGTGCGTGTGTGTGAGAGGGAGAAAGAGAAACGGCGGGAGACAGGCATTTCAACATTTATATCAAATATAATCTTTCCCTGAATTAAACTGTAAAAGACAAATACATAATTTTTTTCCTGAATATTGATAATTTAGGATCTATTATTATTATTATCTAGAGTAACGAACTTTAAATGTCACAATGGACATTGTTATAGCAACATCTTGTGTGTCTCGTGATATTGGTAATATTAAAATATTTGAACTCAGATTCTTCGTGATGATAGCAATATATAAACAGTTGAGCCTCAAATTTAGTTTTTCCGGAAAGTTGTCTCCCTTGGTTTTATAAATAAAACTTATCTCCCTTGAAAATTATATTTTTTTTTTAACTAGGATAACATTTTAAGAGGAGATATTTTACACCTTCACCGTTACCCCGTCATAGCCCCTTAACTTAGAGGCGGATTAAGGGTGATGGGCGGAGATCGACTGAACTGTAGCTACATCTGGATTAATCATTAATCAAGATAAACGCATGTTTAAGGAATCAAAGGAAGAGGAACCCCAATTTTATTAAAATTAGATTTAGTCGTCATTGCAACCCCTAAATGTTTTGTAAACTTTATATATGGTATTGGTTGGGGGAGGGGGACTGAGGCCCCACAGACTGTTAACCGCTTAGGGTCTGAAAATGACTTAATCCCGTCCTGGGGGTAGCCCACTAAATTTCAAGTGTCTCTTTATTTACATTATTTATACAAGTGAAACGGCGGTGGTCGATAAAATAAAGTACCAGTAATGTACTGGGTCATTGCTGGCCTTGTGCCGAAAGTAGAAACAATTATTTATACAAGTGAAATAAACACTTTTCCAATCCTAAGAAAGATTCATAAAAGTGATTGATAGCTTCTGCTACCTAGGTGATTTAATTAGCAGTGAAGGAAGGTGTACCGAGAGTATGGTAGTTACAATAAGGACTGGTTGGTCGAAGATTATGGAGCGACTTCCTTTACTGACAGCAGAATGATAAAATACAAAGAAGACCTCGGCAGGATTTGAACTCAGAACATAAAGAGAGATTTCTAATTTAGGGACAAGGCCAGCAATTTATGTGGAAGGGTAAAGTCAATTACTTCACCATCAGCACTTTAATGGTACTATATGTTATCGACCCCCAAAAGTTGACCTCGGCAGGATTTAAACTCAGATTTAAACTCAAATTTAAACTCACATTTAAACTCACATTTAAACTCACATTTAAACTCACATTTAAACTCACATTTAAACTCAGATTTAAACTCAGATTTAAACTCAGATTTAAACTCAGATTTAAACTCACATTTAGACTCAGATTTAAACTCAGAATGATCTCTAATCTAGGCACAAGGCCAGAAACTTTGTATAGAGAAGGGCAAAGTCAATTTCATCAACCCCAGTGCATTGCTGGTACTTATGTCATCAACGCTAAAGGATGAAATGCAAAGTTGACCTCAGGAAGATTTGAACAAATGCCACAGAGCATACGGCCTGACAATCTATTGACTCTGGTAATTCACTGCCCTGATCAACTGATATCAAATTAGGATTTCTTACTAAGGCACAAAGCCAAACATTTTGTGGGGAGGGAGAAAGTTGATTACATGGACCCCAATACTTTACTGGTACTTTATTTTATCAATCCCAGAAGGATGAAAGGCAAAGTTGACCGTAGCTGGATTTGAACTCAGAACACGAGGAGCAATTTCTAATTTAGACACAAGGCCAGCAATTTGTGAGGAGGGGTAAAGTTAATCACACATCAACCCCTGTATGTTACGGGTACTTTATTTTATTGACCCCATAAAAATAAAAGGCAAAGCTAACCTCAGCAAGATTTGAACTCAGAATGCAAAAAAAAACAAACAAAAAAAACTACACTTTGACCATCTTCTCCTTGCTCTTCCTTGATGGGATTGGGGTCATCTTAGGTAAACAATCTGAGCGGTGTCATCGGTGTGTAGAGCCAACCAGGTCCACCAGTGCCCTCCACCACTAGCAGACCTGTGCTAGCCCCTCTGCATCCTCCAAGGTGACATTGAGACTCTGGAGATCTTACTTTATTACTTTCAATAACCAACACCAAATAATAATTCAAAGAACAATCTCCATTGATAACTT
>OZ024757.1:21967900-21987900 GCA_964016885.1 Eledone cirrhosa
GTAGAGGGTCGGACGCCATGCTTTCCAGCATAGTTACGTCCCTTTACGATCTGAGTTCAAATCCCGCCGAGGTTGACTTTGCCTTTCATCCTTATGGGGTTGATAAAATAAAGTACCAGTAATAGAGTGGGATAATTGCTGGCCTTGTGCCTAAAGTAGAAACAATTATTTATTAAGGGCGGTAGATTGGCAGCCTCAGACAATATACTTTGGGGTATAGAGTTATGGCTCTTTAAGTTCTGACTTCAAATCCCACCAAGGTGACCTTTGCTTTTCATCTTTATGGAGTTGATAAAATAAAGTACTAGTAATGTACTGGGGTTGATTTAATCAACTTCCCTCTTCCTCCCAAAGTGTTGGCCTTGTGCCTAAATCAGAAACCATTTTAGGACGGTGGATTGGCAGTATCGGTAGAGGTCGGACGCCATGCTTTGCAGCATAGAGTTACGGCCCTTTATGATCTGAGCTCAAATCCCGCCAATGTTAACTTTGCCTTTCATCCTTACGGGGGTCGATAAAATAAAGTACCAGTGATGCACTGGGATCAATTTAATCGACTTCCCCCTGCCCCCAAATCGTTGGCCTTGTGTCTAAATCAGAAATCATTATTATTATTATTATAGGGTGGTGGATTGGCAGTATCGGTAAAGTGTCGGACGCCATGCTTTGACGCATAGAGTTACGGCCCTTGCCATTCTGAGTTCAAATCCCGCCGAGGGTTAACTTTGCCTTTCATCCTTACGGGGGTCGATAAAATAAAGTACCAGTAATGCACTGAGTAATTGCTGGCCTTGTGCCAAAAGTAGAAACAATTATTATTATTATTATTATTATTTACTCATACTTTCTTATTTATTAAAAACTAAATTAAATTATCAATTATTAAGATTTTCAATGTAAAATGATATTAGAGATTCAAGAATAAATTTGAGTGAGGAGTGACAGTGACTATATGGCGCTGATCCTGCCTGTGACTATATTTCTCTTTTATCTCCAATATTGGTTCCTAGATGATCAATATTCTATATGTATGTTCTTCGTTTGTCACAAGGGAACTAACTACAATATATCGAATTATTAATAATATTTACCATTATTTAGGGCAGTGGTGTGCCAGCAATGGTAAACAACAACAACAACAACAGTAGCAGCAGCAGAAAAGTACAAACAACCAGCCCAACACAATAGATGGATACATAATCAAATAAATAAATAAATAAATAAATAAATAAATACAAAATAAATAAGTCAATAGTGACAGACAGAGTGAAAGAGATAAAAAACAGGAGAGACAGAAAAGTTGGGGAAGTGAAACTAGGGTTGATAAAATGGAGCAAGAATAAAGAAAAGTGTATTTTTTTATTATATCTAGTAAAGGTTTTTGAAGAGAAACATCAAAGGAAATTAGCAAGAATTTGTTGTTTTTTTTTTGTTTTTTATATTTTCTCCCTGAACAGACAGACAATGATTCCAGCATTGGAAGGGGAAGAAGAAAAGACAGGAAGAAAGACTAAGATTCTGTGTATGTCTGTGAAAAGACTGGCTGAATAAATAAGATAGACCATGGATGGACATGTGAAGGAGCTGGCTGAAAGTACAGGTCTTAGATATGTGAAGGAGCTGGCTGAAAGTATGGGTCATAGATATGCAAAGAGGCTGGCTGAAAGTATAGGTCTTAGATATGTGAAGGAACTGGCTGGAAGTATAGGTCTTAGATATGCAAAGGGGCTGGCTGAAAGTATAGGTCTTAGATATGAGAAGGGGCTGGCTGAAAGTACAGGTCTTAGATATGTGAAGGAGCTGGCTGGAAGTATAGGTATTCGATATGTGAAGGAGCTGGCTGAAAGTATGGGTTTTAGATATGTGAAGGAGCTGGCTGAAAGTATAGGTCTTAGATATGAGAAGGAGCTGGCTGAAAGTATAGGTCTTAGATATGTGAAGGAGCTGGCTGGAAGTATAGGTCTTAGATATGTGAAGGAGCTGGCTGAAAGTATAGGTCTTAGATATGAGAAGGAGCTGGCTGAAACTATAGGTCTTAGATATGAGAAGGAGCTGGCTGAAAGTATAGGTCTTAGATATGAGAAGGAGCTGGCTGAAACTATAGGTCTTAGATATGTGAAGGAGCTGGCTGAAAGTATAGGTCTTAGATATGTGAAGGAGCTGGCTGAAAGTATAGGTATTCGATATGTGAAGGAGCTGGCTGAAAGTATGGGTTTTAGATATGTGAAGGAGCTGGCTGAAAGTATGGGTCATAGATATGCAAAGAGGCTGGCTGAAAGTATAGGTCTTAGATATGTGAAGGAGCTGGCTGAAAGTATCGGTCTTAGATATGTGAAGGAGCTGGCTGAAAGTATCGGTCTTAGATATGTGAAGGAGCTGGCTGGAAGTATAGGTCTTAGATATGAGAAGGAGCTGGCTGAAACTATAGGTCTTAGATATGAGAAGGAGCTGGCTGAAACTATAGGTCTTAGATATGAGAAGGAGCTGGCTGAAACTATAGGTCTTAGATATGTGAAGGAGTTGGCTGAAACTATAGGTCTTAGATATGAGAAGGAGTTGGCTGAAACTATAGGTCTTAGATATGAGAAGGAGCTGGCTGAAAGTATAGGTCTTAGATATGAGAAGGAGCTGGCTGAAACTATAGGTCTTAGATATGAGAAGGAGCTGGCTGAAAGTATAGGTCTTAGATATGAGAAGGAGCTGGCTGAAAGTATCGGTCTTAGATATGTGAAGGAGCTGGCTGAAAGTATCGGTCTTAGATATGAGAAGGAGCTGGCTGAAAGTATAGGTCTTAGATATGAGAAGGAGCTGGCTGAAACTATAGGTCTTAGATATGTGAAGGAGCTGGCTGAAAGTATAGGTCTTAGATATGTGAAGGAGCTGGCTGAAACTATAGGTCTTAGATATGAGAAGGAGCTGGCTGGAAGTATAGGTCTTAGATATGTGAAGGAGCTGGCTGGAAGTATAGGTCTTAGATATGTGAAGGAGCTGGCTGGAAGTATAGGTATTCAATATGTGAAGGAGCTGGCTGAAAGTATAGGTCTTAGATATGTGAAGGAGCTGGCTGAAAGTATAGGCATTAGATATATGAAGGAGCTGGCTGGAAGTATAAGTCTTAGATATGTGAAGGAATAGGTTTTGGACATGTGAAGGAGCTAGCTGAAGGAATAAGCCTTAGGTATGTAAAGAAACTAGCTGAAGGAATAAAATAAGCTGTTAATATGTAAAGGTGGTTGAATTAATAACATGTGAACATGTTTCATTTTTTCCGTTTATCGTTTTCGGTACCCCGGCCGATTAACTCACGCGATATGCAAATTAGGCTGCTCAGCCGTTAATATGCATAAGGAAAGTATATACTTTCAGACGTTCAATCATCTGGCAGGAAGGTATACGTTGCTGACGATAGCTAATAAGCTTGAAATTAGTACAGCGTTTCTTTGTCAGGGTTGAACAAATGAGCAACGATGGTTGCTAGACACTTCACGGCTTAATTCGGGATGTTTGTTTACAAACACACCGAGCATTATAATAAATGTTCGGTGAATCCATACGTACATATATATATGTGTGCGTGTATGTATATATATATACATACTACTGTACGTCTGTATACATATATGTATGTATACATACATACTTATATTTAAGTAACAGCCGTACTAAGAGTGAGAAATGAAATTTCGTTTCATTTTTTCCGTTTATAAATATATCTATATCTATAAAACAGAGAATGTCTGTCTGTTTCCCTAAAACTCGAGAACCACCAAACCGATTTTTTTCAAACTTTACACATGTAATACTTATGGTCGTGTGAGTGTTTTGAACAAAACATATTTTAAATTTTCAATGACCCAGGGTCCGCATTAGGTGAAAAACCGCATATTTTAGGCTTTAAAGGCTTTTTTGAGGCATAACGGAACAATAATCCAGGCGATTTCTTCAAAATTTCCATTACTTATGTCGTTTAAAGTATTTTGAGCAAAAAAGATTTTCTCATTTTTTGCCCCAGTGACCACATTAGGCGAAAAACCGATTTTTTAAAGCATTTTGGTTGCGTTAGGGCCTGTAACTTGAGAAGTACCTAACCGATTTTTTTTAAACTTTGCATATGCATTACTTATGTTTCACAAATTTTCTTGACTGAAAAAGATATCCAATTTTTGCCCGAGGACCGCATTGTTTAGCATTTTGGTTGCGTTAGGGCCTGTAACCTTAAAAGTATCCAACTAAATTCCTTCATGCTCTCCACCACTGCAGTCCCACATGCTTACTGCTCTGTAACTATTGCTTTCATTCTACCATAGCACAAAAAATACATGTTTGGTTTGTCGAATACCTTTTTACTTAACCCTTTGTCTTGGCATTCGTGGGTTGAACATTTTACTCTCCGGCACCCAATTAAGTTAAACCCCTGGTAATCTACGACGAATCTTTTTTATAAGCACAAAATGTAGACACCATCCCCAGGCTGAGGTATTCCGTACTTCTCTGTACTGTTTCAGAAAGGAGGGATAAACATGCCAATCTATGTTTAGAATCCCGTGCAACGCTGGGCCATTCTGCTAGTATATATATATATATATATATATATATAAAATATAGAAATGGCTTCTACAGGACTAGAACCGTTTCATTCAAATGAAACAGTTCTAGTCCTGTAGAAGCCATTTCTATATTAAATATTTATACTCTGCTATGTATTGAGTATCTTACTTACTGTGGTTACCCCCCGATTGAACCCAGGATAAACTTATATATATATATAGACACACACACATATATATATATATATGCACACACATGCACACACACATATATAATATATATACATGAATATGTATCTGTGTATGTGTTGTATTGGTTTGTATCTTTAATTGAACATTCTTTGATTTTTGTATTTAAAACTGAAGATAATGATTTTTTGATTGACTGATTGATTTATTGTTTTTTTATCGATTGTGTGGGGGGTGGGGTGGCTGAGTAAATGATGGGATAGATGTAGCAATCAGTAAGACATATATATATATATATATATATATATATATATATATATATGTCTTACTGATTGCTACATCTATCCCATATGTATATACGTATATATATATATATATATATATATATATATATATATACACATACATATATACATATATATATATATATATATATACACAGGTACATATAAAAACATACATACATATATATATATATATATACAGGTGCATACATACATACACAAGTACATACAAACACACATACATACTTGTACATACACATGCATAGAAGCATACATAAATATACACAGGCATATACACAGATACATGCATATACACATAGATATATATATATACATGCACATGTACACATGTATATACTTACATATATTACATATACACATACATATATACATACATACATACACAGATATGTACGCAGGCAAACAAAAGTCCTTGCTAGAAGAGAAAATGGATGTTAAATCAAGGTGATGATGATGATGATGATGATGGTCATGGTGATAATGATGGTAATGATTGTGATGGTGATGATGATGGTGATGATGGTGATGATGATGATGGTGGTGATGATGGTGATGATAATCATGGTGATGATGATGGTGATGATGATGGTCATGGTGATAATGATGGTAATGATTGTGATGGTGGTGATGATGGTGATGATGGTGATGATGATGATGGTGGTGATGATGGTGATGATAATCATGGTGATGATGATGGTGATGATGATGGTGATGATGATGATGATGATAATCATGGTGATGATGATGGTGATGATGATCATGATGATAATCATGGTGATGATTGTGGTGATGATGATGATGGTCATGATTGTGATGATGATGATGATGATGATGGTAATAATGATGGCAATAATGATTGTGATGATGATGGTGACGATGCTGCTACTGATGATGATGATAATTGTGATGATGATGGTGATGATGATGATGATGATAACAGTAGTGATGTTATTGATGATGACAGTGGTGATGTTATTGATGATGTTGATGATGATGATGATGATGATGATGATAACAGTGGTGATGTTGTTGATGATGATGATATTTAAGTAAGAAGATCAATCACATCAATAAACTCAAGAGGACATGTTGATAATTTTTGAAGAAAATCTTCAATGACTTGTATTTTCCTTTGTTTTTGACAAGTAATTAATTGCTAACCCCCCCTCCCTCCGCTATATATATATAACACCACTGATGTCCAAAAGAAAGAGGCCTGGAAATTTTATGGAAATATTATGAGAGATTGATGAATATAGAGAATGAATGGGAAGAAGAGAAACGACCCCCAACATACCCAGAAGAAGAACCAGCTATTGAAGTTGACAGTTTTATGAGAGTATCTTGGTCAGCCTATGAAGTTTTCAGCCAACCCTCATATTTAACCTTTATTTAAAAAAAAAACATACTTTAGGTCAGTGCTACTCAAAGTGGTGGTCCGCGGACTGGTGCCGGTACACGAGCCATCAGCTACCGGTGCGTGGCCAGTGTCCAGGCCATGCTAAGGAATAATTTGAGGGATTTTTTTTATTACTTTTTTTATATGTTTTGATATTGTATTATTTGTTTACAAGCACCCAGTCCACACTATAAAGTGGTCATTTTGGTGCCACAACAAAAAGCACCCAATCGACACTGTGAAGTGTTCGTGTTGTTGTCATGATAAAAAGCGCCCAGTACTCACTGTAAATGTGGTTGGTGTTAGAAAGGGCATCCAGTTGTAAAAACCAAGCCCAAATCAGTTCTGTATGAACAAGACACAGTCACCTGATCTGACTTGTCTCACAACAGGACAATTCACCTAACCCAAGCTGGTGTGGAAAAATATGATGATGTTAGTGAGGCCAATTTAAATTTGGTATATCATTTCATTTCATTTTACGTCCGCTTTTTCCCTGCTTGCAAGGGTGGGACGGGAACTGATTCTGTCTTGATTTCTACAGCTGGATGCCCTTCCTAACACCAACCTCATTTACAGTGAGTGCTGGGTGCTTTTTTGCCGTGGCACCCGCACGACCACTTTGCAGTGGAATGATATGGACCCCAGTCCCTATCATCTCATTTCTACAGCTGAGTAAACTGGAGCAATGTGAAATAAAGTGTCTTGCTCAAGGAAACAACACATCACCCGGTCTGAGAATTGAACTCACAACCTTTCGATTGCAAGGCCAATGCTCTAACCACTAAGCCATGTGCCTCCATTATATAATGGGGTTTATTTAAATATGGCACATGATTGATTGATCTGAATCAACAAGATTCCAGTTCCCATTCGTTTACCAAGTGGGGTGGAATTTGTCAAATCGGACCAAGGAAACAATGTTTCCATTGGTCTTTCCAGCTGCTGATACTATCTACCAGTCATAATGCTTGGCCAAGGAGCAATGTGAAATAAAGTGTCTCGGTAACACACATATATACACACACACATACACACACACACAAGTACATATATACACACACATACACACACACAAATACATATATCTCCCGTCTAACCCATGCTAGCGTGGAAGATAGACGTTAAACGATGATGATGACGATGATGATGATACACATATATGTGTGTTTGTTTTTATATACCACTGTAAATCTGTGCATCATCATCAACATCATGCTTTAATGTCCATTTTCCCTGCTAACAAGGATTGGAAGGGTCGCCACACTGACCTGACACATGGGCTGTCCCTTAAATATGGTCCCACGTTCTACTGAGTGCATTTTTATCATGACATAAGCACTAGAGAAGTTGTCATATCTTTGACACAACTGAAGGGGCCTCCGAACTTATGTACCCTTAAAGAGAGAACAACAACAAGCTAAAGTGGGCACCATTATAGACATCATATCAATGGGGTCCTTCTTGAGGCAATGTTTTATAGCCAGTTGCCCTTTCTGGCATCAACCCCAGATAAAATAACATTTTGATACGAAATCACTGAAAATGGTCTCTGGTTCTGTGATACAAAACTGTTTTTTTTCCAAGAGTTTATATTTATCTGACAACCTATTGTTATTTCATGCTATAACCTTTAAGTTATGTTCCAAACATCACATTAATATTGAGAAAGTCAAGTTAATTTACTAAATCCCTCTAAAATAAAATTATTTAAAAATCAGAGACAGTGTCTTTCATGAAACGGTGAGAAAGAATTCTATAAAAATTGCAGAAATAAATCGATATTGATACACAGAGTAATTAAAATGTAACAAATTTAGTTTAAGTCAAATGATTATATATACAAAAGTTCTCAAATATGAAATATACACAACAAAATTAGTGAATTAATATGAGAATATTGATAACGATATAGATTTAAGAACAAAAAGACGACAAAGAATAAAATAATTGAAATTTTAAATATGACCATAAAAATCTAAAATATACTGATCAACAATATCTTCTTGATTGGTTTTAGACATTTTCTATTATTTTAATAATAAAAGAGAAGACAAAAAGAAGACAAAAAGAAGACAAAAAGAAGACAAAAAGACATAATAATAATAATTATTATTATTATTAGTAGTAGTAGTAGTAGTAGTAGTAGCAGTAGTAGTAGTAGTTTGCAATAAACTAAAGAAATACAATTTTTTATGCGATGCAGACATAATTGTTTCTACGTTAGGCACAAGGCCAGCAATTACCCAGTACATTACTGGTACTTTATTTTATCGACCCCATAAGGATGAAAGGCAAAGTTAACCTCGGCGGGATTTGAACTCAGACCGTAAAGGGACGTAACTATATGCTGCAAAGCATGGCGTCCGACCCTCTACCGATACTGCCAATCCACCGCCCTAATAATTGTTTCTACTTTTGGCACAAGGCCAGCAATTACCCCAGTACATTACTGGTACTTTATTTTATCGACCCCCGTAAGGATGAAAGGCAAAGTCAACCTCGGCGGGATTTGAACTCAGACCGTAAAGGGACGTAACTATATGCTGCAAAGCATGGCGTCCGACCCTCTACCGATACTGCCAATCCACCGCCCTAATAATTGTTTCTACTTTTGGCACAAGGCCAGCAATTACCCCAGTACATTACTGGTACTTTATTTTATCGACCCCCGTAAGGATGAAAGGCGAAGTTAACCTCGGCGGGATTTGAACTCAGACCGTAAAGGGACGTAACTATGCTAGAAAGCATGGCGTCCAACCCTCTACCGATACTGCCAATTCACTGCAGACATAATTATTTCTACTTTTGGCACAAGGCCAGCAATTACCCAGTACATTACTGGTACTTTATTTTATCGACCCCCGTAAGGATGAAAGGCAAAGTCAACCTCGGCGGGATAATGAAGTTTGATGTGGTACAGGACGTTAAGAGCTAATGTTCTTCACACACTAAAATGTTAACGGCTGATCTGAAAGTTAGTATTGATGAAAGAGGAGGAGAGGAGAGGAAGAGTTTCAGGGTTGTATGTGTGTGGTGGTGGAGGGGGGTGTGGGGGGGTGGAAGAGGAGGGTGTAGGGGGTGAGGAGGAGGGGTGGAGGAGAGATGGAGGAGGGGAGTGTAGGGGGTAAAGAAGAGGGAAGGAGGAGAGGAGTGTAGGGGTAAAGAGGAGGGATGGAAGAGGAGAGTGTAGGGGTAAAGAGGAGGGATGGAAGAGGAGAGTGTAGAGGGTGAGGAGGAGGGGTGGAGGAGAGATGGAGGAGGGGAGTGTAGGGGGTAAAGAAGAGGGATGGAGGAGGGGAGTGTAGGGGGTGAAGAGGAGGGATGGAAGAGGAGAGTGGAGGAGGGGTGGAGGAGAGATGGAGGAGGGGAGTGTAGGGGGTAAAGAAGAGGGAAGGAGGAGAGGAGTGTAGGGGTAAAGAGAAAGGATGGGGGAGGGGAGTTTAGGGGGTGAAGAGAAGGGATGAGGAAGGGGTTGTGTTTTCCCTGTCAGCTTCCTACAATTGGCTATCATTCAAACCATTCAATATATACAGTCTTACTTGATTCCGATCAACCACAGCATTATGTCAAACCAGCAAAGAATTGCAAAACCCATCAACACTCAATTTACATTAAAAATTTAAAAAAAAACCTTCAAAAAAACCTCACAAAAAAGAAAGAACATTTTTTTTTTATAAATCAAAAAAAAAAAAAAGAAACAAAAATTTAAGACAAAACCAAAAAAAATGTTTAAAAAAGATAAAAAATTAAAAAAATTAAATAAATAAATAAAATCTAGCAGAGCAGAACGAAGAAAAATATAGAAATATATAAATAAAATGTGTAAGTGATTAAAATAAATAAATGAGGAAGCATTTTTATTGTATTATAGAGTTCTTTAGAAAAAATTATGTTTCTAACAGCTTTTCTGTGTTTATAATGGCTATTAATAAATGTTATGATGATGATGATGGTGATGATAATAATAATAATAATAATTATTATTATTATTATTATGATAATATTAATAATCCTATGATAAAAAAATATATAAATATAAAAAGACAAAATTACAAAAAAGACAATTTATATATAAAAATAAGTATATTTTTCCAAATTCTTCGTCTTCCATCTTGTCAAATCACTTTATAGCTTTATCTGCTGCTTCGAGGTTTTATATTTTTGATTTTAAAAAGAAATACTGGTTAGGGAAATAAAATAATACATTACATAGCAAATTGGTTCTTAAAAATACTAAATGTATATATAATTATTTGGAAGGTAGGCAGTCTTGTATTTCGGCTGTTTTAGATTGAAATAATAGTGAGGAGGAGAGAAAGAAAGAAGAAAAGAAAAAAGAAAAAGAAAAAAGAAAAAGAAAAAAAAAGAAGGTGAAGAAGTCGACAAAGAGGAAGAAAAGAAAAAAAACATTAAACAGTATCTCTCTTTACAGACATAATAATACAATTTTCTAGACTTAGATAATACTATTTTCACAAATTAGCTACTTTAATTTAATTTTTACTGCAATATTATATTATATTATATTATATTTTTTACCTCTTTAAGATAAATTGCTAGTTACTTAACATTACCGACAGAAATGCTTAGACTCCATGTACCAAATATTATATATATAATGGTAGAGCAGTGTCATAAATAATAACAGCAAATGTGTTTATATACTTATATATATATATATATATATATATATATATATATATATATATATATATACAGGGTGTTCCCCAAAATGTATACACATATTTATTAGAATGCTGTTGAAGTGTGTATACATTTTGGGGGGACACCCTTTAGATATATATATATATATATATATATATATATATATATATATTGTAGTACTGGTTTGGGAAAGATATCCAAGGTGCCAGGCTTGTAGAAAGAAATAAGTAATGGCGATGATATGGTCATTTTTAATATAGTATTAAATTCAATACTACAACATGTAATATCTTTGTTGTAGTCTTGAATTATATATATATAATACAAAACAAAAACCAATGTTATTATTCAAATTAGGTTTCTACAACTGTTTCTATGGAGATAAATGTAGTGCCAGTATATAGAATCAGTCAATTAATCAGTCAAACAATTAATAATCAATAATTTAAATGGCACTGAATAAAAATCTCCATTTCTTCAGGAAAAATAGATAGTATATAATGAGTTACTAACATGTCCAGAAGAATAGAATATAAAAATAAAACAAAAGCATTTCAAAAAGTGAATATAACATGTAAAAAATATTGAGCAAGGAATTTGTATAACCAAAATAATTGTTTCTACTTTAGGCACAAGGCCAGCAATTACCCAGTGCATTACTGGTACTTTATTTTATCGACCTCGTAAGGATGAAAGGCAAAGTCAACCTCGGCGGGATTTGAACTCAGATCGTAAAGGGACGTAACTATGCTGGAAAGCATGGCGTCCGATCCTCTACCGATACTGCCAATCCCCAAAATAATTGTTTCTACTTTAGGCACAAGGCCAGCAATTACCCAGTGCATTACTGGTACTTTATTTTATCGACCCTGTAAGGATGAAAGGCAAAGTCAACCTCGGCGGGATTTGAACTCAGATCGTAAAGGGACGTAACTATGCTGGAAAGCATGGCGTCCGATCCTCTACCGATACTGCCAATCCACAAAATAATTGTTTCTACTTTAGGCACAAGGCCAGCAATTACCCAGTGCATTACTGGTACTTTATTTTATCGACCTCGTAAGGATGAAAGGCAAAGTCAACCTCGGCGGGATTTGAACTCAGATCGTAAAGCATGGCGTCCGACCCTCTACCGATACTGCCAATCCACAAAATAATAGTAGATTATTCTACTCCATTATATCTAGCTAGCCCACTCAATTGCCTGCCAAGCGTGACCAGACAGGTTCATGGATGTTATCCAACCATCTCGCTCAACATTTACCCATGGGTCTCCTGTCAGTTGGTTTTCATGTAAAATCTGTCCAGCGGTTCTTTCCAGAGACATTCAAACCACATACCCGTAATATTGGAGCTGTGATTTCTCAAATCAGAGAAGTAGCAGTTCTAACTGGAGTGACTCTCTGATCTCTGAGTTACGCACTCTATTGCATAACATTACTCCAAAGACCCTTCAGAGGAACCCCATTTCAATTCTTTCCTGAGATATTCTAACCACATACCCGAAATATGGGAGCTGAGATCTCCCGAAATGGAAAAGTAGTAGTCCTGCCTGGAGTATCTCTCTGAGCTACGCACTCTGTCAAGTAACGCTACTCCAGGGACCCTTTAGAGAAACCCCATTTAACTTCTTTCTCGAGACATTCTAACAACATGCCTGTAATATTGGAGCAGTGATGTGTTGAATAGGAGAAGTAGCAGCTCTACCTGGAGCAACGAACGCTCAACTGATCTCCGACCAGACGAAAGCAAGAAAAGAAAACACACACGTGAAACACAGACAATTCAATAGATTCACATTAACCAATAACCAAACGAACAAAGCACACGGGCACAGAGACACACACTCATACAGGTACAAACAGACACATACATATACTCATAGTAATAGCATTTGTTTTTAAAAAAGAATGTGCTTCTGATTTTATTATGATGGAGTGCGAAGATATCTGCGGTGTTGTTTGTAAGTCAATTACTTTGTATTTACCTCTAAACACTAACAAACACTACAACAAACAGAGGAACCAGAAATGCTCAAAGGATCTTTCATCTCCACTCTGGCTATTTCAATATATTCAATATATTGAAATAAATAAATAAAAAAAGATGAAAGAGAAGGAAACATATCTACAGCTTTGGATTGAAACTTCAAAGAAAATATCAACATAGTCTTTTATAAAAATTTTAATATATGCACATACACATATATAAATATATATAAAAATATATATAAATATATATATATATTTATTTATATATATTTGTATATATATGTATATATATACATATATCATCATCATCATCATCTTCATTTTACGTCCGCTTTTCCCTGCTTGCAAGGCTTGGATATATATATATGTATGTATATGTATATATATATATATATATGTATATATGTATATGTATATATGTGTATATATATATATATATATATATATATATATGTATATGTATATATGTGTATATATATATATATATATATATGTATATATGTGTATATATATATATATATATATATATATATATATATATATATATATACATATATATACATATATATATATATATATATATATATATGTATATATATATGTATATATATATGTATATATATATATGTATATATATACATATATATGTATATATATACATATATATGTATATATATATATATATATATATATATACATATATATGTATATATATATATATATATATATATATACATATATATGTATATATATATATATATATATATATATATATATATATATATATATATATATATATGTATATATATACATATATATGTATATATATATATATATATATATATATATATATATATATATACATACATATATATGTATGTTTCTATGTATATATATCTATATATATATATGTATATATATATGTATATATGTATATATATATGTATATATATACATATATACGTATGATGATGATGATATATATGTATATATATATATATATATATATATATATATATATATATATATATATATATAGATGTGTGTGTGCATGTAGATATATATATATATACAGAGAGAGAGATACATACATACAGATATAGATGAGTGTGTGAATAAACAATAATGATTTTAAAATGACAAAAAAATGTGATTTATTTGTGCACGTGTATATATATATATATATATATATATATATATATATATATATATATATATATAGAGAGAGAGAGAGAGAGAGAGAGAGAGAGAGAGAGAGAGAGAGAGAGAGATAAAGATATGTATGCACACCTGTTATTTGCATATATAATGTATATACCTATATAACGCTGAAATCAGTGCATGAATATGCAATAAGCAGGAGAAATATACCCCCCCTTCCCCTTCTTCACAGAAAACAACAACAAATAAAAACTCAACATATGTCTCTACAAACATACACACACACAGACACACATAAACCCATTCACACACCTGTACACACACACACACACACACATAAACCCATTCACACACCTGTACACACACACACAGACACACAACCACACACAAACCCATTCACACACCTGTACACACACACACACACACACATAGACACACATAAACCCATTCACACACCTGTACACACACACAGACACATAAACCCATTCACACACCTGTACACACACACAGACACACAAACCCATTCACACATATGTACACACACACACATAGACACACATAAACCCATTCACACACCTGTACACACACACACACACATAAACCCATTCACACACCTGTACACACACACACATAAACCCATTCACACACCTGTACACACACACACACAGACACACATAAACCCATTCACACACCTGTACATATACACACACACATAAATCCATTCACACACCTGTACACACACACATACTTGTACACACCTGTTTAATAAAGTCAGCTCCAAGTTTCCCAAACTGGTGAATGTGAGAGGAAACAACATTCGAATGTGGAGATCTGGGGGGGTTCTATAGAAGAAAGGCTTCTATGAATGACACCAAACATCAAGGAAGTTGGTAAATAATGGAAAGAAAAGAGAACAAAAATATCGAATGGGCCTCCACCAGTTGCAATGATGAGCGTTCCGGTTGTTTAATCGACAGAACAGCTTGCTTATGAAATTTAATAATAATGAAATTATTGTGTAACGTGCTCAGGTGCACTACAACTCGTTAAAGGTGTATGTATATTACATAGAATAATACACAAATGTCAGGGAAGTGAATAGTGTATGAGTCATGGTATACATGTGTGTATGTGTATGGAGGGGGAACATTAGCTGTAGTGTTGGCGGATCTCGGGAAGCATGGAGGCCTTAAAGGATGCAGTGTCTCGACAGCTAACAACTGATGCAGGCAGTTTGTTCCATGCTTCAGCAACTCTGAGCGTGAAAAAATGTTTCCGAAAGTCATGGGAGCTGTGCTGTTTTCTGACTTTGTGGACATGTCCACATGTGTGAGACACATGGAAATCAAAAAGGTACTCAGGGTTGTTGTTGGCAAGATGGTTAACAATTTTGTGGGTGTTTACCAAGTCAGTTGCCAGGCGTCGGAGCTTCAATGTATCCATGCCCAGGGAAGCAAGGCACTCAGAGTATGGTAGATGCCTGATTCGTTGAAGTGAAACAAAGATATTTTGTAAGCCTACCTCAGATATTCTTGATGATTTCATACAAATTAAACAGCTCGAGTTCTGTAAAAGTCATTTATATATGTCATATATATATATATATACATATACATACATACACACATATATATACACACACACATATATATATAATCAGGGTGTTTATCCATGAAGGTTATGTAGTGTCGCCACAAAGATAATCTGGTTTAAGCAGTCCAAATGCACTCCATGTATCTATCCATCGTATATATGCATATATATATATATATTATAAAATACATGAATAAATACAGATAAAATACATGAATTGATGTATGACATACCTCAACGGTCTTGATGGTTCAATTCCAGTATTGGCAGTCAATATCCATTGCCAATACTGGAATTGACCATCAAGACCGTTGAGGTATGTCATACATCAATTCATGTATTTTATCTGATGAGGACGTACTGAAAAAACAGCACAGTACCTTCAAAATATATATAATAAAACATATATTTTGATTATGTGAATGTCTTCATTTATAAATATTCTGAATAATATTAATAACTCCAGAAAACCTTACTGTAGAGTGCTTTTAATCTATTGTATAACTATATTCATTGAGTAATCAATGAACCATATTAATCTTTGGTTATATATATATTTATTTATTTAGGTTTGTTGGTTCACCACTGGATAGAACTGGTCATTCCATATGGTCAACCTCGATGTTGATCATAGTATAATAAACCTTTTAAGGAATTACACCAGTCCAGCCTCCTGTTATTTTATTATATATATATATATATATATATATATATATATATATATATATATATATATATATATATATATATATAAAATTACAAAATATGAGGAAATAATAGACAAAAATATACCTATTTTTTCTTCAAAGTCCCGACTGCAGTTTCGCAGATCCGTGTGCACAGATTTCTGCGCTTTAAAAGTCCATCATCACTGTGAGGTTGATATGGCTCATCAAGAGACCCCCCAGAAAAATATACTGTTTCCTGATGCGTTTATAGCAAGTGAGAAAGTCTCATAGGCGGAGAGAGAGATTAACATGTGATATAGTGGTAAAAAAAAAAGGATTGTTTCTTTTGTAGCAAGTGAGAATTTCTCAGGAGGCGAGGAGAGAGATAAACACATGATACAGTGTCACAGAAGGGTAGTAAGTTGGACAGTGAGCGAATAACGTATTTTCTAGAAAAAGCATTTAATACACTCGTGGTTAACTCGACCATAGGGGAGTTTGGGACAATATAATAATGAAATGCACACTATATATATATATATGTTATACTTTGGGAGGGTCATGCTACCAATAAAATCACACGCACCCATTGGTTTTTACTTCAATTTATTATAAATTTCCGGTAGGTTGGTTGGTTCGATAACCAGATGGTTGTTTATATATTGTCAAAGTTCTTTCATCACACATTCTGTGACCTCCTCAATGACTGGGTTTTTATTTTGTCTCTCTCCTTTGTTCTGTCCTAAACCATCTTGTTTTTTTTTGTGTGTGTATATATATATATATATTAGAATGGATTCAGTTTGAAACTGTTTAAACCATTACTCAACAGAGTACTCAATACTTGGTGTAGTAGAGTATGTTTACATTATAAAGAGTCAGGCCCCCGACAGCTGAGCTCTTGCCATATCAAAAGGTAGTTCCAGACTGGAACCAACTGTTGAGTTGAAATGGCAAGAACTCAGCTGTCGGGGTACCGACTCTTTGCAATATAATCTATATCTATCTATGTAGGGCGGGTAAAATTCCCGAGATCCATGGACGAGTTCTCTCCAGCGGTCTCTGTCCCTCATTATCGCTGCCATGTCCTGCGTCTCCAACAGACCAGTGTCTGTCCTTAGGGCATCAACATACATTAACCTTGGTCTTCCTCTTCCAGTGCGTCCATGCAGGGGCTCCCACAGGAGCACTGAGTGCAGTGTCAACTCTGGATCTCGGTGAGCATGTCCGGCTCACCTCAGTCTCCTACGTGTCACTTTTGAGCTGACTTTTGCGAGGCTCCCATACAGCTCATGTTATACATATAATACACTTTCCTTGAAAGAATGGAGGCGCAGCAATATTATTTAAACATTACCTATTGTGTTCTATACATATGATACATTTCCTGTCCAAACAATACACAGTGAAGGTGAAGCACCATTAGTTAAAACGTTAGCTACAGTGTATTCTATGTATATGATACACCTCTCTTAACAATCCTCAGGGTACAACAATTATTTTCCTTTCGTTTACTATAAGGGCTAATTTATCGCATATTTACTCTCACACTGAAAAAAATCAGCACTAATTAAATGTAATCATATATGATTAATTAACTGAGGCCTCCATTATGAGTTTGTCTGTTTTTATTTTGTCTCATTTACCATATATCTGAATATAGATCGCTATAGGTTTATAGACTTGTTCACATGCAACTATATTTATGTTAAAGCAAATTAAACGTGTGTGTGTGTGTGTGTTTACATGATGTGCATGTGCGTGCGTGCGTGTGTGTGTACATGTGTAAGTGTGTATGTGTTTGAGTGAGAGAATGTTTGTGATCAAGTATGTGCATGTTTGTATGTGTGCAGGTGCATGTATATGTGTATATGTGCGAGTGTGAACGTGTATGTGTTTATGTGCAAGTGGGTGTATGTATGTAATGTGTTTTTCTGCATGTTTTTATGTGTGCATGTGTGTGAGCATTTCCGTGTGTGTGTTTGTGTGCATATGTCAGTGTGTATGCATGTGTGTGTGTGTGCATGTGTATGAGTGTGAAGGTGCATGTGAAGGTGTGTAAGTGATAACGTGTTTATTTGTATGAGTACATGTGTGAGCATCTGTCTGTGTGTGTGTGTGTGTGTGTGTGTGTGTTTATTTGCATCTGTGTGTGAGCATAAGTGCACATGTATGTGTATGTGCATGTGTATATGCATATGTATATATGTATGTGTGTGAACATATAGGTGTGTGAAGGTGCATGTGTGTACATGTATGTGTATGTGTATATGCATATATGTATGTGTGTGAACATATAGGTGTGTGTGTGTGCATGTGTGTACATGTATGTGTATATGCATATGTATATATGTATGTGTGTGAACATATAGGTGTGTGTATGTGCATGTGTGTACATGTATGTGGATATGCATATGTATATATGTATGTGTGTGAACATATAGGTGTGTGTATGTGCATGTGTACATGTATGTGTATGTGGATATGCATATGTATATATGTATGTCTATATGCATGAACATATAGGTGTGTGTATGCGCATGTGTACATCTATGTGTATGTGTATATGCATATGTATATATATGTATGCGCATGTATGTATGTGTATGTGTATATGCATGAACATATAGGTGTGTGCATGTGCATGTGTGTACATGTATGTGTATGTGCATATGTATATATGTATATGCATGAACATATAGGTGTGTGTATGTGCATGTGTACATGTATGTGTATGTGTTTATGCATATGTATATATATGTATGCGCATGTGTGTACATATATGTGTATATGCATATGTATATATATGTATGCGCATGTGTGTACATATATGTGTATATGCATATGTATATATATGTATGCGCATGTGTGTACATGTATGTGTATGTGTATATGCATGAACATATAGGTGTGTGTATGTGCATGTGTACATCTATGTGTATGTGTATATGCATATGTATATATATGTATGCGCATGTGTGTACATGTATGTGTATGTGTATATGCATGAACATATAGGTGTGTGTATGTGCATGTGTGTACATGTATGTGTATATGCATATGTATATATGTATGTGTGTGAACATATAGGTGTGTGTATGTGCATATGTATGTGTATGTGTATATGCATATGTATATATATGCATGCGCATGTGTGTACATGTATGTGTATGTGTATATGCATGAACATATAGGTGTGTGTATGTGCATGTGTGTACATGTATGTGTATATATGTATGTGTGTGAACATATAGGTGTGTGTATGTGCATGTGTACATGTATGTGTATATGCATATGTATATATATGTATGCGCATGTGTGTACATGTATGTGTATGTGTATATGCATGAACATATAGGTGTGTGTATGTGCATGTGTACATGCATGTGTATGTGTATATGCATATGTATATATATGTATGCGCATGTGTGTACATGTATGTGTATGTGTATATGCATGAACATATAGGTGTGTGTATG
>OZ024757.1:21992900-22012900 GCA_964016885.1 Eledone cirrhosa
CTCCATCACCAGCCCCACCACCACCACCACCACCACCGTCATCCCTACCATCACCCTCCCCACCACCACCACCACCATCATCTCCATCTCCACCATCATCTCCATCACCAGCACCATCACCATCATCCCAACCACCACCACCAGCACCATCATCCCCACCACCACCATCACCACCATCATCCCCACCACCACCATCCCCACCCCCCACCCCCACCCCCATCACCCTTGGCATCATCACAATAGGTAAATTAACTTGAACTCAGAATGCAAAGGGACATAACACTATGCTACAGAGGTTGTCTGATGCTCTACCGATTACAGCCCACCCCGCAGCGCCAGAATGATAATAATAGTTCATTGCTCCAGTACGTAACACAGGCCTGGAATTGAACCTATGATAGTATAATCCTTGTCAAACATCCGAACCTTTAGACAACATGGCTTTATGTTGTAAAGCATGTGTGTATTAGACAACATGGCTTTATGTTGTAAAGCATGTGTGTATTAGACAACATGGCTTTATGTTGTAAAGCATGTGTGTATTAGACAACATGGCTTTATGTTGTAAAGCATGTGTATATTGGACAACATGGCTTTATGTTGTAAAGCATGTGTGTATTAGACAACATGGCTTTATGTTGTAAAGCATGTGTGTATTAGACAACATGGCTTTATGTTGTAAAGCATGTGTGTATTGGACAACATGGCTTTATGTTGTAAAGCATGTGTGTATTAGACAACATGGCTTTATGTTGTAAAGCATGTGTGTATTAGACAACATGGCTTTATGTTGTAAAGCATGTGTGTATTAGACAACATGGCTTTATGTTGTAAAGCATGTGTATATTGGACAACATGGCTTTATGTTGTAAAGCATGTGTGTATTAGACAACATGGCTTTATGTTGTAAAGCATGTGTGTATTAGACAACATGGCTTTATGTTGTAAAGCATGTGTGTATTAGATAACATGGCTTTATGTTGTAAAGCATGTGTGTATTAGACAACATGGCTTTATGTTGTAAAGCATGTGTATATTGGACAACATGGCTTTATGTTGTAAAGCATGTGTGTATTAGATGACATGGCTTTATGTTGTAAAGCATGTGTGTATTGGACAACATGGCTTTATGTTGTAAAGCATGTGTGTATTAGATGACATGGCTTTATGTTGTAAAGCATGTGTGTATTAGACAACATGGCTTTATGTTGTGAAGCATGTGTGTATTAGATGACATGGCTTTATGTTGTAAAGCATGTGTGTATTGGACAACATGGCTTTATGTTGTAAAGCATGTGTGTATCAGACAACATGGCTTTATGTTGTAAAGCATGTGTGTATTAGACAACATGGCTTTATGTTGTAAAGCATGTGTATATTGGACAACATGGCTTTATGTTGTAAAGCATGTGTGTATTAGATGACATGGCTTTATGTTGTGAAGCATGTGTGTATTGGACAACATGGCTTTATGTTGTAAAGCATGTGTGTATTAGACAACATGGCTTTATGTTGTAAAGCATGTGTGTATTAGACGACATGGCTTTATGTTGTAAAGCATGTGTGTATTAGACAACATGGCTTTATGTTGTAAAGCATGTGTGTATTAGACAACATGGCTTTATGTTGTAAAGCATGTGTGTATTAGACAACATGGCTTTATGTTGTAAAGCATGTGTATATTAGACAACATGGCTTTATGTTGTAAAGCATGTGTGTATTAGACAACATGGCTTTATGTTGTAAAGCATGTGTGTATTAGACAACATGGCTTTATGTTGTAAAGCATGTGTGTATTAGACACCATGGCTTTATGTTGTAAAGCATGTGTGTATTAGACAACATGGCTTTATCTTGTAAAGCATGTGTGTATTAGACAACATGGCTTTATGTTGTAAAGCATGTGTGTATTAGACACCATGGCTTTATGTTGTAAAGCATGTGTGTATTAGACAACATGGCTTTATGTTGTAAAGCATGTGTGTATTAGACAACATGGCTTTATGTTGTAAAGCATGTGTGTATTAGACAACATGGCTTTATGTTGTAAAGCATGTGTGTATTAGACAACATGGCTTTATGTTGTAAAGCATGTGTGTATTAGACACCATGGATTTATGTTGTAAAGCATGTGTGTATTAGACACCATGGCTTTATGTTGTAAAGCATGTGTGTATTAGACAACATGGCTTTATGTTGTAAAGCATGTGTGTATCAGACAACATGGCTTTATGTTGTAAAGCATGTGTGTATTAGACAACATGGCTTTATGTTGTAAAGCAGGTGTGTATTGGACAACATGGCTTTATGTTGTAAAGCATGTGTGTATTAGACAGCATGACTTTATGTTGTAAAGCATGTGTGTATCAGACAACATGGCTTTATGTTGTAAAGCATGTGTGTATTAGACAACATGGCTTTATGTTGTAAAGCATGTGTGTATTGGACAACATGGCTTTATGTTGTAAAGCATGTGTGTATTAGACAGCATGACTTTATGTTGTAAAGCATGTGTGTATCAGACAACATGGCTTTATGTTGTAAAGCATGTGTATTAGACAACATGGCTTTATGTTGTAAAGCATGTGTGTATTAGACAACATGGCTTTATGTTGTGAAGCATGTGTGTATTAGACAACATGGCTTTATGTTGTAAAGCATGTGTGTATTAGACAGCATGACTTTATGTTGTAAAGCATGTGTGTATCAGACAACATGGCTTTATGTTGTAAAGCATGTGTATTAGACAACATGGCTTTATGTTGTAAAGCATGTGTGTATTAGACAACATGGCTTTATGTTGTGAAGCATGTGTGTATTAGACAACATGGCTTTATGTTGTGAAGCATGTGTGTATTAGACAACATGGCTTTATGTTGTAAAGCATGTGTGTATTAGACAACATGGCTTTATGTTGTAAAGCATGTGTGTATCAGACAACATGGCTTTATGTTGTAAAGCATGTGTATTAGACAACATGGCTTTATGTTGTAAAGCATGTGTGTATTAGACAACATGGCTTTATGTTGTGAAGCATGTGTGTATTAGACAACATGGCTTTATGTTGTGAAGCATGTGTGTATTAGACAACATGGCTTTATGTTGTGAAGCATGTGTGTATTAGACAACATGGCTTTATGTTGTGAAGCATGTGTGTATTAGACAACATGGCTTTATGTTGTAAAGCATGTGTGTATTAGACAACATGGCTTTATGTTGTAAAGCATGTGTGTATTAGACAACATGGCTTTATGTTGTAAAGCATGTGTGTATTAGACAACATGGCTTTATGTTGTAAAGCATGTGTGTATTAGACAACATGGTTTTATGTTGTAAAGCATGTGTGTATTAGACAACATGGCTTTATGTTGTAAAGCATGTGTGTATTAGACAACATGGCTTTATGTTGTAAAGCATGTGTGTATTAGACAACATGGCTTGATGTTGTAAAGCATGTGTGTATTAGACAACATGGCTTTATGTTGTAAAGCATGTGTGTATTAGACAACATGGCTTTATGTTGTAAAGCATGTGTGTATTAGACAACATGGCTTTATGTTGTAAAGCATGTGTGTATTAGACAACATGGCTTTATGTTGTAAAGCATATGTGTATATGACAACATGGCTTTATGTTGTAAAGCATGTGTGTATTAGACAACATGGCTTTATGTTGTAAAGCATGTGAGTATTAGACAATATGGCTTTATGTTGTAAAGCATGTGTGTATTAGACAACATGGCTTTATGTTGTAAAGCATGTGTGTATTAGACAACGACTATGTTGTAAAGCATGTGTGTATTAGACAACGACTATGTTGTAAAGCATGTGTGTATTAGACAACATGGCTTTATGTTGTAAAGCATGTGAGTATTAGACAACATGGCTTTATGTTGTAAAGCATGTGTGTATTAGACAACATGGCTTTATGTTGTAAAGCATGTGTGTATTAGACAACATGGCTTTATGTTGTAAAGCATGTGTGTATCAGACAACATGGCTTTATGTTGTAAAGCATGTGTGTATTAGACAACATGGCTTTATGTTGTAAAGCATGTGTGTATTAGACAACATGGCTTTATGTTGTAAAGCATGTGTGTATTAGACAACATGGCTTTATGTTGTAAAGCATGTGTGTATTAGACAACATGGTTTTATGTTGTAAAGCATGTGTGTATTAGACAACATGGCTTTATGTTGTAAAGCATGTGTGTATTAGACAACGACTATGTTGTAAAGCATGTGTGTATTGGACAACATGGCTTTATGTTGTAAAGCATGTGTGTATTAGACAACATGGCTTTATGTTGTGAAGCATGTGTGTATTAGACAACATGGCTTTATGTTGTAAAGCATGTGTGTATTAGACAGCATGACTTTATGTTGTAAAGCATGTGTGTATCAGACAACATGGCTTTATGTTGTAAAGCATGTGTATTAGACAACATGGCTTTATGTTGTAAAGCATGTGTGTATTAGACAACATGGCTTTATGTTGTGAAGCATGTGTGTATTAGACAACATGGCTTTATGTTGTGAAGCATGTGTGTATTAGACAACATGGCTTTATGTTGTAAAGCATGTGTGTATTAGACAACATGGCTTTATGTTGTAAAGCATGTGTGTATCAGACAACATGGCTTTATGTTGTAAAGCATGTGTATTAGACAACATGGCTTTATGTTGTAAAGCATGTGTGTATTAGACAACATGGCTTTATGTTGTGAAGCATGTGTGTATTAGACAACATGGCTTTATGTTGTGAAGCATGTGTGTATTAGACAACATGGCTTTATGTTGTGAAGCATGTGTGTATTAGACAACATGGCTTTATGTTGTGAAGCATGTGTGTATTAGACAACATGGCTTTATGTTGTAAAGCATGTGTGTATTAGACAACATGGCTTTATGTTGTAAAGCATGTGTGTATTAGACAACATGGCTTTATGTTGTAAAGCATGTGTGTATTAGACAACATGGCTTTATGTTGTAAAGCATGTGTGTATTAGACAACATGGTTTTATGTTGTAAAGCATGTGTGTATTAGACAACATGGCTTTATGTTGTAAAGCATGTGTGTATTAGACAACATGGCTTTATGTTGTAAAGCATGTGTGTATTAGACAACATGGCTTGATGTTGTAAAGCATGTGTGTATTAGACAACATGGCTTTATGTTGTAAAGCATGTGTGTATTAGACAACATGGCTTTATGTTGTAAAGCATGTGTGTATTAGACAACATGGCTTTATGTTGTAAAGCATGTGTGTATTAGACAACATGGCTTTATGTTGTAAAGCATATGTGTATATGACAACATGGCTTTATGTTGTAAAGCATGTGTGTATTAGACAACATGGCTTTATGTTGTAAAGCATGTGAGTATTAGACAATATGGCTTTATGTTGTAAAGCATGTGTGTATTAGACAACATGGCTTTATGTTGTAAAGCATGTGTGTATTAGACAACGACTATGTTGTAAAGCATGTGTGTATTAGACAACGACTATGTTGTAAAGCATGTGTGTATTAGACAACATGGCTTTATGTTGTAAAGCATGTGAGTATTAGACAACATGGCTTTATGTTGTAAAGCATGTGTGTATTAGACAACATGGCTTTATGTTGTAAAGCATGTGTGTATTAGACAACATGGCTTTATGTTGTAAAGCATGTGTGTATCAGACAACATGGCTTTATGTTGTAAAGCATGTGTGTATTAGACAACATGGCTTTATGTTGTAAAGCATGTGTGTATTAGACAACATGGCTTTATGTTGTAAAGCATGTGTGTATTAGACAACATGGCTTTATGTTGTAAAGCATGTGTGTATTAGACAACATGGTTTTATGTTGTAAAGCATGTGTGTATTAGACAACATGGCTTTATGTTGTAAAGCATGTGTGTATTAGACAACGACTATGTTGTAAAGCATGTGTGTATTGGACAACATGGCTTTATGTTGTAAAGCATGTGTGTATTGGACAACATGGCTTTATGTTGTAAAGCATGTGTGTATTGGACAACATGGCTTTATGTTGTAAAGCATGTGTGTATCAGACAATGACTATGTTGTAAAGCATGTGTGTATTGGACAACATGGCTTTATGTTGTAAAGCATGTGTGTATTAGACAACATGGCTTTATGTTGTAAAGCATGTGTGTATTAGACAGCATGACTTTATGTTGTAAAGCATGTGTGTATTAGACAACATGGCTTTATGTTGTAAAGCATGTGTGTATTAGACAACATGGCTTTATGTTGTAAAGCATGTGTGTATTAGACAACATGGCTTTATGTTGTAAAGCATGTGTGTATTAGACAGCATGACTTTATGTTGTAAAGCATGTGTGTATTAGACAACATGGATTTATGTTGTAAAGCATGTGTGTATTAGACAACATGGCTTTATGTTGTAAAGCATGTGTGTATTAGACAACATGGCTTTATGTTGTAAAGCATGTGTGTATTAGGCAACATGGCTTTATGTTGTAAAGCATGTGTATATTAGACAACATGGCTTTATGTTGTAAAGCATGTGTGTATTAGACAACATGGCTTTATGTTGTAAAGCATGTGTGTATTAAACAACATGGCTTTATGTTGTAAAGCATGTGTGTATTAGACAACATGGCTTTATGTTGTAAAGCATGTGTGTATTAGACAACATGGCTTTATGTTGTAAAGCATGTGTGTATTAGACAACATGGCTTTATGTTGTAAAGCATGTGTGTATTAGACAACATGGCTTTATGTTGTAAAGCATGTGTGTATTAGACAACATGGCTTTATGTTGTAAAGCATGTGTGTATTAGACAACATGGCTTTATGTTGTAAAGCATGTGTGTATTAGACAACATGGCTTTATGTTGTAAAACATGTGTGTATTAGACAACATGGCTTTATGTTGTAAAGCATGTGTGTATTAGACAACATGGCTTTATGTTGTAAAGCATGTGTATATTAGACAACATGGCTTTATGTTGTAAAGCATGTGTGTATTAGACAACATGGCTTTATGTTGTAAAGCATGTGTGTATTAGACAACATGGCTTTATGTTGTAAAGCATGTGTATATTAGACAACATGGCTTTATGTTGTAAACCATGTGTGTATTAGACAACATGGCTTTATGTTGTAAAGCATGTGTGTATTAGACAACATGGCTTTATGTTGTAAAGCATGTGTGTATTAGATAACATGGCTTTATGTTGTAAAGCATGTGTGTATTAGACAACATGGCTTTATGTTGTAAAGCATGTGTGTATTAGACAACATGGCTTTATGTTGTAAAGCATGTGTGTATTAGACAACATGGCTTTATATTGTAAAGCATGTGTGTATTAGACAGCATGACTTTATGTTGTAAAGCATGTGTGTATTAGACAACATGGATTTATGTTGTAAAGCATGTGTGTATTAGACAACATGGCTTTATGTTGTAAAGCATGTGTGTATTAGACAACATGGCTTTATGTTGTAAAGCATGTGTGTATTAGACAACATGGCTTTATGTTGTAAAGCATGTGTATATTAGACAACATGGCTTTATGTTGTAAAGCATGTGTGTATTAGACAACATGGCTTTATGTTGTAAAGCATGTGTGTATTAGACAACATGGCTTTATGTTGTAAAGCATGTGTGTATTAGATAACATGGCTTTATGTTGTAAAGCATGTGTGTATTAGACAACATGGCTTTATGTTGTAAAGCATGTGTGTATTAGACAACATGGCTTTATGTTGTAAAGCATGTGTGTATTAGACAACATGGCTTTATATTGTAAAGCATGTGTGTATTAGACAACATGGCTTTATGTTGTAAAGCATGTGTGTATTAGACAACATGGTTTTATGTTGTAAAGCATGTGTGTATTAGACAACATGGCTTTATGTTGTAAAGCATATGTGTATTAGACAACATGGCTTTATGTTGTAAAGCATGTGTGTGTGTGTTATTACCATGCTTGTTGTTGTTGTTGTTGTTGTTGTTTCTTTAAATTGTTCAAAATAATTTTGTTTCCTGTCAGAAAATATTTCATGCTGTGAAATAAATAGATTCTGTTGAGAAAATTAATTGTTCTCTTTTTTTTTCTTGTTTATGTGTTTACTGCATATAAAAACATGGTTGTTTACATCAAAATCTTTAGTGGGAAATGGACATTTTGAAACACTGTAGCCATTTTGTCTGTTTAGGGCTGGGAGAAAATAATTGTTTAGTCTTTGAAAATAAGGGGTTTTTTATACCTTCAAACAAGGAACCATTCTGTATGTGTTACACCTAATAGAGTCATAGGAGTGCTGTCAAGGAAGAGGGCAATGAGTCTATTCAACTTAATCAACCCCAGTGTATCACTGGTATTTATTGTATCAAGCCTTTTTAGTGGTAGTGCCACAATAAAATAAACCCAGTGTATTCTATAATATTGGTGCCATGATAAAAAGCACCTTCCTCATTCTATAAAGTGGTAGTTCTAGTGCCTCAATAAAATGCACCCAGTCAAATCTCTTAAGTGATAGTGCTGGTACCACAAAAATTGTACCCAGCACCACCTGTAATATGAAAGTATTGAAAGTGTCCACGATAAAATGCACCCTGCTCACTATAAATTGGTAGGGTTAGTGCCACAATGTAATGCATCCAATCTCCTCTGTAAAGTGATAGCGGTGGTCCCCTCCCAAACCCACCCAGTCCACTCTGTAAAGTGGTTAGCATTAGAAACAGCACTCAGCTGTAGAAAGCATGCTAGATATGGAATGTATGAGTAAGATGAGGTCATTCCAACCTGTCTGGTCTTGAACCATGGCAACCCATCCATGGCATGCTTATAAAAATCAGGCAGAGATCCCTAGATATAGGAAAAAAAAATGTTACCAGCAGCTGTTATGAAGAATTGAACTCTGTATTTCTCAGATACTGGTTGAGTGTTCTAACCATTGAACTAAGGGACCCCTGACAACATCTGACCATCTAAATTAAGGAGCTAAACGGGAAAATGCTGCCAGTGTAGGCATCTTATATCTTCAATAATAACAATGATGATGATGGTGACTCCTGATTAGCTCAGACAGGACAAACCTATGATCAAAGCCATTCCAGTCATGGCCTTTCCATTTTATTTTCAATTACATTATTCAATCTTTCCTCTCTACTATTTATTATCATAAAGTACCAGTAATACACTGGGTAATTGCTGGCCTTGTGCCAAAAGTAGAAACAATTATTTATGGACTGAGTTCAAATCCCGCTGAGGTTGACTTTGCCTTTCATCCTTACGGGGGTCGATAAGATAAAGTACCAGTAATGCAGTGGGATAATTGCTGGCCTTGTGCCAGGATTGGCAGTATCAGTAGAGGGTCGGATGCCATGCTTTCCAGCATAGTTACGTCCCCTTACGATCTGAGTTCAAATCCCACCGAGGTTGACTTTGCCTTTCATCCTTACGGGGTCGATAAAATAAAGTACCAGTAATGCACTGGGTATTTGCTGGCCTTGTGCCTAAAGTAGAAACAATTATTTATGGACTGAGTTCAAATCCCGCCGAGGTTAACTTTGCCTTTCATCCTTACGGGGTCGATAAAATAAAGTACCAGTAATGCACTGGGATAATTGCTGGTCTTGTGCCAAAAGTAGAAACAATTATTATTATTTGAATTTTGTTTTTGGTCAGACATGTCACGAATGTTAAAATCAATGTTTGGCTGTTATTTCTAGCGACAGTGTCTTCCTATCATTGCTGGTCCTATAATAATTCCATTTCTCTTTAAAGTCTATGGAGGCAATTCTCAGCCCTTCTAGCAATACATCAAGTCAAAATATCTCAGAAGTACTTTATGAATTATTCAAATGGCTGTCTGTGCAAGAGATTCTTATTTGCCCAAGTCATAGCAAGCAGTCAGCCTATTATTATTATATATTCTTTGAGTCTCAGTCATTGATGTTATTTAACTGGAAAGTTTGTTGGAATCAATATCAAGCCGCTACCTGCAGCCTCAGATATTCAGGACGTATCGGAGAGTTCTTGCTGATCCCAGCAAGCATGCCTTTTGAAGTGTTCCAAAAAACAAGGCTGGACTAATCCTCTTTAACCATCCTTGGAAAATCCTTCAGATAGTGCCTAGTGCTCCTATGACAATTATTATTATTATTATTATTATCATTATTATTATTACGCATCATCACTGCTTTACCGACGAGCACAGCTCTGTGTGCCTTGGGTATGTGCAGTGTAGTTTTTGCTGATGTTGTTTCTATTGTATTGATAGTACATTTCGTAATATGTGTACAGTACCTAGTAGTGCTATCTTTTGTATGTTGTATATATATTTGTAAGTCCTGTTGGTACTCTATATAATATATATATACAGTACCTAGTAGTGCTATCTTTTGTATGTTGTATATATTTGTAAGTCCTGTGGTACTCTATATAATATATATACAGTACCTAGTAGTGTTATCTTTTGTATACTGTATATATATTTGTAAGTCCTGTGGTACTCTATATAATATACATACAGTACCTACTAGTGTTATCTTTAGTATGCTGTATATATTTGTAAGTCCTGTTGGTACTCTATATAATATATATACAGTACCTACTAGTGTTATCTTTAGTATGCTGTATATATTTGTAAGTCCTGTTGGTACTCTATATAATATATATACAGTACCTAGTAGTGCTATCTTTTGTATGTTGTATATATTTGTAAGTCCTGTGGTACTCTATATAATATATATACAGTACCTAGTAGTGCTATCTTTTGTATGTTGTATATATTTGTAAGTCCTGTGGTACTCTATATAATATATATACAGTACCTAGTGATGCTATCTTTTGTATACTGTATATATTTGTAAGTCCTGTGGTACTCTATATAATATATATACAGTACCTAGTAGTGCTATTTTTTGTATACTGTATATATTTGTAAGTCCTGTTGGTACTCTATATAATATATATACAGTACCTAGTAATGCTATCTTTTGTATGCTGAATATATTTGTAAGTCCTGTTGGTACTCTATATAATATATATACAGTGCCTAGTAGTGCTATCTTTTGTATGGTATGCTGTATATATTTGTAAGTCCTGTGGTACTCTATATAATATATATACAGTACCTAGTAGTGCTATCTTTTGTATGGTATACTGTATATATTTGTAAGTCCTGTGGTACTCTATATAATATATATACAGTACCTAGTAGTGCTAGCCTTTGTATGCTGTATATATTTGTAAGTCCTGTGGTACTCTATATAATATATATATACAGTGCCTAGTAGTGCTATCTTTAGTATGCTGTATATATTTGTAAGTTGGGCTGGTGCTTATACTGGTTTCATGGTGTGAAGCAACTGAGAGTACAAGGTTAAACCACAGGTTTAAACCACCAGCTACTCATTTTCAGCTGAGTATACTGGAGCAACATGAAATGAAGTGGTTTGCTAAAGAACTCAACATGCAACACGGCTCAGGAATTGAACCCACAACATTATGATAGTAAGTCCAACACTTACCACCTGGCCACTCACCATATTTTTGCATACTCTGCAAACATTAAAAACCAAACCATTGTCACGGAAAGTGTGCATATCTTCTGTGTAAGCTTTTTTTTTTTTTTAAATATTTTTTAAATATTTTTTTTAATATTTTTTTATTTTTTAAATATTTTTAAAATATTTTTAAAATATTTTAAAAATATTTTTTAATTTATATTTTCCTCAAGTACTCAAAGTAATATTCTTGAAAGATTCAAAGATTCAACAACAACAAAAATATTTGAAATAGCAATAAAAATGACAAAACGCTTGAAAGTAGATTTCGATGAATTTGCAAATTGTAAAGTAGAATAATTTAATTGCTGACACAATGGATTGTGAGGGGAGGTTCTGTACTGTAAGAGAGAACGGTGAGGTCATTGGTGTAACACAGAGGACAATATGATACAGTGGAATCAAATCTAAGTCCTTCTCATGGAATTTCTATTAGTTAATACTTCATAGATGTTGGTAATTTTGGAAAGTGGAATTGCTGAGAGCAAAGGTACTAAAGTACATTTCACCTTATACAATAGAAAGCTATCCACTCTATTTCTTAGGTTGTCGACAATACAGATGTCACTTCAGATATTAATTGTAATTCAATATAGCTGCACATGATTGTGGATGTGTGTATGCTTACACGCACACACACACATATTTATGTATGTATGTTTTATACACATACACACACGTGTGTATATATTTATATATATATATATATATATATATATATTATTTCAAAATATTAATAAATATAGACATTCATGTGGTCAAATATATTTTATTATATATATATTTCAGAGGTACTGAGCTGTTACATCAGTACGTCCTCATCAGATAAAATAATGTTAAACTTTTAGTCATATATATATATATATATATATATATATATATATATACATACCTATATATATATATATATATGTGTATATATATATATATATATATATATATACATACCTATATATATATACATACCTATATGTGTATATATATATATATATACATACCTGTATATATATATACATACATACCTGTATATATATATACATACATACCTGTATATATATATACATACCTATATATATATATATACATACCTATATATATATATACATACCTATATATATATACATACCTATATATATATATACATACCTATATATATATATACATACCTATATATATATATATATATACATACATACCTATATATATATACATACCTATATATATATATATATATATAGACATATACATACATACCTATATATATATACATACCTACCTATATATATATATATATATATACATATACATATATACCTATATATATATACATACCTATATATATATATATATATATATATACATACCTATATATATATATATATATATATATACACATACCTATATATATATACACACACATACACACAAATAAATAAATAAATATATATATAAAATAAAAAAAAAACAATGAAGTTTCATTTACATGTATATATGTTTTTATTGTGTATCAACCTGTTACCCGTGTTTCACAGATGATTGGCTCAAGGTCACCTACAGAAGTTATGAACCCGATTCCAATATTGATCTACTCATCAGACTGATTATTTAACAAAGCATACTATCATCATCATCACTGTTTTACGTCTGTTCTTCCATGCTAGCATGGGTTAGACGGGTTGTCCTGTTGTGGGCAGTGTCTAGTCGGCTGACCTTGTCTTGCTCATATGGGAACTGATTCTGGCTTAATTTCTACAGCTGCATGCTCTTCCTAACACCAACCTCATTTAGAATGAGTGCTGGGTGCTTTTTTTTTCCGTGGCACCTCCACGACCACTTTACAGTGGAATGATAGGGACCCCAGTCCCTATCATCTCATTTCTACAGCTGAGTAAACTGGAGCAATGTGAAATAAAGTGTCTTGCTCAAAGAAACAACACATCACCCGGTCTGAGAATTGAACTCACAACCTTTCCATTGCAAGCCCAATGCTCTAACCACTAAGCCATGCGCCTTCATATAATTCTTATCCTAAATATAATCCTTTCACCTCTATTAATACAGTTTTTATGCCATTAATTTCTTAATAACTGGCGGTGGATTGGCAGTATCGGTAGAGAGTCGGACGCCATGCTTTCCAGCATAGTTACGTCCCTTTACGATCTGAGTTCAAATGCCGCCGAGGTTGACTTTGCCTTTCATCCTTACGGGGTCGATAAAATAAAGTACCAGTAATGCACTGGGTAATTGCTGGCCTTGTGCCTAAAGTAGAAACAATTAATTTCTTAATAACTGGTGGGTGGATTGGCAGTATCGGTAGAGAGTCGGAAGTCATGCTTTGACACATAGAGTTACGGCCCTTTCCATTCTGAATTCAAATCCTGCCAAGGACAACTTTGCCTTTCATCCTTACGGCGTCGATAAAATAAAGTACCAGTAATGTACTGGGTAATTGCTGGCCTTGTGCCAAAAGTAGAAACAATTAATTTCTTAATAACTAGAAATTCTCCTAATGACTTTATAAATGAATTAAACTTCCATAAATTTTGTATTGTTTTTCTTAATATACTCAATGTTATGCTTGAAATTGTTGTTACTTCAGTTAATGAGTATTATTAAACAAATAAGCTCTGGTTATGTTCCTATAATTACATTGCATAGCCTAATATATGTGCATTAGGTTTGAAGAGTTAGGTAAATATTATTTAGTTACCACACGTTATATTTTATTACTAACAAGAAAACATTACAGGAATACAACAGGTGGAAACATAGATACATCACTGATGATGTCACAGTTGTGTGACAAAAGAACTCCGAGAAACTATATTTACATTTATATTTTTTAACTATTGGTCAATCAATGATAACCATTGATTGCCAGCTGAATTATTTATAGAAATATAAAATATACTTAAGCGAAAACCAAACCAAATAGTGAGTGTGTTTTACTATACTTTTCTGGCAATATTATAACAACATGACCCTCCCCAAATATAACAAATTTTAAGTAGTCTTCCATTACGTATTAACGTCTTACCAACTGTATTTTAAATTTGTTTACATTTACTGAGTAGAGATTGTAAATCTGTTATTTATATTGTTTAATGGATTCTGAAGAAATCAGTACAGAAGAAAATGATGGGTAAACTGAGTAAACTGGAGCAATGTGAAATAAAGTGTCTTGCTCAAGGAAACAACACATCACCCGGTCTGAGAATTGAACTCACAACATTTCGATTGCAAGGCCAATGCTTTAACCACTAAGCCATGTGCCTCCATTATCTATCTATATGGAGACACATGGCTTAGTGGTTACAGCATTGGCCTTGCAATCGAAAGGTTGCGAGTTCAATTCTCAGACCGGGTGATGTGTTTTTTCCTTGAGCAAGACACTTTATTTCACATTGCTCCAGTTTACTCAGCTGTAGAAATGAGATGATAGGGACCCCATTCCACTACAAAGTGGTCGTGGAGGTGCCACGGCAAAAAAGCACTCAGCACTCACTGTAAATGAGGTTGGTGTTAGGAAGGGCATCCAGCTGTAGAAATCAAGCCAGAATCAGTTCCCATCCCAGCCTTGCAAGCAGGGAAAAAGCAAACATAAAATGAAATGATGAGGATGATATATATACACACGTCAAAAATGGATGTTAAACGATGATGATGATGATATATACATATGAGCATAACATGGCCAACTGACCTAACATTGCTCACAACAGGAGAACTTAGCTAACCCATGCCAGCATGGAAAAATGGACGTTAAATGGTGATGATGATGATGATATATATATTATAAGGGTTTTCTGCCCTACAATTAAGCTTTTACGACATTAATAGCAAATTGTCTAACCAGTCTTAACCAGTATATATATTTAATTTTTTTCCCATTTTACCTGCCTTAACCTTTTAGCATTTGCATTACTCTATACTATTGTATTTTCATGGTAAAGGCTTTATCGCCCATAATTATGTCACTTATTATCGAATCGATGAGATTTTGATATTTTTATATTTTGAGAAAAATACCTTAACATCAGTATGAGTGGCCAGTTACAGCCAGTTTGAACAGAAAGAGGTGAGAGAATTCTGGCCGGATACGATCAGTTTAAATGCAAAAAGGGTTAAGAAATATTTATTTATTTACTATCACAGCACTTTGAATTGAAACAAATAGAGATATTTGACTATAGTTTAAGGCAACGAATATAATTTTTAGTAGCAAATATATTGTTGCTGAACATATACTCTGCATAATTCTTCACAAACACACACACATCTTTCTTCTTATATACACACAAACACTTCATGATTCTTCACATATAGACACACACATATTTCTTCTTCACATATACACACACACCAGATATTTTTCATGCACTCATGCACACACATATTTCCATATACACACACACACGCACTCAATAACTTTCAACATACACATACATCATAGTTCATTACACATATACACACACCATATTTCTTCACACATACACACACACAGACACATACAAACACAGACACATACACACACACACACACACAGACACATACAAACACAGAGACATACACAGACACATACAAACGCAGACACATACACATACACACACAAACAGACACACAGACACATACAAACACAGACACATACAAACACAGACACATACACAGACACATACAAATACAGACACATACACAGACACACACACACAGACAGAGACACATACAAACACATACACATACACAAACACACAGACACATACAAACACAGACACATGCACACAGGCACATACAAACAGACACATACACATACACACACACACACACATACAAACACAGGCACATACACACACACACAAACACACACATACAAACACAGGCACATACACACACACACAAACACACACATACAAACACATACACACACACAGACAAACACAGACACATACACACACAAAGACACATATAAACACAGACATATACACACACACACAGACAGACACATACAAACACAGTCACACACACATACAAACACATACACATACATAAACACACACAGACACATACAAACACATACACACACAAAGACACAGACAAACAGACACATACACACAAACACACAGACATATACACACACAGACACACAAACACACACAGACACATACAAACACAGATACATACACACACAGACACATTAACACACACATTAACAATAGACACTGTTTAAAATAAATCTATAGCACCACCATATTTCTTCACAGACACACACACAGACACAGACACACTGACACACACAGACACACAAACAAAGACATACACACACACACAGACAGACAAACACATTAACACACACATTAACAATAGAAAGTGTTTAAAATAAGTCTATGGCGCCTTCATATTTCTTTCGAATTAAATTAGTAAAATATGATAGGATCTAATTCTCATTTGTTTTTACCAAGTGTATGAACAAACACACACATACATGCATACAAATACATATACACATACATATGTACACACACGCACACATGCATATAAATACATATACACATACATATGTACACACACACACAAATGCATATAAATACATATACACATACATATGTACACAGTCCTATGCGAGCAAGACAACCACTCTTGCCTCAAGTGGGAAAACTCCCGTCCAAACCCATGCAAGCGTGGAACATGGACGTTAAACGATGATGATGATGATGATGATGATGATGATGATATGTACACATACATGCATATAAATACATATACACATATGTACACACACATACATGCATATAAATACATATACACATACATATGTACATATGTACACATACATGCATATAAATACATATACACATATGTACACACACATACATGCATATAAATACATATACATAAACATATGTACACACACACATAAATGCATATAAATACATATACACACATACATGCATTTAAATTCATATACACATACATATGTACACACACACATGCATACAAATACATATACACATACATATGTACACACACATACATACATGCATATAAATACATATACACATACACACATAAATGAATACAAATACATATACACAAACATATGTACACACACGCAAACATGCATATAAATACATATGTACACACATAAATGCATACAAATACATATACACATACATATGTACACACATACATGCATATAAATATATATACACATATGTACACACACATACATGCATATAAATACATATACACATACATATGTACACACATGCATATAAATACATATACGCATACGTATGTACACACATACATGCATATAAATACATATACACATACATATGTACACACACACAAATGCATATAAATACATATACACATACATATGTACACACACACATGCATACAAATACATATACACAAACATGTACACACACACACACATACATGCATATAAATACATATACACATACATATGTACACACACAGACATATCTATATCACACAAACACATATACACATGTATGTACCTATACACCCACATACATCTACTTATACATGCACTGATATGTACATATATGTATGATGGCTGCCCCCTCGTTATCGAGTATGGCCATTGCACGATATACCATTATTAATTATTATTAATTAAGTCTATCGTGCAATGCCTGTGCGTGAAGATATTTTTTAAAGTGAGGAAAGACTGTGCACTGAGCCAATCCCACTCTCTGAGCGACAGTAGCTATAACCCGAAAAGAAGAAAAGATCAACATCATCAGTAACTACTGAGCCGCAGGAGTTATCCCAGCTTCCTGAGTTGCCTTCTCCTAGAAGAATGCCCTGACAAAGGCTAGGGGTTCTTCACTTCCAGTGGTTTAACCGCGCGGTACATGTGTATATAAATATTAACACACTTTAGGATGGCCGTTGACTCTTATGAGTTCTTCCGCCCTTTGTCAGGTTTTGTTTTTTGTCCGGCTTGGGGTGTCCAAAATCACCCTCCTCACCAAGTAGACTTGGTGGGGTTGCCAGTTTAGGTGCCGACGACCCGACCATGCGACAGGTTGTACTGGGTTACATGTAACCATATATGTATACATACACACAAATAACAAATATTTTTTAACCCTTTACCATTCACATTACTCTATATATACTCTTGTATTTCCGCAGTAAAGGCTTTACCTCACATGATTATCTCACATAATATCGAATCTATGGGATTTTGATATTTGTTTTGAGAACAATACCTTAACATCAGTATGAGCGGCCAGTTACAGCCGGTTTAAATAGTAAAGTGTTAAATAGTAATAGTAGTAGTAGTAGTAGCAGCAGTAGTAGTAGTAGTAGTAGTAGTAGTAGCAGTAATAGTAGTAGTAGTAGTAGTAGTAGTAGTAGTAGCAGTAATAGTAGTAGCAGCAGTAGTAGTAGTAGTAGCAGTAATAGTAGTAGTAGCAGTAGTCGTAGTAGTAGTAGCAGCAGCAGCAGCAGCAGCAGTAGTAGTAGTAGTAGTAATAGTAGTAGTAGTAGTAGTAGTAGTAGAGATCAATATTTCATTGAACAATTACTAATAATACAAAGACCAAAATAAATAAAACAAGTCTGAGTTTCTTGCCAAGGATAAGCAAAAGATGAAAGATTTGTTGTGTAAACTGACCAACAGACATTAATGGAAGAAATCTGGGACAAAATAAACTGACAGCCTCACATGCCTTGCATGTTAATTTCTTGGACAATCTATGAACTTTAAGTTGGCCCTCATATAAATATAAATAAATATATATAAACAATGATATTAAATAAATGGAAACTATATTTATAAAACCCCTTCTACTTATATATATATATATATTCCAGTTCCTCAGAGAAATAACAATACAACCAGGAGCTGGACATATCGATGTATTGACGGAGTAAAACACTTCAACAACATGTGCACCTGTCTTTCCCACACCAATTCGTACTGCCTGAAGAGGTCACAGCCAATGATGGCTGTCACCAAAATATATATAGCAGTATATCTATAATTTGTGATAAACGAAGCCAAATTTTACATATTTGACTTAATTATTTTATATATATATATATATTAGAGGTGAAGGGTAACCTGGAAAGCAGGGCATGCAGTCCAATCCCCATGGCGGAAAGTGGGGCTGTACAGCCTTACCCCCTCCCCCAATTCCCTCTAAATGACCCTCCCGGTCAAAGCCGCATGTAGTGTTATCTAGTGTGTGTGTGTGTGTTATCTTTTTATGTGTCTACGATTTAGTAAGCAGCCAAAATTCTGCTTGCTTCAACCAACGCAATTGATCAACTCAAGATTCTATAACGCATGCACTGCATGCATGGACTCTTCGTCCCTGATATATATATATATATACATAACCTCCCATGTGTTGCGTTTTTTTCTAGTCATATGCTTGGTGGTCACCTATCTATCCAGCTCATTTGTCT